>JAZEWU010000038.1:1507794-1522652 GCA_036362915.1 Geotria australis | reverse complement strand
CAGTTTCCTGACCAGTCTTATCGTTTTCACCTTTGCACATGATGTCAACTAATCGTGAATGTGTGCACCCGCGGACAAAAGCGAACCTTGTACTGTAACTACTAATCATAGCCAGGGGTGGAAGAAACCTACATTTCGTCCCGGTACCGTCATTTCGCAGCCCCCCCCCTTTCCCACCTGGACTGTACGCTTTGGCCACGTTCTTACCGGCACGCTGTAGCGAACCGTACCGGCTTACTTTCACCTCTGTTCGTAGCTTAGATGAAGATTCTTGAACACGCGATGTACGAATTAAATGTATTGATTTAGATTTGTGTATATGTAATTGGATCACGTTAATGCTGCAGCCAGTGCCTGCACTACAGTCACCACTAAGGATATCCAAAGTGCGGTGTGGTTGTCCTCTTCCCAGAACGGTAGCCGCAGGCTTTCTTAAAACAGCTGCATGCCTTCGTGTGGATTAGACAAGTGAGGATACCTTGATTCTTACATTAAAATCCATTCCTGTTTGTGTGTCCCCCCCGAATGTCACCACTGATTGCGTTCTCGATGCGATGGCACCAGACATAGAATCCACTTTTGATTCCTTGGGGAGTATTGAAGTAAACGGCCCACGGAAGCGGATATCACAGAGCTACCTCTGAGAGGTTAAGTGAACCTTGGCCCGCATAGTAGAGGGCAGCACCGTGCCACCCGCTCCATTGCTCGAGTGAAATCCAATATTTTAACTCGAAACTGGAATTTTAACCAGATTGAGTGAAAAGCTAACATTAAAACGCGTGCAGTCGTTTGTGAATGGGCTGAGACTATTAACTCGCTCCACTTAATAACGTGGTTTAACCACAGGTGGCTGCCTGGATTCAAATCTAGCTTCTCTCCAGTGCGCTCTCAGTACTCTAACCTCTGAGCCAGCTGGTCACTTTCACAGGTTTAATTTTCATGCTGTTGATTAATTTGTATAAGCTTCGATTTTTGTAACACCTGACGAACTTGAAAAGACAATCGATAACCGTTCAAAGGGAAAGGAGATAGAATGTGTACATCACCACTGAAAAAGCTGCCAAACGTAAACGATTACAACTTGGAAAAAAAATAAACAAATGTATTTTTGGAAATGTGCGCTCGTGCGAAACGTCATTTGCTCCGGTATATCGACGGGTGCACTTCACTTACACACCTTCACATGACCTAAACTCACAAACAGAACCTCACTATGAATAACATTGGTCATGAAAGCCTTCGAGTTAATTTTTCGGAGATGGCATGTTTTCACAACGGAATTCGGAAAAATTACATGCTACATGTGAACATATTGAAGTCGTTATGTTCGCAAATCCTTCTCGAATTGTGGCGAATCGTGTACAGTAATTAGACCTTTGTGTTTAACGTCAACATCTCGAGATGAACGGTAGTCGGTGTTATTACTGCATTAGCTCAGTGACGTTAATTCAAACGAAAGTTCCCCGCCTTCTAAAACGAGCCGGCAGCAACGCTTCGTCACAAGCGATGACAATTTCACATTCCCACTGCAATGCCCGGTCAGTGCTCAACACCACCAGCTACAACTGTGTAAAGAAATGGCAAACTGTCGTATAACCATCACGCTTCGAAGAATCGAAAAGAAGAAGACCACCAGCTAGTTCCTGGCACGTCGCGTTCGCCTGACGATACAAAATCACCAACTGGAGGGTTTGCTTGTAGCCCTACTCTACTGAAGTTGACATGCCAAAGCCACGGCTGCCGATGCCACATCACCTTGCCAGCGCTTTCAACTCTTGTGCCAGAATCTCACAGTTGCTGCTGCACAGTAAACACGTGATCTTTAAGATCTGCTCTAACCGTCTCCCCCCAATGTGGTCTCTCACCATTGGGCCGGCAAAGTGGCTGTGCAGTGGTAACATCTGGCCTCTACAGAAAAAATGTCCCGCCCGAGGTAGTTTGTTTCCCACCTTACGCGCCTTTCTATACGGAGATTGTGTATTCTCCCCATATCCTGCGCGGGTCTCCCCCGGGTCCTGCGGTTTCCTGCCACAACTAAAGAAAAACCACTCGTGAATAATCGGCCGATCCAATCATAATAACATACGGACGCAGTATCCGGCTGGTTGGCGCCGGCTGTCAGCATGGCTGCCCCCCACCACCACCACCTCTTTCCTGCAGCGCTTTAGGGCCTCTGGGTGCCAGACGCTACCATATAAATATAATGAATCATTATTATTATGTCGAGAGTAACAGGTAACAAGGAGCGTGGGTTTGTGCGCTGTATGATTAGTGGCGTGGCTCTAGCCGCCAAACCCCTCGTGTGCCGTGCCGGCCTCTGTAGGTGCTACTCGCAAACAGCACTTGCCCCAGCGAGCCGGTAAGGCTATTCGGGCAATCTTTGCCTTTGTCCCGACGTTGCCCAATTGTTTTAAAGGCCATCTCGCGCTGTCCTCACGTGGTCGAGGTAAGGGCATCACCTAAGCGTCTATCGTCCTTTCCCCCGGTGCCTGTTTTTTTTGTCTACGTGGATTTCACGCGCGTTTGGCTATTCTTCTCCTTTCTATCTGGGCACAAAGGAAATGTTCAGAACGTGCTGTGTGTACATGCTACTCTGAAAGGGCGGTGTGGTTTTTTTTTGTCTTTGTTGCAAGACGTGAGTGCGTTTGACATGTCACACTGCTCGGCGTGAGAGCGGGTTGAGCGCTCGCTGCTCACGATGCGATGTTCTGTATCCAGTGTCTGGCTCTACGCGCCTCGCGGGAACAAGGCAGAAGCGTGATGGGTATCATGCGAGGTCACAACCCCGAAGCTTCTCCCCGTATTTTAATGCCCTCTGCATTAAAGCGCGTTAAGGAGGGGAGCTGGGCCGGGGGGTGGTGGTGATAATAATAATAATAGCATTTATATAGCACCTTTCACCCGAGGGTCACAAAGCGCTGCACAAAGCTGCGGAGAGAACGACATGTCTGCACTGGTTTACACACCGCCTATTGATCCCGGTTTGCCAAGTTACATTTTTCAGCCACGGAAGCGCACCACCACCACCATCACTCACGCCTGCCAGAGATAGATAGATTGATATCTATCAGTACGTTTTCGCCAGTAAACAGATAATGTAAAACGCAGAAAGGTTTTAAGAGCCTAACACCCGTATTATTATTGCCAGAAAGGTGAAATCCTTTCCTACTTTTACATAATCTGTCTACTGGCAAAAAAGTACCCGGAGAATTAACAGCTCGACCCAAGCTACTAATGCATTGATATCTGCATTGTCCTAAACTGCTTGCCTTTTAGCAACACTTGACTAACACTGTTGAGACCAGGCTATAAAGAAAGCCATCTCTGGTGTGGGTCAATCAGTTTCAAGGACAATGCATACATTATAAATGCATTTTGTTTGCATGCTTTGACCACAAGCATGTGAGATTTATTGCAAAGGTGTCTATTTGGTGTTTTAAAACCTTAACACTTGTATTATTGCTGGAAAGGTTAAAACCGTTCCTCTACCCATGGTCCCTTCACCAACCCACACTGAACAGTGTAAGGTGAAGTATGGTCAAACATCCCTCCCACGTCTGACTAAATGCGGACGTCTTTACGCAGCCGTTGCTCAAGACAGCCGTACATTGTTACGATCTAGTAAAAACAAATTCAATAAAGCACACGTTTGTAACAAACCCGTATTGTTATATTTCTTGTTATCCGATGAAGATAATTGCTCTTTTAATAATACACTCTCATTTGTAAATGTAGTTTCAATTTAGTCACCCTGCTGACACACTCATTACTACTGTTATTTTCCATGTTATACTGCATCGCATTTCGCTTTAGAGAAAAAAATACTAATGCTGAGTGTAACAAGCCATCATCTCCTTGCAACCTTTAACAAATAATTGCGATTCAATTTGCTCAAGAATCTGTTGCGTATTTTATTAACGCTTCGTAGATGGAGGGGGTCATACCAAGCCATCGTGACATGTTGTCTTGTGCACACGATTCCCTCGATGCATCGTAAGCATGTGAATCGATAGAATGTTTACACCGCTAATTCGTTTATCCAGGAAAGCTTCATTCGTCCATCCATCTATTTTCAGAAACCGCTTAATCCTGTACAGGGTCGCGGTGAGCCGGAGCCTATCCCGGCAGACACAGGGCGCAAGGCAGGGGAACATCGAGGATGGGACGCCAGTCCATCGCAGGGCGCCAGGGGAAATTTAGTCAGTAGGCCAATTAACCTGGCAGCATATCTTTGGACGGTGGGAGGAAACCGGATTGCCCGGCGATAACCCACGCGGACACGGGGAGAACATGCAAACTCCACACGGAAAGGCCCCCGAGCCGATATTCGAACCCGGGACCTTCTTGCTGTGAAGCGGCAGCGCTACCGACGACGCCACCGTGCCGCCCCAAGAAAGCTTCACCGAGTCTCAAGTCACTGGGTCCTGGATTCGGATGGTTGGCCGATTATCCTATTGGCTGCGAGGTCATGTCATGCAGGAGGAAAAACGAATGTGACCGGAGAAAACCGGCTAACATCACGAGGTAACTCTCAAGTGATCCACACAGATGGAATAAAGTATCCGCGGCTCCGCTGCGCATCGACTGGCCACTTCACAGCCGGTGAATTCAACTTCACGATGGTCGCTTTTTTGTTTGTTTTGTTGACTGACCTGGAAACGTTTGTGCACTAGGGGAAAATGGAACCGGTGAATTGTGCCAAGTTTCCTGAGCAGAATTACGAGCCTCGCCTCCGCGCGCACTCAAAGACGACTCAAATGAGTCATCATCCTCGGCCCAAATTTAGTGCAAGCCTTCAAACGCTGAAGGTCACCGCAGTCATGGGTCAGAGTAAAATGCCACCACGCAGCCTTTATAACCCAATATAAACCCAGCAACGCCTGGTTTATACGAGACGCTGCCGCCGCCGCTGTGAAGCAGGAAAACAACGCGGCCCCGGTTACACGGGCAAATCGATCGGCAGGTCGCGAGCGGTGGGGTAAAGTGTGGGTACTCACACGCTTATCAAGCACGGCAGGGTCAGTGTGGAAGAACGGGCCAGGTAACCTCCGAGTGGGGGGCCCGTCCGCTAGCAGTGGCTAGAGCAAGCAATTACAGGGCTGCGCTTTGAAAAAACAAATTATTCTTTCATTCATTGTCATAATCCGCTCAATCCTGTACATGGTTGTGGTGAGCCGGAGCCTATCCCGACAGACACAAGGCGCAAATTTTAGTCAGCAGACCAATTAATCTATGCAGGCAGCATGTCTTTGGACTGTGGGAAGAAACCGGAGTGTACGGCAAAAACCCACGCGGACACGGGGAGAGCATGTGAACTCCACACAGAAAGGCACCCGAGCCGGGATTAGAACCTGGGTCCTTCTTGCTGCGAGACGGCAGCGCTACTCACCACGCCACCGTGCCGCCCGCTTTTAACATTCTCGAAATTCTAAAATACACACTGCAGAAATGTTCCCGACCAAATTTAAGTGCAACAAACCCATTGACTGGGTGGTAGGTTCAGTCTTGTTATTTTTTTTTGTGAAAAAGTTAACGGATGAGAATAACCAATGTTGTCAACTCCGACAAAAGTTCGGTGGCCGTGCGTTTGGCAGCCCGGCACTACCGCTAATTAAATTGCCTTTGCTTCGGGTTGATGGTGCATTTGAGCTCCCTCTAGTGGAGGATGTTACGACAGCCGTGACCTGCACGAGCATTTTCAGGGCTGCCCCCTTTTGCCACGATTTACAGTGTGATTGATAATAATAATATTTTTACATTTATAACGCGCACATATTCATTCACTGTCGAAGGTTCTCATTCGACAAGAGAACGACTCGGAGGCGCGAGGAAAGCACAGAGAGGCGGAGGAGGCAGCCAGGCGGTTTGCCGGCGCCATATTCTTTCATTCATTGTCAGAAACCGCTTAATCCTGTACAAGGATGCGGTGAACAGGAGCCTATCACGACAGACACAGGACGCAAGGCAGGGCTATGCCCAAGATAGGACGACAGTCCGTCACAGAGCACCGGGGGGCACATTTAGTCCGCAGGCCAATTAACCTATGCAGCAGCGTGTCTTTGGACTGTGGGAGGAAACCGGAGTGCCCGTGACGAAAACCCACGCGGCACAGTGTTGTTGCCTTTTTCTTGGTGGCCTAAAGTCCAACTACGTTCGCTTTGGTATGATGCATCGATTCTCTATAGATTCATATCGAGTCTTGATCCCGCGATCCACGCGTGGGATTCCATGGGTAAGTATCGATGTTTTAAAATTAGAATATTTTTCTTGGTAATGGGTTCACGTGAACCCTCTCTAGACTTCCAGTCCGATACATTAATCACAATGGTTGTGTGTGTGTGTGTGGGGGGGGGATTTGTTTTGATTTAGATTTTTGAATATAATTATGTCTCCGAATGGCAACGAATCGGTCAAACTTCAACGGAGCAAATTTCTACATTCCTTGGGGGGCAGAGCCGGTAATGAAGATGGTGTCTATCTGAGCGGCACGGTGGCGTCGCGGTGAGTAGCGCTGCCTCTTCACAGCAAGAAGACCCCGGGTTCGATTAAATAATAATAATGATTTTACATTTATCTCGATTCCAGTGCTGCCTTTCTGTGTGGAGTTGCATGTTCTCCCCGTGTCCGCGTACTCCGGTGTCCTCCCACAGTCCAAAGACATGCTGCCTAGGTTAATTATCCTGACCAAATTTCCCCCGGTGCCCTGCGATGTTGTAACTTTCTTGCCCCCTCCCCGCACGATTAACTGTTAAAAAAAAAACCTACACAGCTCAAAGGTTCATCCCAAATACAAGCTGACTTGACTGACAAAACATTTGCAGACATCCCTCGTCAAATCGGCAATCACGACAGCTTCTGTAGCGGGAGAAGTTTGAGCCGTTTATATCACGGAGCGAAGTGGGAATAGTCACCTTAACGAATAAAAAAAAATGTATATTGACTTTTGTTGAAATAGATTTGACTTAATTACCGCGAGTTTTCTCTCCCCCCCCCCTCTTTTTCAATTTATTACGTCAATTACTTTATCGATGGCCCACATCCAATTATAGATGCCCTTTGAGGGTGGGGAGAAGCCGAGTTAATAGTGGTTGATTTCTGTCTTCCAGCAACGTGTGGTGTCCGCAACATCATCTCCCGAATAACATCTTGTGCCACTTCTCTCCCGCGTACAATCGGGTCGGACATCGTGTTGTTCGGCACAGTGTCCGACGCTTCGCTCCGCGTGCTGGGAGCTACTTGAGGAACCGAATCAAGCAGCTCACGTTCTCCCTTGGATTGTAAGGCGTTTCCGGTAGCCTCTGATGCTGCTTCCGCCGCTCCTTGACGCCGATAATCTAACGGGAAGTCACCCGTGTATTGATGTAGGTTGTCACGGATCGATGTGTGAGAATCGCTCTTAAGAGGTGCTTTTTTGCGATAACCGTGTCGAGCGTTCCTCCTCTCCCCTTCGCGCCGGTGTTAGGGACAGGAGCCAGTGTTCTATTGCAAGAATCCCGCTACCAGAGCTTGCAAGCTCACAGGACATTTGTTCTGCTGTAATAATAAACAACTTTCAATGGCTATCGGATACAGCTTTTCACGGCTCGATTCATGATGGTTGCTCTTCAGAGCTGTTCTTTTTGTAATAGCCGTGTCGCCGAGAGCTCTCGCTCGCGACGTTTCGCCTCCCGTGATGCTTCCAACGTGGGAGGCGAAACGTGGCGAGCACTCGACACGGCTGTCCCGAAAGAACAGCTCTGAAGAGCAGCCACCATCATCTATCCATCGAGCGCGGGGCTCAAACTCTCACCCGCGAGCGGCCACATCTCACAGCCATCGCTTGCAACGCGGCTGTGCCGTTGGCAGAGGCAGTGTGAGTGATGCGCGGGCACGGGTCGCTTTAACGACCGTCCCCAAAGCCATCGTGACTCACCTGTGGCTGGGCATCCTGCCACCCCCTCCTTTATTGTCTCGTAAGGCGCCGTGATGGATTTGCGTCGAGGTAATAACAGCGGCCGGCGTAAGACTGTCACGTTGACGATTGGACGCGACAAACTCCGCGGCTCCATTTACAACCGTGGCACGGGTTGTTTTTTTTTTGCCGTTGTGAAGTTTGAATCGATAAGCTCTCTGGAAAATAATACATTCGGTCGCGGCACCCACAACCTGGAACAGCCTGCCACACCTATTGCGTCAAACACAGTCCCCCACCGCCTTAAAAAAAAACTCTTAAAAAGTCACCTCTTCACCGACTCACAACAAACCGACTGAGCAGGGCTTCCGCGCCTCAGAATCAACGGGTGCAATGCGCCCGGAGAAAATGCGCGCGTTACAAAAGTAGATTATTATCCATCCATCCATTTTCAGAAACCGCTTAATCCTATACAGGGTCGCGGTGAGCCGGAGCCTATCCCGGCAGACACAGGGCGCAAGGCAGGGGAACACCAAGGATGGGACGCCAGTCCATCGCAGGGCGCCTGGGGAAATTTAGTCAGTACGCCAATTAACCTGGCAGCATGTCTTTGGACGGTGGGAGGAAACCGGAGTGCCCAGCGTTTGATTCCCGGCCGGCGTGCTGCCGCCTTTCTGTGTGGAATTTGTGTGTTGTTGTCCCCCCCCCGTGTCCGCGTGGGTTTTCGCCGGGCACCTCATGAAACCTCCAACATCGACTAGCCGTGGCGTGTCATAATTGACAGTTGGGTTAGACCACGTAACGATCGAGACTAATGGAATCGTAACATCGGCTCTGAAAGCCCACGTGTCAAGTTATCTGTGCTGAACCTATTTATATTATTTGACGGACAAGAGACGGTGAGTGGGATTTGCGAAAACTGCTCCGTTTGTTGTCTCAACTGCCGCGCCCGGAGATTGAATTGAACTGTTATTTTTCATTATAATCATCGCCATCATCAAAAAAAAAATATCTGATCGAGAACTGCCGTCCATAGCTGTTCTTTCGGGATAACCGTGTCGAGTGTTCCTCCTCTCCCCTTCGCCTACATCATTGCAATATATATCATTAACGAAAACCAACACACGATTCTGGGTTAATGCCTGCACCATAAATCTCAGTAACAACCGACCCATATGAGAATTTCTCTCCATAGCTGCTCTTTCGGGATAGCCGTGTCACTGAGCGCTCCCCCTCTCCTTCGCGACGTTTCGCCTCCCACGTTGAAGACATCCTCAGGCGTTCTGATACATTTCATATATTACATGTGATAGATTTTTTTTTACTTATGTTTTAACAAATCGGTCATCGCTCTCGACAACGCGGTCAAATCCGCTTGCAACACCGCTCGTTAATTCCCAGGCGCAGCGGCCGCTCACATTGACCGCCCTCCACATTTATAAACCGCGCATACGACACACACCGCACAGCAGAACGTAACGTTATTAACGCGACCGCTAGAGGTTATTCCATTAGCCTGAAGGGGGGGGGGGTTTGTTTCAATTCCAATTTGGCCACCGTGGGTCCCCAGTGAAAGCGGCGACACCTGGACGCCGGGATTAGCCACCTTAAACAATCCCAGTGCAGTCCACCAGGCACTCGGGCTTAATCTAATACTGGCCGCGGCCCAGTCAGGTCGCATCTGTTCCAAACGGCCCCCGTCTCGGTCCTTATGGCAGAGTCGGTCAAACGTGGAACCATCAGCTGGCGGAGCTGGCAAAGCGCCAGGCGAGCGGCACAAACACTCGCTCGTTTGGGTGTGTCGTAATGAAGCACCTTGATTTGATTGTGTTCCGGCCAGGCGCGTCGGCGCCGCGGGTGTTGCGACACCCGCACTTTCACAGAAACATGATTCCACCCCCCCCACTTTTCCCTGTAACACCCGCGGCTGCGACACGCCTGGTTCCGGCACAGCACAGCCCCCCCCAACACACCCTCTACATTGGAAGCCTGATGATGCTTCCAAAGTGGGAGACGATACGTCGCGAGGGAGATCGCTGTGACACGGCTATCCCGAAAGAACAGCTCTGAAGAGCAACCATCATGAATCGAGTCGTGAAAATCTACTTCAGTCCGTAATTAAAAACACAATCTATAAACATCTGCCCTGTGATGGACTGCCGTCCCATCATGTGTGTAGCCCTGCCTTGCGCCCTGTGTCTGCCGGGATAGGCTTCGGCTCACCGCGACCCTGTACAGGATTAAGCGGTTTCTGACAATGGATGGATCTATAAACGTCTAACGTAGCTGTGGCGGGCCGGAATGAAGAAATACGGAGGCCGGGTCTTTCCCGCAGACCTGCCCACCCGCGTGCGGAGACCCGAGAGCAGATGGTGGGACGCGGGGCAGATTGTGGCGGCCGGGTGTCTGCCGAGGAGGAAGTGACGGGTGGGTGATGAGTCAGGCCGATGGGACTCCGTGGCCGCCAACGGCTTTGGCCGCGACTACGACATCTTGTTCATCTCGGAAGCGAGTACACGCCGAGCTAACGCACGTTGGCACCGCATCGCGCGTCTCGAAAAGCGGTTCCCGGAGCCAATTAAAGGGACGTTTTACGAATAGATTTTCCCGCCAGCGGCAAGGGTGGCGCAGTGGTCACGTCGGCGGCGACTCACAGAACGAAAGTCTTACCCGAGGCGGTTCGTTTCCCGCCTGGGGTGCCGTTATGTGTGGAGTCAAGAAGAAGCTTCCTCAGCCATGTGCAGCCCCTAACAACATCTCGAGGGGAAACCAGACTCCAGCTCTGGACGGAAAAGCTTGAGAGTGACCCTCCTGCAACTGGCATGGGAATCCCACCTGCTGAAGACTTCCCTCCTGGCTCAGATGCACCATGGATTCAGTGGAAGACACTCAACCGCCTGAGAACTAGAACGGGACGATCAAAAGATGCTTTGGTCAGATGGGGCTACAAGACCGGCCCAACCACCTGTGAATGTGGAGAAGCAGACCATACTATGGAACACTGCCTTGTCTGTGCTCTACTACCCAACCTCTGCAGCTCAAAAGACCTTGCGGAGTTCAATGAAAATGCAAGGGGCTGTGTAAGAAAATGGGAAACTGTAATTTAACATCGCGCTTCGAAGAATCGCAAAGAAGATGTGTGGAGTTTGATGTGTTCTCAACCCCACGCCCTCCCCCCCCCACCCCCTCCTCTGTTCTGCGTGGATTTCATCTCGGTTCTCCGGTTTGCATACACGGGGAGAACATGCAAACTCTAAACAGAAAGGCAGCCGAGCCGGAATTCGAACCCGGGAACATTGTTGCTGTGAGACGGCAACGCTACTCACCGCGCCATCGTGCCGTTCCCCCCGAAAGAACAGTTTTATAATAAAATTAACTGGAAGGCTTTTATGACCAATGTTACTCATAGTGAGGTTCTGTGTGTGAGTTTAGGTCATGTGAATGTGTGTAAGGGAAGTGCACCCGTCGATATACCGGAGCAAACGAACGAGCACATGCATCACTTACCTCAAAATATGGCACCGACGTTTCGCTGGCATTACAGCTAGCATCATCAGGGATGATCTTTTGAGGCATGGGATGCATGTGCTCATTCGTTCGCTCCGGTATATCGACGGGTGCACTTCACTTACACACCTTCACATGACCTAAACTCACAAACAGAACCTCACTATGTTTTATAATAATATACTATTAATTATCTTATTGGACTCATGTGTGGAGAGACGCCACGCTGGACCAAAGCATCACCCGGCGTTTGTCCCAACAGTACATTTACGGATGCGACACTTTCTCAGTGATGAATCTACACAGTGGGGCTGGGAGGGGAGTGTAAGAGCACATGGGCCGTCCCTGCCTGGGTGAGATACATTCAATCGATCAACAAATGATGGAAATGCTTCGGCTGAGACCACTCTTTGGCCTATAGCACTTTGAAAATGGAAAGGGAGGGAAAAAAAAATCAGAAATAGCATGGCGTGCGAGAGGTCAAATCCTTGCTAAATTTCAAGGTCACAAAGGTTTTTAGTTTCGTGTTTCTACAGTCGTTTATGATTTTTCACCTCCCCCCCCGTCACAAAGCAACGCCACCGCGGTGCTGCGCGTTTGAGTCGAAACTGCTCAAGAATTGCGCGTGAACGTGAGTCGCTCCGCGCCGAACGTGTCAGTTAAAGACCACCTCGGTTTGTCGCTTTGCGCAAGCATCTGCAGATAGACAGATGTGCGTTATCACGGCAGAAAATACCCCGTGAGCTTGCAAGCTCTGGAAGCGGGTTTCCTGCGATACAACAATATAAACAACGCGTGCGTGAGTGTGTGTGTGTGGGGAGTGATAGCTTAACATCGGGCGCACTACGCTACCGCTGTTACGTCGATAACATTATTATATTATGGGCCAATTAATTGACGAGTGTTTTGTTACTTGTGGGAGGAAACTGGAGAAGCGGGAGGAGACCCACGCAGAACACACGTGGTGAACACACAAACTCCACGCAGAAAGGCGCCCGTGGTGGGAATCAAACCGCCTAGGGCAGGACTTTCTTTCCGTGCGGCGTAGTTGTCATCCTATCAGCTAGTCTGGTGGAAGCCCGCTTACTATTCTTAACTGACGGGGCGATGTCTTTAACCTTGTGTATATTCCTCTGATCTAACGCTATTTCACCCGGTCACCAATCCGGGCTCTTGTTGAACAATTTCCATTCCGTTCGCCGATGTGCACACTTGTCATCCGAGGGTCACAGCATTCATGAATTTAAACAAAACAATGCTTCCGTGGACAAACGCGGCGTTGTTTGGAAAGCGTCATGGAAGCCATGCATATGCATGATTGGTTCACCCTCGTTTCTATTGCACGGAATCGACCCCTGCGTGCATGAATGTTGACCTTTTGGAATAATCGCTGCGGCGCACCTGAGCCTCGCATTGCGCCACAGCAGCAAAGCGCTGGTTTTTGTTTGTAATCGGTTCTTGATATTGCCCCTTGAGAATATGGATTCAAATGGCTTTAGGATGTCCGGTGAATTTGCACGATCAAATTGTGCCGTTGTATTGATGTAGGTTTGCCACGGCTCGATGTATGAGAATTGCTTTTTCCTGGCAGTTCTGTCTGGATGGCCGTGTCGAGTGTTCCTCCCCTCTCCATCGCGGCTTCAGTGTGGGAGGTGAAACGTCGCGAGGGAGCGAGAGAAAGAGAGCGCTCGACGCGGCTATACCGAAATAACAACTCTGAAGAGCAACCATCACTCATTAATTGGCCAATAACGTCATTAGATATAGGACGAGTGTCTGGCAGGTTGGCGCCGGCTAACCGCGTGGCCTGACTACCCGCTCTGCAGGTGTCGTCGCGCCTCTGAGTCGTCATTCTCTCTTCGAATGAATACCTTCAAAATTGAATGAACACGCGCCACGCGTTATACATTGTCTTCATTATTATGGGGATCAAAGGTAGAAGCGTTCACGTCGCGATCCCTGTCAAGTAATACTCGGTATTACCTGCAAATTATTCTACCAAACACTTCGAAGCCAAGGAGCTGAAAGACAACGATGTCCAGAAGCTCAACATATGCCGGAAGCCCCCCTCAGTCTGGAGCAAGAAGAGAGGCCAATGCCCGCCGCCTTTAAGGCCAGCACTGACTATTATATATCTAAATGTGAAGGGCTGGCTGCGACTAAATACGAACTTGTTGCAATGGGAAACTGTCATAGAACCATCACGCTTCGAAGAATCGAATTCGAATTCGTTATTATAACTGCAATACGCTGTGCAAAATGGCGCGATGCGCTCCTTCCTTAAGACAGGAGGCACGAGCGCGTGTTTATTTCCAGAGAGAGGGAAGGAAAGAGCCACGGGCAGCGAGAGACGATGAAGGTTTAAAAAGGTGGAGGTGACCAGAGGCAGGAAGCCACCGCCAAGGGTGGCTAGTCACGCGAAGTTCCAGACCGTGGGGGGGGGGCAGGCAGAAGAGAGGGCCTTCCGTCAAGCTTGGAGGTCAACCCGGTGCTCGAATAGCAATTACACCTCCGCTCAAGTTCAGCTCGAGTCGAGCGAACTCATCTACGTTACTCAACAGCACGTGCGGACGGAGGCAATCAGATTACAACCACAGCTCTGGGTCTCATCTCGCGCGAGGAAAAAAAAAACCGGTGACCCCCCCCTGAACGTTACGTGTAATTTAAATTCACTATTGAACGTGACTTACACTTTACGACCTTGCTATTTCAATGCAGCTCATTAACACAATCATTAACACGCTCATTAACACACTCGCCACACCCCGAGCCGATGGGCCTAACCTGGGTCACCGATTATCGCACGCGCAAAAACACACACACACACACGACTCTCAATTTGGCCGCGTGTCTCATTTTTGGCCAGAGGCCCAGAATTCAAAATATTAATTTTCCACGCGACGGAGGTTGGCGCTCTGTAGCGGGGTCACTGGGGGTCAAGGTAGAAGCGTTCACGTCGCGATCCCTGTCAGGTAATACTTGGCATTGCCTGCGAATTCTACCAAACACTTCGAGGCCGAGCTGAAAGACAGCGATGTCCAGAGGCTGACCATCGTGCTTCGAAGAATCGAAGTGTTTGGTAGAATTTGCAGGTAATACCAAGTATTACTTGACAGGGATCGCGACGTGAACGCTTCTACCTTAATCCGAAAGCACACACATACAAACAATGAACCCCCATTTAGCCTCACAGTCTATAACCTCCGTTCTCAACCGGAGGGTCGCGACCCATCAGTGGTCCGCGAGCGTCACCTAGCTGTCCGCGGAGACCAAACCCCAAGCGGGCCAAGTGAGCCTTGAGGTGCAAAAGCTTGAGAACCGCTGCGCCGAAGGAAACGTGGTCGCTATAGGAACGAGTGTCGCACCTATTGAATAAATCCCGTGAGTCCCCAAGGGCAATCCTTGAGACTTGACAGGTATGCTTTAAAGACCTTTCTTAAAGGAGTCCGTGGGTGGACGG
>JAZEWU010000038.1:1328457-1343833 GCA_036362915.1 Geotria australis | reverse complement strand
GGGGGGGGGGGTCAACGTTCTGTCGTCACTCCCACGCAGAGCCGGAGCTAGCCAACTGGGGGGGGCCCTAAGCAGGAATATTATTTGGGCCTTTCAAAAAGTTCTTCCGTCCATTTTAATAAACCGCTTAATCCTGTTCAGGGTCGTGGTGAGCCGGAGCCTGTCCCGGTGGACACAGTGCGCAAGGCAGGGGAACACCGAGGATGGAACGCCAGTCCAAAAAAGTTCTTATGAACCGACACAGCCGGTTTTAGTAAAGTTTGTTACGTTAACAAAACGTGCCATTCATTACGATGGGTGATCTTGTTCCAAACGTTGTAACACGTTCGTCTGACGTCTCTTGTTGGTGACGGTTTTTTGTTGTTGTTTGTGCTGACATCACTGCTTCGACCTGGATTTCTTCCTGATGTCCTTTTGGGAATATTGCCGCCGGCTCTCTGAACTTTCAGAAGAGTCTTCATCGATACGTTGGAAGTAAAAATGAAACGAGACATCGAAGTGTTGGAGGGGCTTGAGGTAGAAGCGTTCACGTCGCGATCCCTGTCAGGTAATACTTGGTATTGCCTGCGAATTCTACCAAACACTTCGAGGCCGAGCTGAAAGACAACGATGTCCAGAAGCTGACCATCGTGCTTCGAAGAATCGCAAAGAAGAAGAAAGCCTTGGTGCTTTGCAGATAAAATTTGCTCTTGTGAAGGATTCGAACCCGGTTACCCTCAGTGGAGAGACAAAGACCCCCTATATAGCCTTAACAGACTGTAGGGACAAGTGCTGTTAGCGAGCACCTATGAAGGTCGACACGGCACACGAGGGGGTGGGTGACCAGCACCACGCCCGGCCGCCTTTGTCTCCCTAGTGGAGATGTTCAGTGGAGAGACATACATGCATACAAATATTTGCTCCATTATTTACAGATTTCACCCGTGCAATGGGGGTCAAGGTAGAAGCGTTCACGTCGAGATCCCTGTCAGGTAATACTTGGTATTGCCTGCGAATTCTACCAAACACTTCGAGGCCGAGCTGAAAGACAACGATGTCCAGAAGCTGACCGTCGTGCTTCGAAGAATCGCAAAGAAGAAGACCCGTGCAATAATATAATAATAATAATATCAATTTATATAGCCTAAAGATACGTCCAGAATCCACTTGAACCATAGGCGGATTAAACCCCGATTCTAACCCAGGATCTCAGAGTAGCGCTGTTTCCAACCCGGCCTTTGTGAGCCATCGTACCACCTGGCTTCCGCAGACTTCTTTATCTTATCCAAGCCATACGGGATTTAAAAGTGTATTTGATGTGACGGCAAAGCGAGCGTGACACTGAGCACGCGGTTATGCAAACGGTTAATACGCTCAGTTAACGAGCCGCGTCATCGCTCATTAGTGGCTGGGGCGCCACCGTGACGTCACGCGCAAAGCCCTCCAAGCCACCGGCTCCCCCCCGGTTCTATTCCAGCCTCGGGCGCCTTTGTGTGTGGAGTTTGTGTGTTCTCGCCCCCTGTTCTGCGTGGGTTTCCTCCGGATTCTCTGCTTTCCTCCCACAACTAGTGTGTTTTTTTGTGTGTTCGAGCCACCTGTAATGCGTGGGTTTCCTCCGGGTTCTCCGGTTTCCTCCGTTAATTAATTGGCCGATAACATAATTATTTAATTGGCCGATAACATCATAATATATAGGAAGCAGTGTCTGGCGAGTTGGTTCCCATGTTCTCCCCGTGTCCGCGTGGGTTTTCGCCGGGCACTCCGGTTTCCCTCCCACCGTCCAAAGACATGCTGCTGCATAGGTTAATTGGCCTGCTGCCTAAATTTTCCCCGGTGCCCTGTGATGGACTGGCGTCCTATCCTGGATATAGCCCTGCCTTGCGCCTTTCGTCTGCCGGGATAGGCTCCAGCTCACCGCAACCCTGTACAGGATTAAGCGGTTTCTGACAATGAATGAATGAATGTTGTTATTATTATTGAAAAACTCACCGTTTGGATGAAACACTCGGCAGTGGGTAAACTCTGCGCGTCAAACACCGATATTTTTGGCACATCTCGAGTGATTTATGGGCCGCTGCATTTAGAATTTAGGGGGAAAAAAAACAGTGATGTAATTTGTGTAAAAGTTGCTCTTCGTCACTTATCAAAGCGTATCACGATGCATCGCGTCGTTCGGGAATGCCAACAACTCTCTTGTCAGTTAATTATAGGCGGATTAACGTGCGTCAAATGCTCATTTAGCCGCGTTTGTTTTGAATGCGTAACGCAACACAGGGCATGTCCACGCTGGATGAGGTGACTTGACTTTTGAAGCGTTACTGCGGAGCGCCGACGCTCACTTCGTGTGTGTGTGTCGACTTTCATAGGTGCTCGCTAACAGCACTTGACCCTACAGTCTGTTAAGGCTATACAGGGGATGTTTGTCTTTGTGTACCGGTTACGATTGTCTGAACCAGTCCTGAGCTTCCCCCTTGGGTTTATTCAGCCTGAAATGAGTAGCTGGTGCGGCGTGTGAACATCAGCACTGGGGAGACAAAGGCAGCCAGGCGTGGTGCTGATCACCCACTCCCGTCGCGTGTCGTGCCGGCCTTCAGAGGTGCTTGCTAACAGCACTTGCCCCAACATTCTGTTAGGGCTATACGGGGGATCTTTGTCTGTGTGTGTGTCTGTGTGTGTGCGTGTGTGATGGGAATTTAATTTGCTACCCCGACGTCCGCCAAGAGTCGGTGTTGTGTGAAAAGAAAGGGTCAGGGTTCAGCGTGGAATTGTGCGTGCGTGCGTGCGTGTGTATGCAAGTTGTGTGGAGCAGTGTCTCCGTGGTTAGTGCGCTGGGCTGCACAAACCTGGCAGCCCGAGTTCGAATCCCGCTCACGGCCAACACCAGTGACGGTTTTCTGAACCAGTCCTGGGCCTCCCGTAGGTCGACTCAGCCTCAAATAAGTACCTAGTGCGGTGTGTAAACATTGCCACTAGGGAGACAAAGGCGGCCGGGCGTGGTGCTGGTCACCCACCCCCTCGTGTGCCGTGTCGACCTTAATAGGTGCTACTCGCTAACGGCACTTGCCCCAACAGTCTGTAAAAGGCTATACGGGGGATCTGTGTCTTTGCACCGATGCAGCCTCATGCTTGAAATGCAAATCTCAGCAGCCATTGATATTCTTGGAGCAAGTGCTACGAGTTATAGGTAAATGTTTATAATTACAGCAGAAAATACCCGGTGAGATTACAAGCTTTAGAAGCGTGATTCCTTCGATACGACAAACGTAAGAATTAACCAACCGATAGAGCAATATTAAGTTCCCAGCATCCTGCCCGACCACCTTTGTCTCCCAAATGCTGAGTTGTAATGCTTACCGCACCAGGTGCTCATTTAAGGCTGAGTCAACGCCAGGGGAGATTCGTGACACCGCTTGACCGGTTTACATTTTTGTCAATATTTTTTAAATCAATTTTATAATATTTTTCTATATTCACCCGTTTCATATTTTCGAATTGATGTTTATCAAGTGTTTTTTTTTTACTTTTAATGTATCTTTCTCTGTTTTAACTTGCTGACCCCTCGCTGCCGGACAACTGTTAACAAGAGCTCCGCAGCTCAACGGATCCTTTCAGCTCAAAGACTGACTGTAGTGATGGAGGTTTTCACAGCTCGACGCATGAAAGCTGTTATTTCGGGATCGCCGCGCCAAACGCTCTCCATCTCTCCGTCGCGACGTTTCGCCTCCCACGTTGGAGGCATCCTCAGGCGTTCTGACTGACCGACCGATATCCGTGGCTAGTAATCAAACTTAAGGTCAGCACGGTTCGAAGAACACTGCATTATAAATGTAAAATTATTAATCTTAAGCAATGCACCGCCGCTCCCCACACACACACACAGATAGTATGGTGGGATGGGGGGAGGGGTGGGGTGAATACACCCCCCCCCACACCCCTATTACATTGTGGTTAGGGTGTAATTATAATTTAAAAGTGTTAATTGCATTTTCATGATCCAGTCTTTAAGCTGTAGTGTGTAAGTGTTTCATTATTGTTAGCTCTAGGCAGATAACTAGCGGCTTGGCATTCCGTGATTTCCTGCGTATACATGGGTGAGTGTCGGTACGGGGCGGTGTAGGTGCTACTCGCTGACAGCACTTGACCCAATTGTTAAGGCTATGCGGGGGAATCTTTGTCTTTGTACGGAGAAGCGATAGTCTCGCGGTTAACCCACTGCGTTGCGAGCCGGGTAACATAGGCTCGATACTCAGCTGCGGCCAATATCGGTGATTAAATGAGTCGTTCTCTGAGTCGTTCTCTCGTCGATGAATACCTTAGACATTGAATGAATATGTGCGCGTTATAAATGTAAATATAAATGTAAAATTATTATTATTATTATTAATGTCTGAACGGGTCCTGGGCCTCCCCTAGGTTGGCTCGGCCTCAAATGAGTACCTGGTTCGGTGCGCGAAAAATGAGTACGGGGGAGACTAAAAGTGCCCTGGGTGGTGCTGGCCACCCACCCTCTCGGGTGCCGTACTGACCTTTATAGGTGCTCGCTAACAGCACTTGACCCTACAGTCTGTTAAGGCTATACGGGGGGGGAACTTTGTCTTTGCATGCATGGAAGTGCAGATTCCTTCAACAAGTCTTCTGTTGTGTGGTGGTCTGTGAAGGTTATATGGGTGGTCTTTGTCTTTGTGTGTGTTCTGTGTCTGGTCGCTCACAGCACTTGACCCTCCGGTCTGTTAAGGCTATACGGGTGAATTTTGCCTTTATGTGTGTGTGTGTGTATCTCAGTGCATTAATGGGCTACCTTGAGTCATTTAACATTTGCAAGGTAACCTTTACAAAATCATTTAGCAGTCCCAGCACCCCGGTGGCTGCCTGTGTTGCTGGTAACAGTGGAGGGGTGGGGGTAGAGGTGAGGGGCCGGGGGAGTCGGGGTAGGGAGTGTGTGGGGAGCGGTGGCCCAGTGGTTAGCGCGCTGGGCTACGAATCCGGCCAACCGAGTTCGAATCTCGCTCACGGCCAACACCAGTGAGGAATTTTCTGAACCGGTCCTGGGCCTCTCCTCCTGGGTCGATTCAGCCTCAAACTGAGCACCTAGCGCGGTGTTTAAACATTGCCACTAGGAAGACAAAGGCGGCCCGGCGTGGTGCTGGCCACCCACCCCCTCTAGTGCCGTGTCGGCCTTTATCGGTGCTCGCTCACGGCATTTGACCCTGCAGTCTTTGGTGGTTAGTGGGTGGGTGGGTGAGTGGGTGAGCGGGGAGGCTGCTACGTGTCTTGAAAAGGTTCAGATAAATTACCCGTTACGTCATAACGTTAACGAGCTGCGTTTGTTTCGCCCCGTAAATTAAACACAATTAGTGACGGAGGCGCCACGGTGGGGAGGTGAGTAGCGCTGCCGCCTCACAGCAAGAAGGGCCCGGGTTCGAATCCCGGCTCGGGGGCCTTTCTGTGCGGAGTTTTGCACGTTCTCCCCGTGTCCGCGTGGGTTTTCGCCGGGCACTCTGGTTTCCTCCCACCGTCCAAAGACATGCTGCCAGGTTAATTGGCCTACTGAGTAAATTGCCCCAGATGGACATAGGACATAAAGACAGCAGAAAAAACAGTAATTATAATTCTACGACATGCAAGGAGGGAACAGATGTTCCCGAGCAGACGCAGATCGGAAGAGAGAGAGAGCCAACATATCCGCACGGCACCACTGACCCGCACCAATTGTCCAAACCAGAGGAAGGAATAAATGTTCCCGTGAAGGCGCAGGTAGGAAGAGACCCAACATCCTGGCACAATGACAGCATTGAGCCGCGTCAGTAGTCCTAACCGGAGGACTTGAAAGCTTTACAATGAATATTGTAATAACATAAATACAAACATCCGGCACGTCTCGCACCCCCAGCAAAGGCATGTCCCTCCCCCAGGGGGTTGCCTGATGCATCCCGGGTTAAGGTCCGTCGCTCTACTCAGATGTGCACCAAAGCCGAGAATTGAACCCATGCACTTATAATAATAACATTTATAGAGCGCCTTTCACCCGAGGGTCACAAAGAGCTGCGCAGGGCTGTGGAGAGAGCTGGCTCATCTCACTGAGCGACCATCGCACCAATATTAATATAAATCGTATGCAGACTCATTAATGTTGCATGCTTATGCGACAAGTATGTGTGGCTACCCGCACGTTAGAGCCTTTGTAAAAAGGTGTTCACTTGGTGTTTAAACATGTTAACACTGTGTTCTTATTGCCGGTAAGGGTAACAAACTTCGCAGTTTCTACTTTATTTGTAACGACGGCAAAAAGCGTCCAATAGCGTATGCATGTATAACATTTGTTCTGAAAATGTGACAGTCGTTGATAAGGGAAAGGTTGAAAGTGTTGACTTTCGACTTGGCCAGGTTATTGAAAGCACGTACGGTGGGTGAGGTGGGGGGTGCAGCCAGTGGGAACAGCATCAGTATATCAGAGAAGAAGCGACCACCCCCCGTGCCGCCCGGTTGGGATTTGATCGAAGTGTCGGAGTGGATTTTTGCAGGAAGGATTAGAGCGAGATGAGATGAAAGGCGAAGAGAGAGAGAAAGCTACGCAATGAAGTCGGATCTTACCTTCGCAACGTTCGTTAGGAGTCAGCGGTCTCGGGATTTAACTCGGTGGCTTCACGGGCAGAGCGCGATGGAGATGATGATGATGTTAGTGGTGATGGTGGTAGTGGTTGATGCTGCTGATGATGATGATGGTGATGATGATCCAGTGTTAGCAGTAATTATGGTCGTAACGGTGATGTGTGGCTGTTGGCCGATGGTGGTTACGCAGTGTGAGCGGTAATGATCGAAGTAACGGTGATGTTGTGGGTGCTGACGGCGATGGTGGTGATGATGATGGTGGTGATGTTGGCAGCCAGGGAGAGAGAAAGAGCTGGAGGCTTTGGTAACTTTTGTAGAATAAAACGATGGGGGGGGGGTGCAAACAAACAAAAAAATCAGAATCTTCTTGTCTGCCTGTCCTGTCTGTGGTTTTCTCTCCGGCTACTTAGACAGACGCTTTGCTGGACAAACGTTTCGCCCCAGGGCGCTGTCAGGTAACGGTTCCTCGGGGATTCAGGGGGGGGGGGGGGATCGTGAGCAAGCGGAACGCGAGAGGAACACCGCGGGTTCCCATCCGAGAAGGAAGCCCGCGTGGAACCTCACAGAAACTTGGGTCTGGGTCAGCTGGGCACGGCCACTTTCCTTCCATTTCGCGGGGGTGGGTATGCTGAGGGGGGCTAGGAGGATGGTGAGGAGGAGGAGGTTGAGGGAGGATAGAGGATTACAGCTGTGAAGACAGGGATTTTAAAGTGACGCTTCGATTTGGATGTTTTTGTTTAAGGCACAAACAGCGTTGTTTGTGTTTGACGCTTTTGTTTGTAGCTGTTACCCGCAGATGCCAAACGGCCAGCAACGAGCGGCACCACTGAAAATGTTACGGGTGAGAGTTAATGTTATATTAATGTTACATTGAACATAGTATATAAGAATTTGTGGCGGGGGTGGGGTTGTTTGCTTGTCCACTCTCCACAACGACACAGTTGGGAATAAATGAATCAAAACAAAAAACAGTAACTTAAAAAATAAACATTGAACTTAATGGCCAGTCATTCATGCGGGTGCTGGTTAGTGTTGCCTATTACGCCACCTTATTTTTTCATCATTATATCATAGCGTGTGGACAATGTAACCAGTGCAACGCGACCACTGTAACATTGCTGTTTGCACTAACCCACTGATCACGTTGCATGACATAAGATGTTTGGAAAATCAGGCTACATTGTTAGGAGTAATTACCGTGTGGACCAGCTCTCTTAATGAAAACGGTCTCGCTCTCAGTGGGGCCTCCTTCGCCTGCCTCGAATCAATATTTGACTTTCGTGATTACGACAATTAATATTTTTGACAATGTCACTATCCCGTTCCCCCGGTGAGTGCTGCCGCTCGGCAATGGGTAAGCGTCCCGGAGCAACGTTTTTGTTCGACTGTGGCATGCCGAGTATGGTCGCCGCTTCACCACACACACACAGAGCAGAGAAACACCCCCCGCTGTCTCAGCCACTTGGTCGAGTCCGGCTCGCATCTGGAGCATGTTAATGATGGGATTTGTTCAGGGATAAGTCTCACTGCGGTCGGGGACATGGGAGGGGGGCGAGTGGGTTGGGAGGGGTACGTTTTGGTTTACAGACACAGCCCCCCACCCCCCTCCAATCACCCTCGCCGCCTTCCTCCCGTCCCTGTTAGCTGCATGGAAGCAGCAATCTCACGCAGACCTACGTATTAATTTCCCTTTCGCTACATTTGATTATCACTGCGTCTGCTGTGGTGCTTGCTTGTGAACGCATCGTTAAAGTGTGTGTGAGGAGAGGCTCCGGCTCACCGCAACCCTGTCCAGGATTAAACAGTTTCTGACAATTAATGAAAAATCAACATCAGCATAATTACATCATCATAATCAACATCATCATCACATCATGATCAACATCATCACCGTCACGGGAACACTGCCATCATCAGCATTTCTCCCAACTCATCTAATAACGAGCAGCCTATAAAACCCATGCGCCATTCTAACATAATCATAATGAACATCACGACCTTTCAGTATATTCGAAGCAGCCTTTATCATTTATTTTTTTGTTCCGTTGATTTTTATTGGTTGTTTTTTTCTTTCATTGTTGACATGCCGTTCTCTTCGCTGCCCTTGTGCGGCACTTTGTGACACTCGGGTGAAAGGCGCTATATATAACGCTATTATTATTACATTAATCATCATCCCCCACCCGCAGACTTCCCACAACTGGCACCTCAACCAAGCGCATCTTTAACGGGCAGCATACAACCCACAACATCATCATACTCAACATCATAACATCATCAGCATCACCGCCACGCCAGCACGTCATACCACGTCACCGCGCTGCCCTGTCCCAATGAGGTGGAATTGGAGTCAGATGGTCTCGCTGCCCGGAGTGGGGGTCACGGCTGCCCACGGGAACCCCCCCCGAATGCCCAAGCAGGCGTCCCCACTGGGTCCCTGCTCAGCCGGGCATCCAAACGCCCTCGTTGTGTGAACGATTCGCGGGTGATGTAAACGATATACTACGAGGTTTTTACCTTTTGGGGAGGCACGGTGGCGTAGTGGGTAGCGCTGCCGCCTCACAGCAAGAAGGTCCCGGGTTCGAATCTCGGCTCGGGGGCGTATCTGTGTATCTGTGTGGAGTTTGCATGTTCTATCCCCGTGTCCGCGTGCGTTTTCGCCGGGCACTCCGGTTTCCTCCCACCGTCCAAAGACATGCTGCCAGGTTAATTGGCGTACTGACTAAATTTCCCCAGGCGCCCTGCGATGGACTGGCGTCCCATCCTCGGTGTTACCCTGCCTTGCGCCCTGTGTCTGCCGGGATAGGCTCCGGCTTCCTTGCGACCCTCCACAGGACTAAGCGGGTGCCGTACTGATGTAGGTTATCCAGCGGGGAGGGGTAAGCAAGTTGCAACATCTCGGGGCACCGCGAATAATTTTCGTCAGGACAATTAACCTCGGCAGCGTGTGTGTTGGACTGTTTACCGCGAGGCTTGTCTCCTGTGCTGGTTTACCCCAGGATCATCCTAGTTTTTGAGACGGCAACCGTCCAGGGAAATCTGGAGGTTTCTTGGAACAAGTCATTCAATCAAAGTCTGGGTTGTTTCCAGTTCCACAGGGTACTGTCCTGTTTCTCTCTCTCTCTCTTAGTCTGCCCCAGTTTTAGCCCTTTGAGGTGTGCCGCTAAAATGCCATCGATAATCGCTAATTTACCAGCGGGTGTTTTTGAATGGGGCGGCACGGTGGCGCGGTGAGTAGCGCTGCCGCTTCACAGCAAGAAGGTTGCCAGGTTCGAATCCCGGCTCGGGTGCCTTTCTCTGTGCGGAGTTTGCATGTTCTCCCCGTGTCCGCGTGGGTTTGCGCCGAGCACTCCGGTTTCCCCCCACAGTCCACGGACATTCTGCTGCATAGGTTAAATTGGCCTGCTAACTAAACTGCCCCCGGTACCCTGTGATGGGCTGGCGTCCTGGTTAGAGCCCTGCCTTGCGCTCTGTGTCTGCCGGGATAGGCTCCGGCTCACCACAACCCCTGTACGGGATTAAGCGGTTTCTGACAGTGAATGAATGAATGTCTTTGAATGTGGCTCACGGTATTTTAACAAACCTGTGACACACTCTCGGCTCTTACCCTTAAAGTGTTCCACTGTGTGCAAATGTTCTTTTACTCAACAAACCTAAGTACTATTTTTCACCAGCCTGTTATCGTTTTATAAACTGCCGCGCAAAGAATAATGCATATTGTTATCGCATAAAGGGGCTTGAAATAAATAAATAAAAAGTTTGCTCTACCCTCGAGTCAAAAGAAAGACCCAAACCTCGGGAAGAGGAATGCGTGTTGCCAAGGAAACCGGTGTCATGGAAACCAAGGGTCAACCATTACCGGCACATGATGGCCTTTATGATTGGGGCTACAAAACAGCATCAGTAATAATATGAGCGGGAGGCACGGTGGCGCGGTGATTAGCGCTGCCTGCCTCACAGCAAGAAGGTCCCGAGTTCGAATCTCGGCTCGGGTGCCTTTCCGTGTGGAGTTTGTGTGTTATTCTCTCCCCGTGTCCCCGTGGCTTTTCGCCGGGCACTCCGTTTTTCCTCCCACATTCCAAAGACACGGCTGCTGTCGTAGCTTGATTGGCCTGCGGACTAAATTGCCCCCGGTGCCCTGTCATGGACTGGCGTCCCATTCTGGGTATAGCCATGCATTGCGCCCTGTGTCTGCCGGGATAGGCTCCGGCTCGCCGCGACCCTGTACAGGATTAAGCGGTTTCTGACAATGGATGGCTACCTCTAGAAAAAGTGGGGGGGGGTGGGGTGGAATCATGTTTCTGTGAAAGTGCGGGTGTCACAACACCCGCAAAACCCGCGGCTGCGACGCGCCTGGCAAGAGTTATATCTATAACTACTGCAGCAGCAGCAACCAAAGACAAAGATCCCTCGTATAGCCTTAACAGACTGTAGGGGGCAAGTGCCGTTAGCGAGCACTTAATGAAGGTTGGCACACGAGCGGATGGGTGACCAGCACTGCGCCCGGCCGCCTTTGTCTCCCTTGTGACAGTGTTTACACACCGCACTAGGTACTCATTTGAGGCTGAGTCGACCTAGGAGAGGCCCAGGACGGGTTCAGAAAAATCGTCACCGGTGTTGTCCCGTGAGCGGGATTCGAACTCGGGTCCGCCAGATTTGTAGCCCAGCATAGCGCTAACCGCCGAGCCACCGCTCCCCCCCAAGCAGCAGCAACCACCAACAACAACAACCGCCATTCGCCACCAAGTGGCGGTGACGGCGCCTGTGCCAGGCCACATGCACCTTGAGGCCACGCGAAGTGTCGAAGCCTCGCCGACAGGAGGTCACAGGACAGACCCAGGTGTCCTGGGCTGCCTGACCGAGATGACTGGCAGATGCACCACCTGAGCTCCCTACCGTGCCAACTTGCTCTGGACGGGTGCTGGGTGGGGGGGGGCTGGTAACCCCCCCCCCACACCTTTAAATAATTACCACAAAAAAACCGCGAAACCGCACACACACACACACACGCGCGTACTTACGCGTAGAGGTTTCACATTAAACACGATACCGTTGCGAATAACAATAACAAATTGGGGAGGATTCGACGCCACTGACGTAGGCCGCGGAACATTTTCTATCAATTGTGTCGAAGCGTCTCGTTCCCGGGCTAACCCGTTCCACGTGTGCCGTGTTCCTCGCTCCCCCGCGGCTCCCCCCCCCCGGTTGATTAGGGCCAACTCCCGGGGCCGTGGGAAACGGTGGGCGGGTTGGGTTGGTGGGGGGTTTTTTTTCTCGCCAAAACAGGTGCCGATTGTGGCGAAAGAAATAGAAAATAGTATAATTTGAAAAAATATGTATATATTCTAACGGTTAAAATTGGAACCACCCACGTGGAATTTATCCCCCAAATTTGTAAGCGGCCGTGAGCGGAGCGGGGGTTGGTGCACCGCGGCGTCAAATCCTGCGCTTTAAGGGGGAGCAAAGCAAATGAAATCCTGAGCACATTTGTTATCGCGACGCAGCGAGTCTCCGGCCGGTGATGGGTAAACCCTGCAGGAGGGACGCGGACATGTGATGTGATGTGTTTTGTTTGATGTATTTTTCGGCGTCGTTACTGCGTGTTGCGATACCTCGAGGCTGGCACAGGACACGCTGGTGGGACTGTGTCTCTAGGATGGTCTGGGAATGTCTGGGAAGTTTTGGAAATCTCCCCCCCCCTCCAGGAGGAGCGGGAGTCAGTCTCTAGGACTCGCTGGCGGGATTGTGTCTCTAGAGACTGTCTCTAGGACACGCTCATGGGACTGTGTCTCTCGAGACTGGGAATCAATCTTCGTTTCGATTCTTCGAAGCGTGATGGTTATGACAGTTTCCCATTTCTTTACACAATTATTTACATCAATAATGGCAATCAATAATGACCCAGGCGACTGTCTACCCGGATCAATAACATCAAGTTAACCACTTGTACCGACCAACTCGGAGGTGTGGGTGAGGATCCGCGCTGCAGGATGCCATTCGTGACCACATCCACGTTGGATTCTGAGTTCTGTGTGGAACTTTTCATTGCAGCCACAGGGCCCAAGATAAACATCTGAAAAGTTTGCATCAGAAACTGCAATGAAACTTGCTGCTTTGGCAACGAATCTCTCTCATTGTTAATAATAATAATAACAACAACGACAACGATATGGTATTAGTATTATTATCCAGGATAAACCTCCCCAGCCTCGATAGCTTCTGAATGGCCGTGCATTGCACTATTTGGCCAATTCCATGTCATCACTGTGTCGCATTGTGTGGAAGGATCCCGGCGTTATTTCTCATTTCAATCTGATATTAATGCGCTCCTATATGAGAATTCCTCTTTAAGAGGCGCTCTGCCGGGATAGCCGCAAGCGAACCTTGAAAAGAGCAGCTCTCGACAGCAATCCTCACAAATCGAGTCGTGAATACCTCCATCCGCGCACCCCTATATTCATCCATCCATCCATTGTCGGGAACAGCTTAATCCTGTACAGGGTTGGGGTGAGCAGCAGCCTATCCCGGCAGACACAGGGCGCAAGGCAGGACCACACCCAGGATAGGAGGCCAGTCCATTACAGGGCACCGGGGGCAATTTAGTCCGCAGGCTAATTAACCTATGTACAAGCGTGTATTTGGACTGTGGGGAGAAACCGGAGTGCCCGGCGAAAACCCGCGCGGACACGAGGAGAGAACATGCAAACTCCACACAGAAAGGCGGGCACCCGAGCCGGGATTCGAACCGTGGGCCTTCATGCTGTGAGGCGACAGCGCTACTCACCGCACCACCGTGCCTCCCTTAGCCCTATTATATCTTTGCTACAATTTCTAACTGTGCCGCTCCCCCGACCTTCTTGGGGCCCTACGCCTTTTGCTTCGTGCGGCAGCGGCCGCCGCTGCGTGGAATAATACGCCGGTCGGGCATTTATCCGGAGCCTGCGAGAGAATGAGCTTGGGGCAGGAAGAGTATATGATCTGGATGCATTTAAAAGCATTTAAAGGGGGACGCAGGAAACGAATGGTCTGTCATCCACCCCCAGCGCTGGAATGGATGAAGTCAGTGGCTAATGCTGCCCATACCCCTGGCAGCTGGCCAGCCGCTGGTCTCTAGGCACGCGGGCTGCTTGGACTATTCATTGGGGGCTCTAAGAAATTGCTTTATATCCCCCCCCCCCCATAACCCACCCCCCCAACCCCTCCCCGTCTCTCGATGTATAACCTCACAGTGCAGGGGTTCTTAAGATTTTGCACGGTTCCTCAACCCTTTAACACATCTCAAGGCCGGCTTGGGCAGACTTGGGTATGGGCTTCGCGGACCCGATAGGTGGCCCTCGCCGGCCACTGATGGGTCGCGACCCACCGGTTGAGAATGCCCGGTATAATGACCCTGCGTCCGTGATTTGTGTACCGTGTGAATTAATTTT
The DNA here is from genome assembly GCA_036362915.1 of Geotria australis. Taxonomy (NCBI): domain Eukaryota; kingdom Metazoa; phylum Chordata; class Hyperoartia; order Petromyzontiformes; family Geotriidae; genus Geotria; species Geotria australis. Next base: position 1,329,818 of record JAZEWU010000038.1, on the reverse strand, counting down.
AAAAAAATCACGAGGCTTATGTGGGTTTTTTACGGCTCCATGTGTGAGATTTTGCTCTTAAGAGCTGCTCTTTCGCGATAGCTCGTAAGAGCAATTGTCATATATCATCATCGTTATTGTCAGAAACCGCTTAATCTTGTAGAGGGTTGTTGGTGAGCCGGAGCCTATCCCGGCAGACCCAGAGCGTAAGGCAGGGATATACTCAGGAATTGGACGCCGATCATGTTGAATTCGAAACTGATGTTTGGCCACCAATTTTTATTTTTTTGCACGAATCTGTCACTCCTTGAGCTGCTTGGGGCCTAGGCACTTATACCCTAGCGCGACCACCGCCTCTAGGCCTATGGCGATTAAGCCTATGGAAAATCTGTCAATCAAGTCAATTACGTTTATATAAACATCTATTGATACTCGCGAGGCGTGCATCGAGTGACGCGCGTGTCCACGATCGATCCGTGCTGATTGATGCTGGCTGCGTGCACGCGTTTGGGACAACAGACGCTAAGCGAGGCTCGGTGAGACAGGGGGGTGAGCGGGAGTGCACGGGAGACAATCTACACCGCGGCAGTAGTAAATAATATTAGCATTTTACAGAGCGCCTTTCACCCAAGGGTCACAAAGCGCTGCACAAGGGCCGCGGAGAGAACGGCAAGTCAACAACGAAAACAAAATCTAATAAAAACCAAAGCAACACAAATTAAGCGATTAAGGCTGCTTCCAATACACTGAAAGGTCGTGCAACAGTAGTGGGGGAGCGCTGGTGAAGCGGTTAGCACGCGGCGTTAGAAACCCGGCGACCCGAGTTCGTATCCCGTTTACGGACGCACATACCAGTGGAGAATTTCTGAACCGCTCCCGGACCTCCCCCTAGCTGGATCGGGTCTCAAACGGGTTCGCTGTTGCGGTGTGTGAACATCGAACACTTGGGAGCGGTGTTGGCCACCCGCCCCCTCGGTTGCGTGCGTCGTGTTGGTATGTACGGGCGCTCGTCGACAGCACTGGATCCTGCAGTCTCGTAATGTAACTGGGGATCTTTGTCTTCACGGTACAAATAAGACGGACAATACAGCGTACGGACGGTACGGAGAGTACAATCCATTAAGTACACGTAAGACAGTACACGCAAGATCGACAGTGCAGATGAGACGGACAGGGGAGACGGTTCGGACAGTACAAGAGAGTAGAGTACAAGACAGCCCGGTGCAATAGAGCGCAGTACAACATAACGGGCCGGTACAGACAATACTCGAACCTTGAATCGAGTCGCGAGCCCGGATCGGGACACCGCACCCCCCGTGGGATTGAACCGCTGCCATGCCTCTTACAGTAATTACAATGCTTTCTGGGCAGCTCTCTCCATC
>JAZEWU010000038.1:1311693-1328329 GCA_036362915.1 Geotria australis | reverse complement strand
CGCTATATAAATTGAATTATTATTATTATTATGCGGGGATAGATTGAGACGGACGGTGAAGCGTCTACAGGCCGCGATATCGGATTGTTGTTCGGTCTGACGAACACGTGGGCTGACGTATCGGTGTAGGTTTTCACGGCTCGATTCGCGATGGTTGACTTTCCAAGATGTTCTGTCGGGATGGCCGTGACGCTGAGCGGCTCCCCCGCTCTCTTTCGCGACGTTTCGTCTCCCACGTTGTGGGCATCAACAGGCGTTCAGAAAAAAAAAAACCTTGCTGGTTTTCCATTTTCTATCGTTGTTGGCGTGCCGTTCACTCCGCAGCCCTGTGCAGCGCTTTGTGACCCTCGGGTGAGAGGCGCTCTATAGAGAAGAAACACTCGACACGTCCATCCCGAAAGAACAGCGATGGAGAGCATTGCATTTTTTTTTTACTTTTAGGGCACCTCCAGTTGTTGCGGTCCTGAGCAACTGGCCCCGTCTGCCCTCTTGTAACGCCGGCCCTGGCAATGGGTGGTTGGACCCTATAATTTCATGCTCCGCACCTGGGGTCGAAATCGAACCGTCGAACCTATAGACCGCAATGCCCAGTGTGCTAGGCTTTGCACCGCAGCAGCAGCGTCTCCCTCCCCCCCCCACCATGGGATGAGGAGGGTCAGGTGACCGGGCAGAGCAGCCAAATAGTGCGGGGGTCCCCTCCGTGATGAGGCCGCATTAGCGGCTAATGCCGATATAATGCGGCATTTACAAGTGATCTCATCCTATTGCGCCGGACGCGCCGCATTAGCTACGCGTGTGGTCCCACGCGTTAATACACACTTTGTAACTGGGCATTATTTTTTTATTTTTATTTTATTTGTGCAATTCATCTGTCTTTTTTCATTCTTGCTTTTTCTCTCAATTGTTATTTTTTTTATTTATTTTTCTCTATTTATCACCAAGCGCTTAAAATTGTGTTTTTTTATTTATTTCACAAAGCGATGATTTCCGCGTGGAGCTAAGGAGGGACCCCACTCACGACGGAAGGGCAGGTTTCCTGAATACGTGCGGCGAGATATCAATTGTGGTGACAAATGAATGAATGAATTACCGTTTATACTACTCCGAGCATATTCCTTCCATGTCAAAGAGAGGGAAAACGACTCAGAAGCGCGAGGAAACCGCAGACAGGCAGGGAGGGGGGGGGAAGGCAGCCACGTGGTTAGCCGGCGCCAACATCAACAAGACACTGCGTCCTTTACATTATGATGTTATCTGTTAATTAGTTGTTGTTGTTTTTCGTGGGAGGAAACCGGAGCACACGGGGTAAACCACACAGGGGGAGATAACACACAAACTCCACACCGAAAGGCGCCCGAGGAGGGAATCGAACCGCCTCGGGCAAGACCTTCTTTCCGTGCGGAGGTGCCGATGTAACCAGTTCGTGACGGAAAGATCCCGACGCACTCGTAACGAGACACACGGAAACAACACTCCTTGTACGCGGGCAATTTTATTGTGCACTTAAACAAGCGATACAAACTTTTTTTTCCCTCTCTTTAATGCTGAATGTTATTACGTTGAAAGACAAACACTTGCGCTTGAGACGCTAAGGCAAATACATTTTTTGGTTCGCTTTTTATATATTTTAAAAAAATTACTTTTGTTGTCACTCGGCTTCCAAGAATAAGCAGGAAAATTTATGGAGAACTTATTTAAATAAATAAAAAACCCCATTATCATTCGGTGTTCTAAGTAAGAAAAAAAATATTCTAACAAAAAATATTTACGATTTTAAATTTTTCTTGATCTTGAGTGGGATTTTTTTTTTAATATAGCGTGTGTTTTTTTCCCTGTACAATCTTACACTAATCTGTTATAGGTGTCGGTGGATGAGGATTACATTTAGAGCTCTCACAGCAAGCAGTGCTTTGTGACCCTTGGGTGAAAGGCGCTCTATAAAAGCTATTATTATAATTTATTTTTATGGTGTGTGGAGGAGCATGAGCCCTGGGATATGTCGTCACTGGTCCTCCTTTGAAGTTGCGTGGCTCGATGTATGAGAATTGCTCTCCATAGCTGCTCGTTCGGGATAGTCGTGTCGAGTGTTTCCCCTCTCTCCTTCGCGACGTTTCGCCTCCCACGCTGGAGACATTAATTATTTGGCCGATAACATCATACTATATAAGAAGCAATGTGTGGCAATATGGCGCCGGCAAAACCGCCTGGCTGCCTCCTTCGCCTCTGCACTTTCCTCGCTACGCCTCTGAGTCGTTCTCTCGTCGAATGAGCACCTTCGACAGTGAATTAATATGTGCGCATTGTAAAAGTAAAAATATAATTATTGCATCACCGGACGAGCCTGATGATGGCTCCAACGTGGGAGGCGAAACGTCGCGAAGGAGAGAGGAGGAACACTCGACACGGCTCTTGTATCACCGAGAGCGAGATGCGTTGGCTGGCGAAAGGATGGCCCGCACAGCCACGCTCGATGGAGCATGATGGTGACTGCCGTGGCCTTCATCCAGCAGTGGATTGGCAAACGCCCGTACGTTGTTATCAAACTGCACCTACTCTATCGGTCTATCAGCTGTATGCGAACTGGAAGGAACCGTTGAGGTGTGTCGATATTTTTAACGGTTGTCCAGCGGGGAGGGGGTATGCACGTTACAACATTTCAGGGCACTGGGGGCAATTTAATCAGGACAATTAACCTAGGCAGCAGGTCTATTGCCTCTAGACTACAATCTAATTGGAAACCCAGTGATTAGCGCGGGTCAATTAATGAAAATCTGTTTTATATATACACACATATTTGTAAGTATTACTTAAACGCCGCTTAGAGAACATTTACGAGTGGTTGTATCGAGTTTCAGAGCCAAGCGGCATCACGTTGCACAGAGCTGTGGTTGAGTTGCTTGGTGTTTCCAAACACTGCATTGAGGTACCAACCTTTTAGTTTAACTGGTAATTCACTTTGTAGCTGCAAAGATGTTTCATCAAGCTGCCTCGAATTTGCGTTGAGTTGCCAAAGTTGCGCCAACTCACCGAGAGTTGCGTCAACTTTGCCGGCGTTGCGTGAAGCCGCGTAGAATGTCCGAGAGTCGTGTCGAGTTGCGACGGGTTACCGTCCAGCTGCCCAAAGTGGCGTCAACTTTTCCGTAGTCTCTTGGAGTTGACACCAAGTTTCTCACGATCGATTCTTGAGTCGCGTTGAGCTGCGTCACATTTACCGTCAGTTGCGTTAAGTTGTTGCCGGTTAGTCGCGTCGAGTTTCGCGAAGTCGCACGGAGTTGCCGGTTCGTCGAGTCGAGTTGACCGGAAGTTGCTTCAAGCTGTCTTCGGGTCAAATCGTAGAAGTTGCATCGATTTGCTGCCACGGTTGCCTTAGGCGCTGACAAGTTGCAACGTGGAGCCTGTGTTGACTGGAGTGTGCTCACCAGTAAACACCTCGTCCTCAAGCACGGAGTCTGCGACCCGCACACCCACACACCGCTCAGTCAGCACCCCATCGCCCTGTCGCTTCTGCTCACTCAGTCTGTCGTTAACTTGGAAGGAACCGTTGAGTTGCGTGGCCCTTTTTAACAGTTGTCCAGCGGGGGAGCGGTCAGCAAGTTGCAACATCTCAGGGCACCGTGGTGCAATTTCGTCAGCAGGCCAATTAACCTTGATAGGTAGATAGATATATGTTTGCTAATACAGCCGAAAATAGCCAGTGGGCTGGCAAGCTCTGGAAGCGGGAATCCTGCGATACAACACTGCCTCTTGCCTCTAACACTGGCTCCTATCTCTAACACTGATAGTAATATGTTAATTCTTACAGCAGCAAGTGCCCAGTGAGCTCCCAAGCCTTGCCGGCCTTCATAGGTGCTCGCCAACGCTACTTGCCCCACCAGGCCGTGTAAGCTATACGGGTGGATCTTTGTCTTTGTGTGTGTGTGTGGTCCATCCATCAATTTTCAGAAAGCGCCTTAATCCTGTACAGGGTCGCGGTGAGCCGGAGCCTATCCCGGCAGACACAGGGCGCAAGGCAGGGCTACACCCAGGATGGGACGCCAGTCCCATGCAGGTCTTTGTGTGTGTGTGTGTGTATTTCTGTGTGTTTGGAACTCACGCAAAGTGCCCGGGCGGGGAAGGGCCCCTCCCTGCAGCCCGGGCTGGTACTCGAAGTCAAACACGGGAGTGTCCGGGTCTGGGGACATCACTGGCGGAGACGTGGGGCTGTGACAAGAAGGGGAGAGGAGGAGGAGGACACGGGTCGGCAGCCTCGCGGTTAGCCGGCGCCAACATTTACCGCACACCGCGTCCCGTATACAGTGATACCCCGCTTTACGTCATTCCAGCCTACTTCCAATTCGCCTTTACGCCACTTTTCTAGAGTAAATTTCAGTTCAGTGAACGTCATTACCTCCGACGTTACGTCACTCAGCAACGTCACCTACGTCATAAAAAAATGACTAAAATGTGTTTATGCTAGTTTTACGTGTTTGTCGAAGACTTCCCTCCTGGCTCAGATGCACCATGGATTCAGTGGAAGACACTCAACCGCCTGAGAACTAGAACGGGACGATCAAAAGATGCTTTGGTCAGATGGGGCTACAAGACCGGCCCAACCACCTGTGAATGTGGAGAAGCAGACCATACTATGGAACACTGCCTTGTCTGTGCTCTACTACCCAACCTCTGCAGCTCAAAAGACCTTGCGGAGTTCAATGAAAATGCAAGGGGCTGTGTAAGAAAATGGGAAACTGTAATTTAACATCGCGCTTCGAAGAATCGCAAAGAAGAAGACGTGTTTGTCCTCATTTTAAGGCATTACGTCCGGTTTACGTCAAAAAACCGGGTTGCGTCGCGGCTTTTGGAACCAATTAATGACGTAGGGCGGGGTTTGTCTGTATTATGCGACCGATGATCCGACAGTTTACACACAAACCTCAACGCTACCATCTGGTGGAGTGATTGAACATTACATCAAATCGGTCAGTTTGTATTTAACTTGGAAGATGCCGGTGAGCTATGTAGCTTTTTTCAACAGTTGTCCAGCGGGGATGGGCAAGCAAGTCACAACATCTCAGGTCACCGGGGGGCAATTTAGTCAGAACAGTTAACCTGGGCAGCAGCATGTCTTTGCATTAGCTGCGTGCGAGCTTAAACAATAATAATAATAATGCATTTATAGAGCGCCTTTCACCCGAGGGTCACAAAGCGCTGCACAAGGCTGTGGAGAGAACGGCATGTCAATAACATCAACAATAACCCACGTGTCGATGTATGCTTGTCACGGCTGGATGCGTGGTGACAATTGCTCTCAAGAGCTGCTCTTCCGAGATAGCTGCATCGAACGTTCCTCCGCCTGATAGTTGCTCTTCAGAGCTGTTCTTTCGAGATCGCCGTGTCACTGAGCGAGCTCCCTCTCTACCTCGCGACGTTTCGCCTCCCACGTTGGAGGCAACATCATGATTTAACTCTTGCACAGCCAGTGCATCCCCCGACGGTAAAGATCGTCCCGCGGAAGTGGGTACCCACGGTGCACTGAACTACCTCTGAAATACATTGAAGTGGTTTCTGATTCACACGGGATAGGGGTAGCACCTTCCCAGCCGCTCCGCGTATGAGTAATGGTCGCGGCGTGACAGTCAAATAGAGACTGAAACGTTGGGAGCTGGAACGTAGTCAAGCCGAACACAGAAACCAATTTGATGAAATGACTTGTTTTTGTTCAGTCATTGGTTATCGGGCTGAGGCCATAAACTTACTGCGTTTGAGAAGCAGGTGTAATCACAGGCAGGCACCCACCCCGTAGCTCATTCACACCCAGTCTCTCCCCTATATCCCCATTAATCGTCCATATCTCCTGCATCCCATCGCATCAAGAGCGCCACCCCCCCCCATCTCTCTACGGCATCTCGTCACCCCTTTCACATCCACATCTCTCCACTCTTCTAACTCCCCATCACCCCCACATCTCTCCCCATCCCAGCTCCAAATAACCATCTCTCCCCATCACCTGCCCCGTGTCTCTCTCACATCTCTCCACACACGCACACAGCCACCACTGTCGCCTGTTCTCGTGAACCCAGGAGGAAGAGGCGCTGCGGTAAACGACACGCGGGCGCCGCCGCAGAGTCCGGCTTGTTTTCAATATTTATTAACGCGTTTACATTCAGCGGTCACCCGTCTCGCCCACACAGTAAGCAGCACCCGGGTTCGATTCCCGGCTCGACTGGGAGTTTGCAATGTCCTCCCCGTATCCGCGTGGGGTTTTTTTCGCGGGTGCCTCCGGACTCCTCCCACAAGCCAAAGACGTGCTGCTTAGGTTAATTGTCTTGCTGACTAAATTGCCCCCGGTGCCCTGAGATGTTGTAACTTACTTCCCCCCCCCCCCTTGGCTGGGAATCGAACTCTACGTGAGGTCCAGCCACTTCCCTGTGTTGTTTGCGAAAGGGAAGATATTCCTTCTACTTAGAACGAGTGTGAATTACTCAATAGATGTCTCTTGACGAGTGGACTGTGAAAACGATAGGTTTAAATAATATAAATCGCACTAAACCTTACCTGTAAATGTTGCTCATCTCCCGTTCTGCAAACACAGAGACGCGCAAACAAGATTAATGTACAGACACCCCGTGTGATTTGTTATTAAAGAGCGATTCTCCTTGTTACACAGGGTCTGCAGTCATTGGGATTACTAGCAGAGTACCCGTCCTACGGGCATGTCTTGTATCCAAGCGTGTAACACGTTCTTCTGTCGTCAGGAAGAGCGCTTCAGATGGTTGATATTACCGCAGCAAAAATGGGGATTTAAAGTTTCTTCTTTGCGATTCTTCGAAGCACGATGGTCAGCCTCTGGACATCGTTGTCTTTCAGCTCGGCCTCGAAGTGTTTGGTAGAATTCGCAGGCAATACCAAGTATTGCTACTCACCGCGCCACCGTGCCGGCTCGCTGTGCATCCACGTATGTGTGTATATATATATTGAATATTAACAGCCACAAACCACCCCCCACACACATCACGGGTAATCCCCGGCTGTGTGTGATTGACAGCACCCTAGGCGCGGTAACGTTGGCAATTTCCGTGATTGCGTTACTGAGCGGGCCCCGGCTTGCGCCTGAGTTAGAGTTAGTGCGGTTAAGTGCACACTGCTTTGGTTTGTTTACGTCGCACGCCCGTGCCCGCTATAAAAAATCCGCACACCCGAGTTCAACTCCCGGTCACGGCTAACGTCACCGAGAAGTGGAGGTTTTGTTCAGTCGGTTCGGTTTTGTAGCTAAGCCACAAGGAACCGTTGAGCCGCGTGGCTCTTATTAACAGTTGTCCAGCGGGGAGGCAAAATCCAATGATGCCCCCCCCCCATAATAATGTAAAATTATTATTAATAATTATTATTAATAATAATGTAAAATAATGTAAAATTATTATTAATAATTATTATTATTAAGGGTACACGTGGGATCTTTGTGTGTGTGTGTGTGTCACCCACCGACCACTCTCCCGCGGCGTTTCTGGGCGCGGTAGCAGGTGATGACGATCACGATCACGCTGATAATGACGACAGAGATAAGGATGACTATCGTGACGTCGCGCGCATCGGCTGTGAACGGACACAGGGGAAATCATCAGCATCGTCAGACAGCAGTCAATCCTGTACAGGGTCGCGGTGAGCCGGAGCCTATCCCGGCAGACACGGGGCGAAAGGCAGGGCTATACCCTGTGATGAGACGGCAATTTGGTCAGGAGACCAAGTTAATCTAATCGTGTCTTTGGACTGCGGGAGGAAACCGGAGAGCCCGGCGAAAACCCACGGCGGACGAGCGGGGAAACGTTGCAAACTCCACACAGAAAGGCGGCACCCGAGCCGGGGAATCGAATCGGGGATCTTCTTGCTGCGAGGCGCCGTGCCGCCCGCCACGATTTTCCGAATAACTGACCGCTCCGCCGCGATGCCTCCTCGATAAACACGGGGGGTTGTTCCTCCCTGCGCTGTTTTCAAGCCACGGTTCGCTACCCATTGCTGTCGCTTCAACAGGGCTCGGTGGTGGTGGTGGTGGTGGGTGTAGAGAGCGAGAGAGAATGAGAGAGGGTGTGAGAGGGAGCGAAGGAAAGCGAGAAAGATTAAGAGAGGGTGTGAGAGAGAGAGGGAAATGGTGAGAGAGAGAGGGAAATGGTGAGAAAGAGAGAGCACGCACACTTTGTGAGAAGGCCTTCGTGCTTAAGATGTAAATCCTTGCCTCTCTCTCTCCCTGCTCTCCTCGCACACCACCACCACTACGATTGATTGCTTTTTTTTTATCTCAAACAAACACGGAATAATTCCGACTCAGATTCCCGCGTCCAGCTCATGCCACCCAAGGGCAACGCCGCGTTGTCCGAGTCTCTGGGATGACCCAGGAACAAATTGTGCCCGGTAGAAGAATAATAATAGCCGTGAGACAAATTATAACACGCCAATTACACGGCTGGTCATGGACGAGACACGGATATAGTCAGATCGGGCTACAAGACCGGCCCAACCACCTGTGAATGTGGAGAAGCAGACCATACTATGGAACCACTGCCTTGTCTGCGCACTACTTCCCAACCTCTGCAGCTCAAAACAACTTGCAGAGTTCAATAAAAATGCAAAGGACTGTGTAGAGAAATGGGAAAACTGTAATATAACCATCGCGCTTCAAAGAATCGCAAAGAAGCAGAATGGAGGCGTAGCCAGAAAACCGCAGAGAGCGATGGAGTCAGCCGGCGCCAACCCGCGAGACACCGCGTCCCATGTACAATCTCTCCTCGACTTACGACAAATGCTGTTTCCGACCACCCGGACTTACGACGGCCGTCACGGTAACCCTATTATGCTATTTTCGAGTCCCGACGGTTTACATTTCAATTTCAATTCAACTTGATTTGTCAACTCTACCATATGTACAGGACATACAGAGAATCGAAATACCGTTTCTCTCAAACCCCGGCGTTGTTTACTGTCGTAAAGTCTGACGACGACCACTCCAGCTGCGATACAGTAACATCGGCGGGCCGCGCTGCCGCAAAGGTGGCCATATTTGTTATTGCCTGGGTCTCGGTCTGTGTCTGGGTGTCTAGCAGCTGGTTGTGTTTTGTTCAAAAAGTGTTATAAAGGTATTTTCTAGTTACGACCAAATCGACTTGCAACGGGGGTCATCGGATCGTAACCCCGTCGTAAGTCGAGTAGAGACGCAGCAGTTTGCTAAAGCCATACACTGGATCTTTGTCTTTGTGGCACAGTTGGTTGTGCCACTGCCCTACGAATGCAGTGTCGAGAGTTCGATTCCCAGCCACGGCTAGCACCATTGGCGGGCGGTTGCAATACTTGGCCCGAAAAATCCCCCCTGGGTCAACTCGGCCTTAAACGAGCACCCGGTGTGATGCGTCTTCTCACCTTTCGCGTCGCCGTGGCAAGCAGGTGATGTTTTCACTCCATCCCCTTGTGCTGCAACGAGAGGTAAAGCATGCACTCACCCGTACATTCATGTGGTACAGGGTGTGCCAGAAATACCTGACACATTGAACCCAGGTTCTCGGCTAAGGCTGATCTAAGCGTCTCCGGCATGGCCATTATGAACCTGACTTAAGTCCAAGATTATCTATATATAATCTGTATACAACAGATTCTATATAGATTTTATATATATATATAACCTGTATTTAACAGAGCTAGGCATGCGTCAAGTCACCGATACATTCCATCTGCCCGCTACGTGACGTATCTTGGTTTTTTTTTCAGTTTATTTAACTTTCCTAATTTCTGCGGAGGATCTCTCCAATCAGCTGGTCGGGGCTGTTCTCTCGTCTCGGAGCTGCTCGCGGCATCGCCATCCAGCGGTGCTTGTGAGAAACCACAACCACTGGTCCGCATCCCTAGCAAACCGGTCGTCTGACCGAGCTGAGCGGGTGGCAGGCGCAGCCCGAGGCTCCGAACTCTCACCCTGAGTGACGAGCAGCTCCACCATAGTCAGCACGCTGTAGCGGTGCGCTGCCTCGTGTTTCGGCGACGTCCCGTCCTTGTCGTGCTCACGAGGCAGCGTCTGGCTGCCGGGGAGGGTCACCGGTGTGCCCCCGGGCTGTGGGCCCTGGGAGTGGCCGCGGCGCGCCCGGCGCACGCAGCAGTAGAGACCGGAGTCGGAGGAGCGAAGGTTCCGCACGGACAGAACGACGCTCCCGCCGTCGTCGCTCAGCTGCAGACTCGTGCGGTGGTTGTCCGGCATGAAGTGGTGGTGCCTGATGTCGTAGAGGGCCTGTCGACCAACGTCGGGTGTCAATCACCAGCGGTTATCGAATCTGATGTTTAACGCGCTGTTGTTTACGTTGTTGGTTAGTTCGAGCGTTTTTGTCGCGTCGCGGGAATCCCGCTTCCAGAGCTTGCTGCGTGTCCTCTGCTGTAATCTTCTTCTTTGCGATTCTTCGAAGCACGATGGTCAGCCTCTGGACATCGTTGTCTTTCAGCTCGGCCTCGGAGTGTTTGGTAGAATTCGCAGGCAATACCAAGTATTACCTGACAGGGATTGCGACGTGAACGCTTCTACCTTGACGCCCCTCCGCTGTAATGATGAACATATATCTGTCGTAAATTTGGTTCGAAGGCTTTCATGCCCGATATTATCCATAGTGGTTTTATGAGTTTAAGGTCGCGTGATTAAGTTATGCATTTCCTGACGACGCTGGGTGCAGCTTCCATCGAAACGTCGAGAACATCTTTAAAGGCGAGTGCCGTGAGTGCGGTCGTTTTTTCCCAACATATCGACGGGTGCACCACCGTCGTCGGCGTTAGTGATTCCGGGGGCCCAGTCACAATTCAATGATGACCCCCCCCCCCCCAACACACACTGATTACAAAGCTCTCTGACATGACTGTCGCTAGGCCAAACGTCTCGGGGTGGGGGGGGGGTGATGTGTGTGGCTGCAACTGGCCGGGTTGGCCCCGCAGTAAAGGCCGCCCCGCTAACGATAGCTGCCCGTCCAGCCCCCCCCATCATCAATCACACCTGGTGGTGGTGCACACCACTCATGAACCTCTCCACGTAGTCGGGATGGTCGCACGAGGCGTTGGTTCCGCTGCTGATGAACCATAGGACGGCCGCGGGGTGTACGGGCCCCGAGCCCCCGGCCAGGGGGCACGTCACCGTGACCCCCTGCTGCTCCGAGCACGTGATGTGGCCGACCTTCTGCTTGGCTGCGGAGGCAAACGGCATCATCCGCTGGGAGTTAAACGGACGTTTTCACCGCAGTGGCGTGCAGAGAGCGGGGGGCAGAGGGGGACGACGGCCCAGGGCATCTATTGCAGGAGGGGCAATCCAATCGAAGAGTGAAATTGAACAGTCCCACAAGCTGGCGTGAATGTGGATCAGTGTTTTAATAAGCGAGACCGGAGTACAGAACCTGTTACGTGTAAAGACTGTGCGTTGTGCCGATTAATAATAATAATATGAATTTATATAGCGCCTTTCACCCGAGGGTCACAAAGCGCTGCACAAGAGCCGCGATGAGGACGGCACGTCATCAACGAAAGAAAAAAACAACCAATAGAAAAACCAAAGCAACAGAAAATAAATGATTAAGGCAACTCCGACGCCGATCGACGTTATTTTTCATCCAACACATCGTTGTTTTCACGTACAAGCTCGCCACGTGTCTGCTTGGCCCACACCAGTGTCGCCGTGTCTTGCTGTTTACATTATGATCATCCATCCATTTTCAGAAACCGCTTAATCCTGTGCAGGGCGCAAAGCAGGGCTATACCCATGATGGGACGCCAGTCCATCTCAGGGCACCGGAGGGGCATTTAGTCCGCAGGCCAATTAACTTATGCAGCAGCAAGTCTTCGGACTGTGGGAGGAAACCGGAGTGCCCAGTGAGAACCCACGCGGACACCCGAGCCGGGATACGAACCCGGGCATTTCTTGCTGTGAAGCGGCAGCCTCTACCCGTGTACCCCCCGTTAAGAATAATATGTATTACTAGGTGGGGCGACCCGGTAAATGTTATCGTAACTGGGGATAGTAATAGCGGCGCCGCTTATTCGAACTGGGTATTGTAATCCACGGGGGGGATGCGTATAGGAACTGGGAATTGTGATAGCTGCGGGCCTGAGTGTAACGGGGGTGGCGCATATACGCTGAGGGGAGGGAGACACAGTGGTCTTGGACGGCGGGGTTGGCCTCTCGGCGCGCTGTAAGTTGCCAGAAACCCGTGTGGGACCGAGTGGCGTCGTTCTGCCAAAGTCCCGCACGTTTTGATTGCGATTTGGCAGAGTCTATCGGTTACAAAAAGTACAGTGCCGCTTATCCGGACTGGGAATCGTAAAAGGGGCTTACGATTTATTTTTTTAATATATATAGATTATCGTAAGTACGATCATTCGTTGCTGTGGCCACGTTACCAAATCAAGAGGGCGGACGCTGCTGCCCTCCGTCTGTGTTGACGCACGGCGGCTGAGTGTTGACTTGCGGAAGGAGTGCTCGGCGACGCTATGTCGCCACCAGATATTGAGCCACCCGAACCCGCTGCGGGACGTGCGATTTCTACAACTTCCCACTGTGCTCTGTGGTTCAGCAGATGCAGTGGCGAGTTAACGATGACATGGTTGTAGAGAGCTGGGGGGATTCTCAGCCCTCTGCACCTCAATGACCATTTGGCCCACTTGGGTTTGGTCTCTAAGGACCACTTCTTCTTTGCGATTCTTCGAAGCACGATGGGCAGCTTCTGGACATCGTTGTCTTTCAGCTCCTCGGCTTCGAAGTGTTTGGTAGAATTCGCAGGCAACACCAAGTATCACCTGACAGGGATCGCGACGTGCACGCTTCTACCTTGACCCCCCCAAGGACCACTGATGGGTTGTGACCCACCGGTTGAGAATGGCGGGTGTGGATGATGATGATGATGATAATAATAATAATAATAGCATTTTATATAACGCCTTTCACCCGAAGGTCACAAAGCGCTGCACAAGGGCCGCGAAGAGAACGGCATGATTATTTGGCAGATGCTCTTATCCAGGGCGACTTACATTGTAGACATGCCGTTCTCTCCACAGCTCGGATAAAAAAAAAACCCAAAATTAGTTTTTTGCTAATTTTCCGTTCTGTGTCGTTGTAGACATGTAGTTCTCTACGCAGCCCTGTGCATCGCTTTGTGACCCTCGGGTGGGAAAGCGCTCTATAAATGCTATTATTATTATTAACCCAACGCAGAACAGGGGGCGAAAACACAAACTCTACACAGAAAGGCGCCCGAGGCGGCAGTCAAACCGCCTCGGGCAGGACCCTTCTCTCCGTGAGACGCAGATTTAGCCAATGTGCCGCCACATGTTCAGGCGTTTCCTGTTTGGGCAGCTGTCAGTCAGAGACATGAACCGCAAGCCTGGGTTTCCTCCGGATACACGGCTTGTATAACGGGTCGGCGTGGCTCTGAACCACGGACACAAAACTACCGATTCTCTCCACCCAGTGTCGAGCCTTCTCCGTTGTTGTAATCGATGATGGGTGGCAGGGTGTATGTGCGGCGGTATCGAGCTCGCCTCACTAAAAAAAATTGTCCTGTCCGAGGAGGTTTGCCTTCCCCCTACGACCTACCCGGCCTCTCTGCGGTTTCCGCGCAAACGGCCTCTGAGTCGTTCTCTCTTCGAACGAAAACCTTCAACATTTAATGAACGTTGTGCCACGAGATGTAAATTATAATTGTTATACTGTATTGTTGTTATTATTCTGTGTGGTGTTTTGTGTGTTCTCCCCCTGTTTCTGCGTGGGATTCCTCCGGGTTCTCGGGTTTTCTCCCGCAACTAAAAAAAAAGCACCGGCCGATAACATTATAATATATATCACGCAGTGTCTAGCGGGTTGGCGCCGGCTGATCGAGTGGCTGACTTCCCCCCCCTCCCTCCACACCACGTTCTTCTGACGTTTAAACCGTGGGAGGAAACTAGAGAACCTGGAGGAAACTCCTGCAGAACAGGAGGAGAACATGCAAGGCACCCAAGTTGGGAATCGAACCTGGGTTTTCTTGCTTGTGAAGCGCGATTGTAACGGCTTCACCACCCTATAGTCAACATTAATGTCTGTAGCGTGAGGGGGTAATGTGAAGGTGTGTATGTAAAGCGAGCCTTTGCCTGGTCTCGATGTGCACCGCGCCTGGCACACACACACACACTGTGTTGATGTCAAAGCGAATGGAGCCTAGGTCATGCGAAGGTGTGAAAGTGAAGTGCACCCGACGATATACCGGAGCAAACGAATGAGCACATGCATCACTTGCCTCAAGAGATGGCACCGACGTTTCGCTGGCATTACAGCTAGCATCATCAGGGACCAAGACAGAACCTCACTATGACTAACGTTGGTCATGAAAGCCTTCGAGTTAATTTTACAAATGGAGGCTGTTGTTTTGGAATGTGTGGCGGAAGCGATAGTGCGGTGGTCACAGACCCGGCAACCCGGGTTCGACTCCCGCTCACGGCCAACCCCGGTGGCAATCGTCCGAGTACCTCGTGCGGTGTGTAAACATCGTCACTTGGAAGACAAAGGCGGCCGGGTGTGGTGTTGGCCACCCACCGCCTTGTGTGCCGTGCTGGAAATTATAGGTGCTACTCACTAACGGCACTTGAGGCTACAGTCTTGTTAAGGCTATATGGGGGGATCTTTGTCTTTGTGCGTTTGTATGTGTGTGGGGTTTTTTGTCGACCGTCATTTACCGGATAAAACCCACATCATGGTACGCCATACAGTCACCATTCTCGACCGGTGGGTCGCGACCCATCAGTGGGGCCGCGAGTGCCACCTAGTGGTCCGTGGAGACCAGACCCAAGTAGGCCTCGAGGTGAAAAAGGGTGACCACTCCTGGGCTCGTGTGTTTGCCAGCGGGTTAGCCGGTGAAAGGCGCTCTATAAAATGCTATTATTATTGTTATTGTTGTTGCTAACGGTGTCAGAAGTTCACAGAAGTCAAAACTTAGCAGTTGGGGGAAATTTGTTGAAAGTGCCTCCTGAGTCAAACGTAAGAACGTCACTTAGAAAAAACGATGTCATCTGTGGGTTGAAAAATATAGGTTTTGAGAATATGTTTTTGTTCAAATTCTACAAGTTCGGCAGAAATATTGCTGAGGGTTCACGAACGCGATTTTGAGGCGGGAATCGAGCCGTCACGGGCAGGACTTTATTTCGGTCAGGCTGTCACCACTGCATAGATACCATCCACCCATTTTCAGAAACCGCTTAATCCTATACAGGGTCGCGGTGAAGCCGGAGCCTATCCCGGCAGACACTCTGCATAGACACCCCGCCGCCCAAAGTTTACCCGTAATGGACCTCGCGGTGCATCGGTCCGCCGTGGGTTCGCCATTTAAACACCATTGCAACCGGTTACCGTCTATGCGGCTTTTCCAAAAACCCGTAACCGATTTTCGAAAACGGTTACCGGTTGTTCCGCTTCTCGTTTTAACAGCGTCGCGTGCGGCGGTGAAAGTCAGCGGGTGCGGTACTCCGGTAACGGCGCACCTTTAAAAACGTGGCGGAAGCGTTCGGAACGGTACAGGTGTGAAAGAGGGGCGGGTCGTTACTTTCACCGCTGCCTGTGTGGCCAATCTATATGTAAAGCAGGCACCGTTGTGTTTTATTACGATAGCAATATCTCAAGAACAATCTATACCTTGTGGCGCTGCGATGAATCATAAGGTTGCAGGTTCGTGTCGTAACTGCGGCGCCTCTAACTGTATTACTGCAGGTACTTTGAGTGGGGCAGCAGTAAACGGATCGCTCCGTTTGAAACGCGCGCTGGTTCGGGCAGCGGTTAGCGCGCTGGGCTAACAAACCCGACGACCGGAGTTCCAATCCCGCTCGCGGCCACAGACACCCGTGACGATTTTCTAAACCGGTCCTTGGCCTCCCCCTAGCTCGACTCAGCCTTCAAATGAGTACCTGGCGCGGCGTTTTAAAGCTTGCCACTGGGGAGACAAAGGCGGCCGTGCGCGGTACCGGTCACCCGGCCCTCTCGTATAGCGACGTGCTGGATTTCCACACGTGCTACTCGTCAACGGCACTTGACCCTTGCCGTCTTGTTCAGGCTACACGGGGGCGACTTTTGTCCGTGTGCGCGACTGGGGTGTGGCGTGTGCCGCCTTACCTTGCGAGAGGTGAACACAGGTGAGTAGTACTAGCAAGAGCGGCGGCGGCAGGTAGAGCTGCATCTTGAACACTCGCGTTCCAGAACCCTTCCGCAGGCTCAGCTCTAGAGCGATCCGCTGGCAAGTTCCTGATCCGCGTGAGCCTTCTCTGCCTGTCAGCGACGTCAACTAACTCTGCGTATGGTGACCGCCTCGAAGGCAACACCCCGCTGCCAGCGCTCCGAGCCACCAATCCGCAAAACCTTATCAGCAGGAAACCAGGCTGTTTTGCGAACTTCGATATGAGGCAGCTAGTTCATATTGTTATTGCGGTATTTACAAGACAGCACGGTAGCGCAGTGAGTAGCGCTGCCGCCTCCACAGCAAGAAGGTCTCCCGGGTTCGATTCCCGGCTCGGGTGCTGATTTTCGTTTTTTGGTGGGGAGTTTGCATGTTC
Source organism: Geotria australis (assembly GCA_036362915.1). Taxonomy (NCBI): domain Eukaryota; kingdom Metazoa; phylum Chordata; class Hyperoartia; order Petromyzontiformes; family Geotriidae; genus Geotria; species Geotria australis. The sequence goes on along the minus strand of JAZEWU010000038.1, from coordinate 1,311,775 downwards.
AGTCTCCGTGTCCGCGTGGGGTTTCGCCGGGCGCCCAGTCTCTGTCCATCCAGCAGAATGATTCGATTCGATTCTTCGAAGC
>JAZEWU010000038.1:1289596-1303537 GCA_036362915.1 Geotria australis | reverse complement strand
GGCACACGAGCGGGTGGGTGGCCAGCACCACGCCCGGCCGACTTTGTCTGCCGAGTGGCAATGTTTACACACCGCACTAGGTATTCGTTTGAGGCTGAGTCGACCTAGGGGGTAGCCCAGGACCGGTTCAGGAAATCGTCACTGGTGTTAGTTTCTGTGAGCGGGAATCGAACTCGAGGGACCGTGTTTGTAGCCCAGCATAGCACTAACCACTGAGCCAACCGCTCCCCACATACAAAGATAAAGATCCCCCGTATAGCCTTAAGACTGTTAGGGCAAGTGCCGTTAGCGAGCACCTGTGTGCCGTGTCGACCTTCATAAGGGGGGTGGGTGACCAGCACCACGCCCGGTCGGGTCCCCACATACATACTCACACACAGATATAACCACGCTCGTAGGCACATATCTACACACACTTATCTCGGAATATTGCGCAGCAACGATAGAGCAAAACGTGAACACTCCCGTGCTTGGCAACGATGTTGACTTGGCAACGGCTGAAACGCGGCGTGATATTTCATGTTTATGTTGGATAGTGTTCGCCAGAGGATTGATCTCGGTGACGCAGTCGCAGTGCACGTTTCTATAGATTTGTTTTAGATGTTTATTGTTACAGAAGCAAATACCCAGTGACCCGAGGGTCACAAAGCGCTGCACAGGGCTGCGGAGAGAACGACATGTCAACAACGACAGAGAACGGAAAGTCAGCAACCTTGCCACGTCTTGCGTAAACGCCAGCAAACGGGGAGACAAAGGCGGCCGGGGGATCTTTGTCTTTGTGGTGTCTGTGTGGGGTGTTTACAGAGCGGTGGCCCAGTGGTTAGCGCGCTGGGCTACAAACCTGGCTGTGACCCGAGTTCGAATCCCGCTCACGGCCAATACCAGTGACGGTTTTCATAACCGGGCCTGGGTCTCCCCCAGGTCAACTCGCCCTCAAACGAGTACCTAGTGCGGTGTGTAAACATTGCCACTAAGGAGCCAAAGGCGGCCGGGCGTGGTGCTGGTCACCCACCCCCTCGTGTGCCGCGTCGACCTTCATAGGCGCTCGCTTCCGGCATTTGCCCCTACAGCCTGTTAAGGCTACGCGGGGTAATCGTTTGTCTTTGTGGTGTGTGTGTTTACAGAGCAGCTGTGCCGCATCATGAAGTGCCGGAAACCCGCCGGTTCTGTGTGCCACGTGGTGACCACGGAGAACGGGACCCGCGTCCCCAAATGCATGTGTCCTAAGACGTGCCCGGCGTGAGTTGGACTCCTGTCTGTGTTGAACTGTCTCGATGTTGTTGTTGACATGCCGTTCTCTCCACAGCTCGGATGTATATTTAAAAAAAAAACCCCAAACAAAACCAAAAATAGTTGCTGATTTTCCGTTTTCTAGCGTTGTTGGCGTGCCGTTCTCTCCGCAGCCCTGTGCAGCGCTTTGTGACCCTCGGGTGAAAGGCACTCTATAAATGCTTTTATTATTATGTCTGTGCTGTGCGCGCATGTGGTTTGTACAGTGTGTGCTGTGAAACCGGTCCTGGGCCTCCCCTAGGTCGACTCAGCCTCAAATGAGTACCTAGTGCGGTGTGTAAATATCGCCACTAGGGAGACAAAGGCGGCCGGGCGTGGTGCTGGTCACCCACCCCCTCGTGTGCCGTGTCGACCTTCATAGGTGCTCGCTAACAGCACTTGTCCCTACAGTCTGTTAAGGCTATATAGGGGATCTTTGTCTTGTCTTTGTCTTGCTGTGTGATCTGTACTGTGTTAAGTAGGGGAGCGGTGGCTCAGCGGTTAGCTCGCTGAACTACGAACCTGGCGACCCGAGTTCGAATCCTTCTCGCGGCTAACACCAGTGGCGATTTTCTGAACCGGTCCTGGGCCTCCCCTAGGTCGACTCAACCTAAAATGAATTCCTAGTGCGGTGTGTAAAAATTGCCACTGGGGAGACAAAGGCGGCCGGGCGTGGTGCTGGTCACCAGATCGGATGGGTGCTGGTCACCCACCCCCTCTGTGTGTGCCGTGTCGACCTTCATAGGTGCTCGCTAACGGCACTTGACCCTACAGTCTGTTAAGGCTACACGGGGGATCTTTAACATTGTGTTGCGTGTGCGATCTGTACTGCGTGTGCCGTGTTCCGCGCGTGATCTATACTCTGCGTGTGCTGTGCGTGGTGTGCCGTGCATGATGCCTCCGCGCGTGGTGTGTGTCGGTGTACGTGGCAGTGAGCAGAAGCCGGTGTGCAGCGCCTACGGGCGGCAGTACGACAACGTGTGTCTGCTCTACAAGGAGGCGTGCAGGCGGCGTCGGCGCATCGGCATCTCCTACTACGGCGAGTGTATCGGTGCGTGTGTGCTACCCACCCCCCTCTTCTGTGCGTGCCGCGTCAGCCTTCACGGGTGCTACTCGCTAACGGCACTTGACCCCACAGTCTGTTCAGGCTATACGGTGGATGTTTGTCTTTTATTTAGGGAGCGGTGGTGCAGCGGTCAGCGCGCTGTGACGCGAGCCGAGTTCGATTCCAGTCTAGACGTTGTAACTTGCTTACCCCTCCCGCGCTGAACAAGCGTTAAAAAAACAGCCACACAGCTCAAAGGTTCCTTGCGGCTTCGATACAAACTAACTGCTCGCCCCCCCACCTCCCGTGCCCCCCAATTGGGGGGGGGGGTCCGTGCAGCCCGGCAGGGTGCGTGTTCCGATGCGGAGGGGGGCCAGTTCCCGTTCCGTCTCCTCGAGTGGTTCCTGCACCTGAAGGAGATCGACGCGTTCGGTTCTATCGACCCGGGCTCCTCGCAGGCGGCGCTCGACACGCAGCAGAGGACGATGCTCGCCGCCGTGAGATTCGCCCACCTCACTTACCTCATCTCTCCCTCCCAATCCTCCCTCACTCCCTTTCCCTCTCGCCTCCTACAAATCCCCCCCCTAATTCACACGCCGGTGCGGTAATGGTCTCTCCCGCCGCCCGGTGTGATTCTCCGGCGTTCCCCCCGCCGCGTGGCCGCAGTGGAAGTTCGCCGCGCTGGACCGCGAGGGAGACGGGAAGCTGAGCCGCCGCGACGTCAAGGACCTGCGCTTCCGTCTCATGCCCCTCGAGCACTGCGCCGAGCAGTTCTTCCGGTGCCGGAAACCTCTTGAATCCCTCGCGTCCCTTGAATCCCTCGCAAAAAAAGTATAATAATTGTTGCTGATTTTCCGTTCTCTGTCGTCGTTGGCGTGCCGTTCTCTCTGCGGCGCTTTGTGACCCTCGGGTGAAAGGCGCTCTTTAAATGGCAGATTTTTGCCGCTCTTAAGATTGACAGTTTAACGACCTACCATTGTATTCGAACCAGCCTTAATCTTTTAATTTTTCACCCGAGTCACAAAGCGCTGCACAAGGGCCGTGCAGAGAACGGCATGTGAACAACGACAGAAAAAAAATATTATCACAAACCAGAGCAACAAAACATAAATGATTAAGGCTGCTTCGAATATACTGAAAGGTCTTTGTGTGTGTGTGTGTGTGGGTAGGTCGTGTGATAAGGACGACGATAAGATGATCTCTGAGGGCGAGTGGACCAGCTGCCTGGTGGAGCGATCGGAGAGCTGGTACGAGAGCTTCATGTGTAAGTAACGCGTGGTCAGCTCTGACCAGCTGTGCGTCTCTCGGTAAAACGTGGGGCGGCCTGGGTGGCTAGGGTGGCTGTGCAGTGAAGAGCTTCTCAACAGATGCCCAGAAGCTGAGTTGATGAGCTTCGTCTCTCGGTAAAACGTGGGGCGTCTGTGCAGTGGTAAGACCCGCGCCTCACAGAAAAAAAGAATGGCTTTACCCGAGGCGGTTCGATTTCGGCCTCGGGAGCATTTCCGTGCGGAGTGCGTGCGTTCTCTTGGGACACGGCGTCGTTTGCATCCGCATCCGGTAAAGAGCCGCGTTCGCAGCCTTACCGCGGGTGGTCCGTGTTGTTTCTTGCCGCAGCAAAGAAGATGGGGCCGGGCGGCGAGTGGATCGAGTCGTGAGGAGCCGAGGGGCGACGGTGGACCAGGGGGACGCACTCCTGCTCGGCCACCAACCCACCCACCCCCAGTCACTGTGTGTCCCCCTCGCTCCCTCCGCTCTCTGCCGCCCGTTAAGCCAGCGTAAATTTTTTGGGTTTTTTAGTGAAGGTGAATATTTAAGGGTACAGTAATACCCCGTTTTACGTCATTTTGGCCTACGTTAAATTCGCATTTACGCCGCTTTTCTAGAGTAAATTTCAGTTCAGCGAACGTCATTACGTCCGACGTTACGTCGCTCAGCAATGTCATTATGCTTTTAAAAATATGACTAAAATGTGTTTTTAGTGTTCTTTAAGGTTTAGCGATAGTTATAATCTTTCGCGAGTTATTTACGCTAGTTTTACGGTGATTGTCCTCTTTTTAAGGCATTTCGTCCGGTTTACGTCAAACCGGGTTACGTCAAGGCTTTTGGAACCAGCTAATGACGTAGGGCGGGGTATGACTGTATATCTTGTGTTGTCTTTAGATTCGAAACGTGATGTGGTTAAAATGGCCGCACACCACTCGTCTCCAGACATCCACTATTAATCATCATACTCATCGTTGTCAGAATCCGCCTAATCCTGTACAGGGTCGCGGTGAGCCGGAGCCTATCCCGGCAGACACAGGGCGCAAGGCAGGGCTATACCCAGGATGGGACGCCAGTCCATCACAGGGCACCCGGGGCAATTTAGTTCGCAAGCCAATTAACCTTGTTTTTGGACTGTGGGAGGAAAGCGGTTTCTGAAAATGGATGGATGGACTGTAGACTGTATGTATAGGCTATATACTGTATGTATAGACTGTAGAGAGAGAGGGGGGGGTGTGCTCAGTGACGCGGCTATCCCGAAAGAACCGGTTTGGTTTGTAATTAACAGTCAAGTCCTTGTTTTAAAATATCTTTAAACAACGGCACGAATCCCAGGAGATGAGAATTAAGCGGCCGTTAATTGATCAGAACCACAGACTTCAAACCGGGGGAGCTCCACAGTGTGTGCACACGTCAATGTGACCCGTTGAATAGTATTTGAAGCCTTAATTTCTTTGACCAGGGTGAGAACTCGAGTGAACCGAGGTGGGGAGGGTGGGTCTCATTTACAAGAGCGACCCCGGTCACCACATCGACAAAAGTAAACTCCAAACGCAGAGCAAATTGAAAACCTTCTTTCACAGTCGAGAGAGTTTAACCCCTCAGTGCCGCTTGACAACTAATCTTGAGATTCCAGTGATAGCGCCGGTTGTCAGTATTGTGTTTAGTTCTGTAGATAGATGTGTGTTTTTAGATAGATGTTTATTATCGCAGCAGAAAATACCCGGCGAGCTTGCAAGCTCTGGAAGCGGGACTCGTGCGATGCAACAAACGTGTGAATTTACCAACATTAACAATGTGTACACTTGGATTCACACCCCGCGTGGTTTACTGTGTTCTGTTCACGTTTCGTTGAGGCTCGTGATTATTTGATCATCGTTTGTTGTAGAGGGGCGGCACGGTGGCACAGTGGGTATCGCTGCCGCCTCACAGCAAGAAGGTCCCTTTCTGTGTACAGTTTGCCTGTTCTCCCCGTATCCGTGTGGGTTTTTGCCGGGCACCCCGGTTTCCTCCCACCGTCCAAAGACATGTTGCCAGGTTAATTGGCCTACTGAGTAAATTTCCCCAGGTGCCCTGCGATGGACTGGCGTCTCATCCTCGGTATACCCCTGCCTTGAGCCCTGTCTCTGCCGGGATAGGCTCCGGCTCACCGCGACCCTGTACAAAATTAAGCGGTTTCTGAAAATGTATGGATGGATCGTTTGTTGTAGAATTGATCTGGGTCAGGGGTTTCCAATCAATCGATCTCGTCGATAAATTGATCCCAGAGTCTCGGAAAAGTTGATCGTGATGTAGCCGCTGTGGGCGTCACGCGTGATGAGTCGCACCTGTAACCACTCACTCATCCACCCACCCACTCATCCATCCACCCCACCCACTCATCCACCCACCCACTCACGTAGAATAAGTCGCACGTGTAATCAATCACTCACCCACTCACGTGTAATGAGCCTCACCTGTAAATGCGTCACCGTGCAGCGGAAGACGTCAATTAAAGAGATAATCGACTAGGGAGTCAATTCTGGGACCGATTAAGAAATCGAATCTAGAAGTGATCTTGCGCTTCATTAAGTTGGAGACCACTGATGTGGTAGGTTGTGACTGCGCGGTTGCTCGCTCGCCTGGCGATGCCTCCCACGTGGGAGGCGAAACGTCGCGAATGAGAAGGGAGCAACGCTCGACACGGCTATCCCGGAAGAACAGCTCTTGTGAACAATCTATAATTTATCATCGTCAATGTATCGTTGTACAAGAAGTGAATCCGCTGCTGGATGAAGGCCTTCGCACCACGCGTCGGGCACGGGAGTTCGGTTCAACATACTTCACCACGCCGGTCAATTGACGGTAAGTTAATGAATGAGGAGTGAGTCCGGAATAATTGGGATATCGTTGCAGAACTGATGTTGACCAGAGTTAAACTCAGGTGGGTCTGTGGACCATGCATGGAGTTTGCACCCCGCCTTACAAACTGTATTGTTATTTTTTATCGAGGTGGTCAAACGTTTTTGTGTTCTCTGATCAAACCGGTTTGAGAGACCTCACCACCCCTTAGATATTTCCGCACAGAACAAGGAAAGTATTTTATTTACTTTACTAGGGAACAATTACAGCGATATGTGATTTATAGAAACTCGACCTCGATTTCCATTCACTGCGCTTCGGTCGTTTCCTCGTCACTCTGCCGTCTCCTTTCTTTGCGATTCTTCGAAGCACGATGGTCAGCCTCTGGGACATCGTTGTCTTTTAGCTCGGCCTCGGAAGTGTTTTGTAGAATTCGCAGGCAACACCAAGTATTACCCTGACAGGGATCGCGACGCGAGAAGCGTGGACGCGAATCATCGACACAATCGCCGACGCGCAGAATGTTAAACTCACGTTGTCGACTCGAGTCACGGTTTCTTGTTGAAAACCCGCGTGGGGTACCATTCTTCGCGAGTCCGTTTGTGGGGATCGATCGAGCCCGTACCGTTTGCGCGGTCATCGCGAGAGGTTTGTTCGATTCTTTGTTCCGTCTGGTAGCGCCAGTCCTCCCACCTGTCCAAAGACATGCTGCCAAGTTAATTGGCCTACTGACTAAATTTCCCCAGGCGCCCTGCCGATGTACTGGCGTCCCATCCTCGGTGTTCCCCTGCCTTGCGCCCTGTGTCTGCCGGGATATGCTCCGGCAGACCGCGACCCTGTACGGGATTAAGCGGTTTCTGAAAATGGATGGATGGATGAAAATGGATGATGGATGGTTCCGCCAGTCGCGTCGCGCCGTCGGGTCGTATCCTAACATCGCTCCAGGATTCCAGGTCGATCGTAAACGATGGATGCCCACGCGCGAACCAGCCGCTCGTGTCGAGCCTCACCGATGTCGCGTCGGCTAGCGGAGACAGGCGCGTCACAGCCGCGGGTGTTGCGACACCCGCACTTTCACAGAAACATGATTCTATCCATCCCCCCCACTTTTTCCTGCGACACCCGCGGTCGCGACGCGCCTGAGCGGAGACGTCTGTGGCGGAACTGTCTGTAACGAGTCATCGACGACGCATCGATAACGACGTAGCCGCACGGCTCTTCCCAAAAAAAATTGCACCCCCCCACCCCCCCCCCCCGCCCCTCTCGCGAGCCGCACTTACTCCGATCCGAACCCCCCCCCCGTTAACGCGCGATGAATTTGTTCCGGTGGAAGCGAAAAGGGAGCGTTGAGGTTTGAGCGTTTGTGAGCCGGTCGACCCCGCTCGTTCGCTCCCTCCCTCGCTGTCCGGCGGTGTCGCCCCCGCGTGGGTGTCTCGTACGGGAGGCTTCATCTCCAGTCGTTTTCGTACAGCGGGTTCTCGTAGCTCCCGATGTCCATCACGGAGTTGTGGGACGCCTGATTCGGCTGCGCGTACGTCCTTCGTCTGAACGCGCGAAGATAAAACAAACAAAAAAAAAGATCCCACCCATAGTAATCATAATTATAGAGCGCCTTTCACCCGAGGGTCACAAATATGTAAGTGTTGTATACCCGTCGATATGTTGGAGAATCAAGCGGGCACAAACAGCACTTACCTCCAAAGATGTTACCGGCCTTTCGCTGGAACTTTACGTTTAGCGTCTATGGATAACACTGGTCCTGAAAGCCTTCGAGTTAAATTCACGATCCCACCCGAGTAGCGTTAACGGACTGTAGGAGGGTCAAGTGTTTTTACAGCAGAAAAATACCCATTGAGCTTGCAAGCTCGTTACGGCACTCCTGCGACACAACAAACATGCGACATGCTGACAATAATTAAAAAATATATACAAGATTCATAAAAGGGCGGCACGGTGGCGTAGTGGGTAGCGCAGCCGCCTCACAGCAAGAAGGTCCCGTGTTCGAATCCCGACTCGGGGGCCTTTCTGTGTGGAGTTTGCATGTTCTCCCCGTGTCCGCATGGGTTTTCACCGGGCACTCCGGTTTCCTCCCACCGTCCAAAGACATGCTGCCAGGTTAATTGGCCTACTGACGAAATTTCCCCAGGTGCCCTGCGATGGACTCGCGTCCCATCCTCGGTGTTCCCCTGTCCTTGCGCCCTGTGTCTGCCGGGATAAGCTCCGGCTCACCGCGATCCTGTACAGGATAAAGCGGTTTCTGAAACTGGATGGATGTATGTGTAGTTGGTCCCCTTTGGGATTCTCACCGGCAGTGCGTTAGGTAAATGAGTCCCAAGGCGACGACGACCGCCACGGCCAGGAGACTCACGGTCACGATGGAAGCCACCTGACCTGTGTATGAGACATCGACACAAAGACAAAGATCCCCCGTGTAGCCTTTACAGACTGTAGGGGCAAGCGGTGTTAGCGAGTAAACACGTATGAAGGTCGGCACGGCGCACGACGGGATCGGTGGCTGGCACCGCGCCAGATCGAAAGTGGCTCGTGGAGATGTTCACACGCAGCACCAGGTACTCATTTGAGGCTGGGTCGACCTAGGGGAGACCCAGGTCCGGTGTTAGAAAATCGTCAGTTGTGTTGGCTGTGAGCGGGAATCGAACTCGGGTCGCCGGGTTCGTAACCACCACTCCCCACACAAGCGGCACCGAGGTGGGGGTGGGAAGCAGCCACGGGGTCAGCCGGCGCCAACCCGCCAGACGCCGCGTCCCTTCATATTACGATGTCATCGGCTAACTGATTAACGAGTAGTCGCGGGGAAGAAACCGGAGTACTCGGCGCAAACCTACGCGGAGACACAGGAGGGCACACGGCACACTCCACCACGCAAAAAGGACCGGCGCCCGAGCGGGGAATCGAACCCAGGTAGCTCTCGGCGCGAGAATCACCACCAATTCCATTGTGACCCTCGGGTGAAAGGCGCTATATATATATTGATATTATTATTGTGGTTAGATGACGTCGTCGTGTGGGCGGGGGTTACGCATGTGTAAACACGCCCCCCCCCCGCGTGCGTGGTCCCCGCCCACACGCGAGACACGTACCTTTGTTGAGCGGCACCGGCTTGTGTTCGCCCCTGCTCGCCGCAGTTGTGCTCGTGATGGGTTCAGCTGTGCTGTTTGGATTAGCTGTGCTGTTTGGATTAGCTGTGGTGGTTGGTTTAGCTGTGGTGTTTGGTTTATCCGAGGTGGTTGGTTTATCCGAGGTGGTTGGTTTATCCGAGGTGGTTGGTTTATCCGAGATGGTTGGTTTATCCGAGGTGGTTGATTTATCCGAGGTGGTTGATTTATCCGAGGTGGTTAGAATGACTGTGGTGGCGGCGGTGTTTGGTTTGGATGTGGTAGCGGTGGAGGTTAGTTTGTTTGTGCTGGGTGAAAAGGTAGAAGCGCTTATGGTGGATTTTGTCGCTGCGGTGGTGGTTAGGGTGACGGCGGTGGTGTTCGGTGTGTGGTTGCTGCTAGGGCTGGTGCTTGTAAGTGTGACGGCAGCTGTGGATTCGACTGTCGTTGATGCTAATGTCTCTGTGCTGTTGGTCCCCGTGGTGTTGGTTTGAGCTGACGTCGAGATTATACCTGCAGATAGATTCAGCTGTGAGCCTCACACGAGTTTAACAGAAAAATGAAAATAGGCGTAAAGTATTTTCATAATTTATTTCTTCAGAGCTGTTCTTTCGGGATAGCCGTGTCGAGAAAACTGTCGACACGGCTATCCCGAAAGAGCGGCTCTTGCGAGCAATCCTCCCATACAGCGAGTCCGTGACAATTGTGTTTAATACCAACAACAACTACAATACAAAGGGGCCGCACAGTGAGTAGCGCTGCCGCCAGTCCATCGCAGGGCACCTGGGGCAATTTACTCAGTAGGCCAATTAACCTGGCAGCATGTCTTTGGACGGTGGGAGGAAACCGGAGTGCCCGGCGAAAACCCACGCGGACACGGGGAGAACATGCAAACGCCACACAGAAAGGCACCCGAGCCGAGATTCGAACCCGGGGACTTCTTGCTGTGAGGCGGCAGCGATGCCCACTGCGCCACCGTGCCGCCCCGGTGTGCGAGCCACCGAATCAGAACGTGTACTCACCAACATATGTTGCCCACAACAGAAGCGTCCATCCGAGCGAGTTGAGTCGCATTGTTGCCTTGAGTTGCAAGACGACTATGCCGGTCTTGTACGGAGTAGCGACTCTGCTTCTGAGGAGTGCCCCGTTGAGGAGTGAGCGCTCTCACAAAAGCAGCGATCTTTGGACGCGCCGTGTTTTTTTTTTACTTTTACGACCGTGGAATATAACACCGCGTTTGTTTAGTCATAAACGCGATTGTAGGCGTCGATCCACACCGCCCCGCTTCTACATGTGTTGCAATATGTCTGTTTGAGTTAGAGCGCAACTTGCCAAGTCAGTTTCCAGGTTGTCAATGTAATAATCATACAATGTGTAACGGGTTATTGCCGGGCACGCCGGTTTCCTCACACAGTCCAAAGACATGCTGCCGTAAAGGTTAATTGGTCTGCGGACTGAATTGCCCCCGGTGCCAGGTGATGGACTGGCGTCCCATCCTGGGTTTCTGATAACGGGTGGACGGATGTACGACGCGCCGCGAAAATTCCACGCCTGTGGTCTTGGACGAGACACGGATTCGGAGGCGCGATTAATCTGCAGAGAAGGGGGGAGTCAGCCAGGCGGTTGGCCGGCGCCAACCCGGCACTAGACCACTGCTTCCTATATAGTTGTGGTTGATGATGATAATAATAATAATAACGTTTGATATAGCGCCTTTCACCCGAGGGTCGCAAAACGCTGCACAAGGGCCGCGAAGAGAACGGCATATCAACAATGAAAGGAAAAAAACAACCAATAAAAACCAAAGGAACAAAAATTTAATTATTAAGGCTGCTTAGAATATACTGAAAGGTCGTGAAACTGGCAATCTTAAGAGCGGCAAAAATATGCCAGCGTCCCCTAAGGTGGCCGTCACTTCCTTAAAGACAAACGGAGGGAGGGAGGGTGCGCTACAGGGAGAGACATAAGGACACAGAAACAGGAAGACAGAGAGACAGACACGAGGTGGAAACAACGCCAAATCAAACAATCAACATTGAAGCACAAGAACACACATATAGACACACGCAACAACAAAGAAAAAATAATAATATTACAATTTATAACGCGTGTCGAAGATGTTTGATAAATGTGTCGAAAGCTCGATGCTCGACACGGCTATCCCGCAAGAGCAGCTCTTAAAAGGCGCTCTCAAAAAAAAATGGGCTCAATGTATTTGCGACGAAATCATATGTTTGATCTGTGAGAATTGCTTTCCAAAGCTGTTCTTTCGGGATAGCCGTGTCGAGCGACCCCCTCCTCAGAACGCCTGAGGATGCCTCCAACGTGGGAGGCGAAACGTCGCGAGGGAGAGAGCGCTCAGTGACACGGCTATAGACTGTATGTATAGACTGTATGTACAGACTATATAGAGAGGGGGAGCGCTCAGTGACACGGCTATCCCGAAAGAACAGCCTTGCAAAGCAATCCTCATATTCTTCTTTGCGATTCTTCGAAGCACGATGGTCAGCTTCTGGACATCGTTGTCTTTCAGCTCGGCTTCGAAGTGTTTGGTAGAATTCGCAGGTAAATACCAAGTATTACTTCGACAGGGATCGCGACGTGAACGCTTCTAACCTTGACCCCCCCAATTCTCATGCATCGAGCCGTGTCAAACCTACGTCAGTGTACACATAGTCGCTGTATCTTTTCTATCAAGTTAATGGTCTTGCCCAGTCCAAAGGCGATGATAGAGCTGTTGTAGAAAACACCGAACACGGTTCCTTATCTAATCGGAAGTTCATGTTGTATCACCGTTAAGGCAAAAGCTCCCACGTGATGCCTGTACAGACTGTCCGGCACCGTGGCCCAGCGAATAGCGCTGTCGCCGAACAGCAAGAAAAACCCGGGTTCGATTCCCGACTCGGGTGCCGCGTTTCTTTCTGCGTGGAACTCGTGCGATCTTCCCGTTGTCCGCAGAGGTGCACTGTGGCGGGTTCTGCCACAAACAAGAACGTCTCTCTTCTTGCCCGCCTGTTGAGGCATTTGACATGAGAATAGGACCTACGCCTCTGCTATATTGACCTGAACAAAGTCTATCGTACCATATAGAGGCCCGGGGCTTTGGGTTGCTTCATTTATGATTTTTGAAGGGCCTAAACCGTCTCTGTTTATAATCACTAAGGACATTTATGACGGTGGGCAGGACCTGTTCGAGCTACGTGGCCTGGAGTCGGTCATGTCCTGTTCACCGTGGCGTGAGTCAGAGATGTCCTGCGGCTGGGGTTGCCACCTGTCCCGGTTTAACACGCAACGTCCTCCCTTTATAGGCGGCAGCTGTTCTAGCAAATCTGTACGTTTTCACGGAACTTGGTAAGACGTTGATTTAATATTACAGTTTACAACGCGTGGCGCAGTATTAGTTCGACCTCGAAGATGCTTATTCGACGAGAGAACGACTCGGTTGTGGGAGGAAACCGGAGAACCGAGAGGAAACCCACGCAGAACGAGGGGAGAGCATACAAACTCCGCTCAAGAGAGGCGCCCGAAGCTGTAATCGAACCGCGGATGTTAGCACTGCGCCACCCCGCCAGCATCTGCGTTATGGTTTGAAGCCGCGTACGTGAAATTTACACCTGGCAGACAGGGGTGGTCTTAGTGACGGGGCCCCAGGCCAAATTCAATGATAATCAATGAATTTGCCAATTGCATGCCCCATGGTTCATCCGCTCGTGCTGGCACGGATACAAGGTGCGGCTCGTGTCTCGATGCGGTCAACCACGTTGTCGACAGACAGATGTTTAATATCACAGCGGGGAAAATACCCAGTGAGCTTGCAAGCTCTAAACGGAATGAATATGTGCCGCGCGTTACGAATTGTGTTTATTATTGCAATCACCGTCCACTTGGCTTATTTGGCATACGGTGTTGTCACCAGTGTTGAAAGCCTTACCAGGAAAAAATGGGGGGGGGATGTAATCATGTTTCTGTGAAAGTGCGGGTGTCGCAACACCCGCGGCTGTGACGTGCCTGAGCCGTACAGCGTTAACGCGCACGAGTCGGCGTTGCTGTTCGCTGTGACCTGCTGTACCGCTCCCTGTGCACCAGCGGGCGCTCTAATACCACGATACTGCACAAGAGACGCAGTGTTGGAGACAGGAGCCGGTGTTAGACAGGAGCCGGTGACAGGAGCCAGCGTTAAAGACAGGAGCCAGCGTTAAAGACAGGAGCCCGTGTTGGAGACAGGAGCCCGTGTTGGAGACAGGAGCCCGTGTTGGAGACAGGAGCCAGTGTTCGAGAAAAGAGCCGGTGTTCGAGACAGCAGCGTGTGTTGTATGGCAGGGAATCCCGCTTCCAGAGCTTGAAATCTCACTGGGTATGTTCTTCTGTAATAATAAACACGAACGTCTTGCGCTTTGTGACCTTCGG
>JAZEWU010000038.1:1263137-1278643 GCA_036362915.1 Geotria australis | reverse complement strand
CACCACAGTTGGGGGTCATCTTGATCATTGTGACAGTGTCGCGTGTCTCGCCATAGCTCACGCTGGGTGTTTAGGGAACATGAAGGGATATTATTTCGGATGAAATCGCAATAACAACAATGATGCGACAACAATGGGGCGGCTGGGTGGGTGGCGCGGTGAGTCGCGCTGCTGCCTCGCAGAAAAAAAACAACAGGGTTCTAATCCCATCTCGGGTGCCTTTCTGTGTGGAGTTTGCATGTTTCCCCCCCCCCGCGTGGGTTTTCGTCGGGCACTCCGGTTTCCTCCCACAGTCCAAATACATGCTGCTGCCATATGTTAATTGGCCTACGGACTAAATTGGCCCCGGTGTCCTGTGATGGACTGGCGAACTATCCTGGGTATTGCCTTGCCTTGCGCCCTGTGTCTGCCGGGATACGCTCCGGCTCACCGCGACCCTGTACAGGATTGAGCGGTTTCTGATAATGGTTGGATGGATAATGGATGGAGCAATTTAGTCCGCCTCGCAGCAACGAATTCCCCTGTCAGGTAATACTCGGTCTTGCCTGCGAATTCTACCAAACACTTCGAGGCCGAGCTGAAAGACAACGATGTCCAGACAACGATGTCCAGAGGCTGGCCATCGTGCTTCGAATATCGTTACGTGCCTGTCGCACTTATGACCACGAGGAGGCGGTCTCCAACGCTAATCACACCTTGACGTGCGGTACTCCAGTCAAACAAAGCAGTCAGTCAGTTTATATTTTAGCTGGACGATTAGCTAGATAGGGCGGCACGGTGGCGCGGTGAGTAGCGCTGCCGCCTCACAGCAACAAGCTCCCGGGTTCGAATCCCGGCTCGGGGGCCTTTCTGTGTGGAGTTTGCGTGTACCCCTCCCCCGTGTCCGCGTGGGATTTTTCCGCCGGGTGTAGACCGTATTCCCGTCCGCCTTTGTCTCCCCGGTCAAGCTGTTTACAAACCGCAGCCAGTTGCTCGTTCAAGTCGCAGCGAAGCCGAGGGAGAGAGACCCGCATTGCCGCCGGTGACATTCGCAGTGGGTAGGACTCAAACTCGGCCGGTCCGGTTTGTACTGCACTGCGCTAACCCACTGCGCTACCTATTTATTCCCAGGCACATATCTCATCACACGCATGCCGTTCGAGTTACGCACTTACAATTGTAAGAATGCATAACATACACACATCGTTTCACGCACAAAATTAGAATTCTTACAATTCTAATTCACTTAGAATTGTAAGAATGCATAACACACAGTCTCACGTACAAAATACTTTAGCTACTTTAGCTACTGCTTAAGGTATTTTCAGACTCACTACAAAGACAAAGATCCCCCGTGTAACCTTTACGGACTGTCGGGAGGGGGGGGTGGGCAGCACCACGCCCGGCCGCCTTTGTCTCACCAGATGTGTACACACCGCATTCTGTTCTAATTTGAGGCCGGGTCCACTTGGGAGAGGCTCCGGACCGTTAAGTTAATCATAATCATTGTCAGAAACCGCCTAATTCTGTACAGGGTTGCGTTGGGCCGGAGTCTATCCCGGCAGACAAAGGGCGCAAAGCAGGGCCATACCCATGATGGGACGCCAGTCCATCACGGGGCACCGGGGGCAATTTTACTCAGCAGGCCAATTAACCTGTGCAGCGGCATGTATATAGATCGATGTTTATTATTACGGCGGAAAAAAATACCCAGTGAGCTTGCAAGCTCTTTACGTACTTGGACTGTGGGTGGCCGGGTTCGTAGCCCAGCCCGTTGGCCACTCCACTCGGGAGTGTGAGTGTGGAAACCCCTCGTCCACCCACACACACACACTCTCTGTCCGCCTGCGCAAACATTGGTCAGACCCCTCCAAACGCCGCTCGCCTATGTGTCGTTTATTTTTAGACTTTACGTGGCAGCTACTCCTAGATTAGCCCGGGCAAGGCGAGGCACGGCTCCCGTGTGGCCGTGACCTCGCGGTGGCATAGGTTAGACACGGGCTAGCCCGGGCAGTTAGTTGTAGGGGCGATGGTCAAAGGTCGGTCGTTAGACGGATGCACGATGTTCGACACACAAACGATTCCACCATTACCTCACGATTGTTTGGCTGAAAGACAACGATGTCCAGAAGCTGACCATCGTGCTTCGAAGAATCGCAGAGAAGAAGACTGCTTGC
Organism: Geotria australis; assembly: GCA_036362915.1. Taxonomy (NCBI): domain Eukaryota; kingdom Metazoa; phylum Chordata; class Hyperoartia; order Petromyzontiformes; family Geotriidae; genus Geotria; species Geotria australis. The sequence continues at coordinate 1,276,487 of JAZEWU010000038.1, read as the reverse complement.
TGCTCTCTTTAAATAGATCTATAAATCTAACGGTGGGATTGAAGCGCATTATTGAACATGGGCAGAGCGGTGGCGCGGTGAGTAGCGCTGCCGCCTCACAGCAAGAGGGAACCCCCCGGGTTCGAATCCCAGCTCGGGTGCCTTTCTGCGTGGAGTTTGTATGTTCTCACCGTGTCCGCGTGGGTTTTCGCCGGGCACTCCGGTTTCCTCCCACAGCCAAAAAACGTGCTGCTGCATAGGTTAATTGGCCTGCGGACTAAATTGCCCCCCAGTGCCCGGTCATGCACTGGCGTCCTATCCTGGGTATAGCCCTACCTTGCGCCATGTGTCTGCCGGGATAGGCTCCGGCTCACCGCGACCCTGTATAGGATTAAGCGGTTTCTGGATGGATGGAATGACCATTCTTTGGGAGGATTCAGTGATTGCTTGTCAGTGTGGGGGGCATCAATCATTACATGTTGCCATGAGGCCGAGCTGAAAGACAACGATGTCCAGAGGCTGACCATCGTGCTTCGAAGAATCGCAAAGAAGAATCGCACAGAAGAAGAAGCTGCCATTATTTAACCAGGGTTTTAACCATGGGGCAACCCAGGCAATTGCAGGATCCGACACAACACACCGTCAACACACTGCAGATATAAAACACAACACGGATCAGCGAAACCATTTCGAAGTCTGACGATGCCTCCAACGTGGTAGGCGAAACGTCGCGAAGGACAGAGAAGGAACGCTCAGTGACACGGCTATCCCGAAACAGCAGATATGGAGAGCGATTCTCATATAACACTCTACCGGGACAGGCTCCGGGCTTCCTGAGACCCTGTACAGGATTAAGTGGTTGTGAATAAGATGCCTATCTCTCACTCTCACAATGAGGCTCATACGGGCAGAAAGTAAGACATTCAAACGCCACGGGTGAGAGGCGACTTGGGAGGGGGGGTGGAATGATTCATTTATTTGGCACGCTCCGATGAAAGCAAATTTTTTTTCTTTTCTTTTAGATACGGGAGTTAAGAAATCAAGAGGCAAAACATCGACCGCCCACGTTTGAAACTTTACAGGAGCACCTGGGAGTGGTTTTAAAACATCCAGAGCCATCGCGACAACTTGTGTTTGATGCCTCGCGACGGTTGGAAAAAATATCCACTTTACGAGGGCGGAGCACGCGTGGTCCTTGGCCTCTTCCTCCGCCTGATGTTGATGTAGAACGGCTTAGCGGTGAGTCGCGCTGCCGCCTCACAGCAAGAAGGCACCTCGGTTCGATTCCCGGCTCGGCTGCCGCCTTTCTGTGTGGCGTTTGCACATTTATTCCAGTGTCCGCGTGGGTTATCGCCGGGTACTCTGGTTTCATCCCACAGTCCGATGACATCCTGCCGCCTAGGTTAATTTACCTGACTAAATTGCCCCCGGGTCCCCTCTTGACAACTGTTAAAAAGAGCTACGTATCTCAAGCGTTTCTTCCAGCTTAGCTTAAAAAAACTGACTGACTTTCATCTCTAACACAGTGGCTCCTACCCCAAACACTGACTGCTATCTCTAACACTGATAGATGTTTATTATTACAGCAGAGAAATACCCAGTAAGCTTACAAGCTTTAGAAGCGGAGTTCCTGGGACGCAACCACTGGCTCCTGTCTCTAACACGAGATAGATGTTTATCTTCACAGCAGAATTATTACCCAGTGAGCTTGCAAGCTCTGGAAAGCGGGCTTCCTGCGAGGCAACACGCGTGCGATGTAAGTGTGTATTTGACGGTGACGTTGAACGTCGTCCGTTTGACCCCCGAGTCTCCGCCAGTCGGGTGCGTCGGGTCCCCAGCAGCGTGGAGGATTCCAAAGGCATTCTCCGAGTTAATGATACAACCGACTGTCTCGGCTAAGGGCGAGTCAGCGGAGTGCTGAGACCGCCCACGATAACATTTTTCAAGTTACTAATTCGGCACCGTAGGGACTGTCTGTGTCACCCAAACGCGATGTGTCTTTAGAGTGAGAACATTCCACGGGGGGGAGGTGACCCTGATGGTGACCCTCGTGGTGACCATGATGGTGACCGTGATGTTGATGACCTCCATCCATCCATTGTCAGAAATCGCTTAATCCTGTACAGGGTCGCTGTGATGATAATGATGATGATGACCTGCAATGGGTCATTCGAGAGCGCTTCAGTTTCTCTCCCACAGTGTGAAGAAATTCTGAAAGAATTCCCCGAGTTAATCGATACATTAATGAGACTCTCAGTCAGTGAAAGCCCAACACGCTCACTCTGGGGGGGTTTTCATTGTTGGTAGCGGCATTCCCGAGCGTTCCCGATCGATTCCACTCGTGGTTTCGTATCAACAACAGGTGTCGCGATGGTCCTTGAGAGTGGGGCAGGGAGATTTGAGACTCGCTTGCTCAAGTGCGCTGTCTGTCACAGCGTGTGTCTGTGTGTGTGTCTGACCCAACAACACGTGTCCGTGTCGAACTCATCGCTGCGTAGACTATGGGTACATTTTTTTTGCAAGTGTTACAAGTAATGTAAAATGTACAAGGTGGTTTCACCTTTTCTGGCAATGCCAGAAGTGTTAAGATCTTAAAACACCAAATGGACACCTTAAACACTGAGACTAGGCTCTAACGAATGCTGTCTCTCGTGTAGGGCTAATCAGTTTGAATGACAATGCATAACATTCGTTTGCATGTTTTTGACACAAGCATGTGTGGCTGCTTGCAAACTGGAACCTTTGCAAAAAGCTGCCCTTTTTGTGTTTTAGGATCTTAACACTTCTCTCACTGCCAGAAAAAGGAAAACCCTTGTATATTTGACATTATCATCACTGCGTGACTGTGTAACTTATCAACGTGCGTCTGTCAAACCTGCCACCGTTTGTTTAGAAACCATTCCCGCGTTCGAATTCGATTCGACTCTTCGAAGCGCGATGGTTATATAACAGTTTCCCATTGCAACAAGTTCTTCTTTACTTACAGACAACCCTTCAACATTCAGAGATATAATAGTCAGTGCTGGCCTTAAAGGCGGGCGGGCATTGGCCTCTCTTCTTGCTCCAGACTGAGGGGGCTTCTTGGCATCTGTTGAGCTTCCGGACATCGTTGTCTTACAGCTCCTCGGCTTCGAAGTGTTTGGTAGAAATTGCAGGTAATACCACGTGTTACTTGACAGGGATCGCGACGTGAACGCTTCTACCTTGATCCAGCGTGGCACGCCGGAAACCGACCGCGATGTTTTGTGGTCGTTGCGACGGCTTAGCGCAAGAGCGGGCGGGTGGTGACGGCATTGACGACGCCAACAGGCGACAGGAGTCCCATTCACGCCGGGGGTGAGGAGGACACGCAGGCGGAAAGTCACGTCGGTCGAGGGGGATTGGGGGTCATCGGACGTCACTAAGGCGCGGGCAAGACAAACAAGGCGCGTCTGTCTGTCAGCGTAAGGCGCGCACAGCTTACCCATTCATTCCGCGTGTTTGCTTGTCGCGCGGGAGGCTCTGCCTGGGAGACAGAGAGGGGAAGACCGACCGGAGCGGGCTGAGTTGGGAAGGGAGGAACGCAAGGGAGGGGGAGACCCTGAAAGGCGCTCTATAAATGCTATTATTATTATTATTAATTTAGACGATGTGCTGAAGGTCATGATTAAAAATAAAAATCGGAGGTAGGGAGGGAGGCGGACTGGTTTTCAGAAATCGTGAGTGGGAGATGAGTTAATTTAGATGATGTGCTATACATAGGTCATGATTAAAAATTCAAATCTCAGAATTGAAAACAAAAATAGGGTGGAGAGAGGGCACACGGGGAATTCCCTGCATCACAAACGCCGAGTTGGGCGGCCAAAGGGATCCGTGTTGCGTTTTTGTTACTAGCAGAGTACCCGCCCCGCGCGCGAGCTTGTTTCGAGCGTGTAACACGTTCTGCTGACGTCTGGATGAAGGCGGAAGAGGGTCGATGATGGCGCTAGTGCGAAAGTAGGACTTTAAATCGTAAATAGGGTTAATGGTTCACAGGTGATCATCTTCTTCTTTGCGATTCTTCGAAGCACGATGGTCAGCTTCTGGACATCGTTGTCTTTCAGCTCGTCGGCCTCGAAGTGTTTGGTAGAATTCGCAGGCAATAGCAAGTATTACCTGACAGGGATCGCGACGTGAACGCTTCTACCTTGATCATCAATGGGTGGGAAGTGAAGCTGAAATGAGTGCTTCTCAAAGATTGAGTGCTTCTCAAAGATTCGAACCCTGAGCCCTCGGTGCGGACATACAAAGACAAAGACAACAAAGATCCCCTATATAGCCTGAACAGACTGTAGGGACAAGTGCTGTTAGCGAGCACCTATGAAGGTCGACACGGCACACGAGGGGGTGGGTGACCAGCACCACGCCCGGCCGCCTTTGTCTCCCTGTCTCTCCCTCTCTCTCCCTGTCTCTCCCTGTCTCGCCCTGTGTCTCCCTTGTCTATCCCTCTCTCTCCCTGTGTCTCCCTGTCTCTCCCTCTCTCTCCCTGTCTCTCCCTGTCTCGCCCTGTGTCTCCCTTGTCTATCCCTCTCTCTCCCTTGTCTATCCCTCTCTCTCCCTGTGTCTCCCTGGCTCTCCCTTTCTCTCCATGTCTCTCCCTCTCTCTCCCTGTCTCTCTAATTGTCTTAGATTGTCGTTGTTACCCCCTCGTGTCTGTCTCTCTGTCTTCCTGTCTCTGTGTCCCTGTGTCTCCCCCTGTCGCTCACCCTCCCTCCCTGTCTCCCTCCGTGTTTGTAATTAAGGAAGTGACGGCCATCTTAGGGGACGCTGGCAAATTTTTGCCGCTCTTAAGATTTCCAGTTTCACGACCTTTCAGTGTATTCGCCTTAATCATTTAATTTTTGTTGCTTTGGTTTTTTTATTAGTTGTTTTTTTTCTGTCGTTGTTGACATGTCGTTGTTTCAGCAGCCTTGTGCAGCGCTTTGTGACCCTCGGGTGAAAGGCGCTCTATAAATGCTATTTTTATTATGTTTACACACACCGCACTAGGTACTCATTTGAGGCTGAGTCGACCTAGGGGAGGCCCAGGACCGGTTTCAGAAAATCGTCACTGGTGTTGGCCGTGAGCGGGATTCGAACTCGGGTCGCCAGATTCGTAGCCCAGCGCGCTAACCACTGGGCTACCGCTCCCCTCGCGGACATACATAGCGCGTACGCACAAACACTTGCTCCATTATGCACATATCATTATTTTAAGTCGCAAATATCTTACCGAGAAACGAGAAACCCCCGGGGCAGTTTCAAAACGAGAAAAAAACAAGCTCTAATACTTTCAAGTGACTTTCAGCTGTCGCACGCGTTTCAAAAGTCGCCGCGGTGACGTCACCGCGGCTCTTTGGTGACACGCGCCTGAAAAGTCACTTCGCAGGCACAGCCCCCCCCCCCCGGGTATTGCTACAAGATAGGAGGCGTCTGCTGTCAGATTGGTGCCTCCCTTAGACAATGGCTCGTTGCAAATAGCAGTGTTATTGTTATTTGACAAGTAGCCTGGGTTGGATGTCAACCTATATATATATGCCGGTCTTTTTCTTCTTTGCGATTCTTCGAAGCACGATGGCTAGCTTCTGGGCATCGTTGTAATACCAAGTATTACTTGACAGGGATCGCGACGTGAACGCTTCTACCTTGACCCCCTATCTGCCGTTGAGTATTAATAGCATTTATCGAGCGCCATTCACCGGAGAGTCACAAATAGCTGCACGAGGATGTGGAGAGAACGGCACGTCAATAATATCAAGACAGATTAACTGAGAGTCAAGCAATAGCGATACATTATAGGACATGGGACACAAGACCGAGAATTTCTTTAAAAATGTGTCCTTTCGGGATGGCCGCGTCAAGCGCATCTCACCTCTCTCGTTTGCGACGATTCGCCTCCCACCTTGGGGGGGCATCTTTAGTCTCAGAACGCCCGAGGGGATGCCTCCAACGTGGGAGGCGAAACTTCGGGAAGAAGAGAGAGAAGGGGGGAGGGAGCGCTCGGTGACGCGGCTATTCCGACAGAACATCGTCTGAAAGGAATTCTCACGCATCGAGCCGTGAAGCTCCGATACATCACCACAAATACCTAGCAGGCGCTCAATAGGGGCATGCCTGTCCCTGGGTCCGTCACTAGCACACCTGTGACGCTCGCCGCGCAGCATCGGTCAACAAGAGAAACAATAGCGGCCCCGAAACACACCGTGACGGCGTCGCAATGTCCTCGGTGGCTATTGTGGCTGCGGACCGCGCGTGTCTCAGCCGGGTGGCGGACTGACGTTGGGCCGACGTTCGGTGACGTCCCGGTCGTTGTCACGTTCCGGGCGGCCCTGCTTCCGCTGCTGCTTCACGAACCAGAAATAGCAGGGCGGCGCCTCTGTCTTGTTTTGTATCCCTCTAAAACCTGCTCATATACATCCCCTCCCGCTGTGGAGTGACTGTTCTCGAGGGCGGGTGCTGTTTTGCTCTTTTACTGGCTGCCCGGCCAAGACTTTACGACCCAACTTCCCATCTTATTACAATCCTAGAGATGATTAAAGTGGCTCCAACATTTTTACACGACTCTACTCTGTGGAATAACATCGTTGTTGATTGTGCAGCGCTTGAGATTCGTGGACATTCATTCCGTCTCTTATCACGAAACCATGCCCTGCTGCCAACGTCACCTCCCCACTGCGGTCACCGTGGACAATGGTGTTGAAGTCACCAGCACCGCACCTCGCTGTTGCTTCCTTCCTTCTGCCAGATTGCGCACCGGTGGCATGCCTGATAAGCAGGCTTCTGTGATGTGATTTTGTTGTTCGGAGCGCGGTGATTGACATTCTGTCGCCGTTTTGATCACTGGTGTGATGGTTGCTCTTCAGAGCTGTTCTTTTGGGATAGCCGTGCCTCGCGACGTTTCGCCTCCCACGTTGGAAGCATGCGATGCTTTATGATTATGGTGAGGATGTTTTCTGAGCACAATTTAACGCTGCCATCTCGTTGCGTTAACCTTGTGGTTTTCAGGATCGTTCGTGTTGATTTAGTTGGAACGCTTGATGTGTCGCAAGAATCCCGCATCTCAGAGCTTGCTAGCTCACTGGGTGTTTTCTGCTGTGATAATACACACCTGAAACATTCAATCGTGCTGCTTCAAATATAATGTGATGGCAGTGAGTAAGTGGGTGGCTGGGTGGCTGGGTGGTTGGATGGGTGACTAGGTGGGTGGGTGCTGTTAGCGAGCACCTACGAAGGCACTGCCAGCACCCCACCCGGCAGCCTTTCTCTCCCGCGTATCGATATTTACACATCGCACCAGGTACTCATTTGACACCGAGTCGAACTGAGGGAGGGCCTAGGACCAGTTTTAAAAAAATCATAACCGGTTATCTATCAGCAGCGAGAAAGAATTCCACCTCGGTAAATCAAACTCGGGTCGCCAGGTTCTTCGCTAACCGCTCCCAACACAATCTGACAGTCACACACACACACAAACACACGCCACCAGCAAAAAAAAAAACAATCTCTCTCGAAACAATAACAACAACAAAACAAAGACGTGCGTGAGTTTTCTCGCCCATTGACAATGGTCATCCCGGCTCCAGCTGATTGGCCTCCATGTGCCGTGGACGCGTGTGTTCGACCTGTGGATGTCACGGACAAATACGGGCCGCCAATTGACGATTCTCTTCGAGAGAAGGGAGCGAGGGAGGGAGGGAGGGAGCGAGGGAGAACTGGGATTGTTTTGAACCAAGAGGAGTGGAAACGGAGATGAGTTAATTTATGTGATGTGCTTATAGGTCACGGTTATAAAAAAAAATACTAAATCTGAGAATTGAAAACAGGGAGGGAGGCAGGCAGGCAGGCAGAGGGTGGTGAGATAGATTTTAATCATTACAACAAAACAAAAACCGGTGAGCTTGCAAGCTCTGAAAGCGGGGAAGGGAGTGGGGGATGGAGCAGTGGTGGAAGAATGGATGTGGGGAGTGAGAGAAGAGGGATGGAAGGAGAGTGGGAGTAGGATGGGGAAGGGAGAGGCTCAACCTTTACAGGATGAATCACCATCTCCGAGTCTTTATTAGAAAGCTCGACGCGTTAACGGGAATGCGCGGCACCCTGAGCGGCGACGTGGGTGGCCTCATCTCTAAACACAACAAGGGAAAAAACTTTCAGAACGATTTTTTTTACATGTTGAGATTTTTGTGGCCTGGCCTGGCCGGGCGTGACGACCCGGTGATGGAACGATCCATCTCTCCCCGATTCCATCTCTTTGCGGTGGGCGTCCCCCCCCCCTCCCCCCACACAGCGCATTCCCTCCTTTGGCTGCCGTTCCGTCATCAACCCCCTCCCTCCGTCGCTTGTTCTTAAACAGCCCAATGAGTTTCAAACGTCACGTCAAAGATTGAGGGGTGCGCCCATGGCTACTATAGTTTAGAGGGGTGGAAGGGTCATCGTTTGACTTTGCCACGGTGGCGCGGTGAGTAGCGCTGCCGCCTCATACCAAGAAATACCTGAGTTCGATTCCCGGCTCGGGTGCCACTTTTCTGTGCGGAGTTTGTACGTTCACCCCATGTCCGCGTGGGTTTTCTCCACCGGGCACTCCGGTTTCCTCCCACCGTCCAAAGACATGCTGCCAGGTTCATTGGCGTATGGGACTGGCGTCCCATGCTCGGTGTTTCCCCTGCCTTGCGCCACGTGTCTGCCGGGATAGGCTCCGGCTCACCGCGACCCTGTACAGGATTAAGCGCTTTCTGAACACGGATGGATAAGATAGTTCCCCTTTTTTTTCTCTCAACGAAACGACGCAACGTCTGACGCGGGCGAAATCAGCCGGAGCGTCAAATCGAGATACGGGGCGACGCTGAGACCTCAAATAGCCGAGAGCTGACGGCACACCGAGACACACGCGCACCTAGGGTTCAAGTACGGGTGAGGGTTTTCACGGCCGCGGATGAGCTGCAAGCGGGTGTTTGGTAGATGTGACCTGTCAGCGAAATCGTCACGGGGTCGTGACCTGAATGCTGGCACCGCTTGGGGGCGGGGGGGGGTATCTCCGGCTCCTCTCGCCGCGTGGTGTGAAATTCCGCGTTACCATGCCAGGGAAAGAGCCTACCCGCAGGAAAGCCGCTGTTTTGTGTGTCGGACCGCACGGTTTGAGAATTGCTCTTTCGGGATGGCAGTGTTGAGCGTTTGGAGGCATCGTCAAGGCGAGTGAGTTGTCCGGCTGAGAAGTTGTTTAGCACGGTTATGAACACTAAACTTTCAGGTGAGGCTGTTGTTTGCTAGCGTGATGTGGATTGGTAAAGAGCTGTGATTTATCTATGTATAGCGGAGCAAGTGTTTGAATGTATGGGCGCACTTTGCCACTGGATTGGAGTACTTCTCATTTAATCTTTACTATCCACTTATTGATTGATAGATAGATGTTTATTATTACAGCAGAAACTATCCGGTGAACTTGCAATGTAAAAATAAATATTCAAAAAATTGATAAATACTCTTCTGTACTGATATAGGTTTTCACGGCTCGATTCATGTTCGTTGCTCTTTAGAGCTGTTCTTTCGGGATAGCCGTATCACTGAGCGATCTCCCTCTCTGCCTCGCGACGTTTCGCCTGCCACGTTGGAAGCATCATCAGGCGTTCTGAAACCTCATAAATCCAGCCGCGATATTTCCAAAACGGACACCCGGACAAAACCCAGTTCAAACGCAGCAATCACGACGGCAGAAAACGTCACGAGGGCAAGACTGACGTCAGACGAACGTGTTACACGCTTGGAACAAGGATCCGCTCGCGTGGCGGGCTACCCCGCTGACAACCATTGTGTGTGAACTTCTACAATCCCCCTCGCGAGAACATCATAATGACCTCACCGCGGGGGAGGGGTCGCCAACCGGTGACGCCACAGGGGAACACGTGGAACCAGGTCACGCGCTGTTGGAATGCCCGGCCTTCAGACCCCAATCTATCGCCCCCGTGGGTCGGAGTCCAGTTGCCGGAATAAACGGAGCGAGTGCGGTGTCGTGGTTCGCGACATGACAAATACATGACAAATAATAATCTACTTTTGTAACGCGCGCATTTTCTCCGGGCGCGTTGCACCCGTTGATTCGGAGGCGCGGAGCCTCAGAAAGTTGTGGGGGGGGGCCTGTGTTTGACGCAATAGGCGTGTGGCAGGCTGTTCTAGGTTGCGGGTGCCGCGACAGAGAATCGGCGTTTCGCGAAGGTTGTTCGTGAGCGCGCTGTGTGGAGTACGGGATTGTGTTGATGCGAGTGGCCGGAGTAGTGATGCCGGGTCAATTGCCGTTAGCGAGCACATTCACAAGGCCGACACGGCACGCGAGCGGGTCAGTTGGCCAGCACCACACCGCCGCCACCCAGGTTCGATTCCAGCACACGACGGACGCGTGTAACGATTTTCTGAACCCGGCCCCGGGCCTCGCCTAGGTCGACTCGGCCTCAACAACGCTCGCTCCCTCGCAAAGGCTTCGAGAGTTATTTCACTGCGACGCGCTGATGTTTCATCACTGTTGCGCCACCCGGGGGAGTGGAATTCGAGCGAGTGAATGAGGTCCCCCCCCCCACACACCCCCTTCATCCTCTCTCCGCGCTGAGCCAGCCCGCAGGAATGTAGCGACATCGATAGGTTGTCAGGCAACCCGCGTGCCACCGTGACTGGCAGAATAGGGGAGCTCAGCAGCTCCGAAGTCTCGGTTCCGAACCGGTCGATGGCTGACGGGGATTTCTCTTAAGTGCTGCTCTTTCGGGATAGCCGCGTCGAGAATTCACGCCCTGTAATTTGGGTTTGTCGCGGCTCGATATGTGATGTCAATTGCTCATAAGAGATTGTAGTAATAATAATTTAAATGATATTTGTACATTTATAACGTGCGCACATTCGTTCACTGTCGAAGGTATTCATGGTCTTTCGGGATAGCCGTGTCGATGACTGATGTTGGTTGTCACAGCTTCGACGATCGGATTTGTCTTTTTCTCCGCGTGTGCAGAGAAAACCGTAGACCGACATAGAGACCACTATATATGCCGTTCGCTCCGCGGCCCTTGTGCAGCGCTTTGTGACCCTCGGGTGAAAGGCGCTCTAGAAAATGCTATTATTAATATATATATATGCAAGTGTACTTAGTGAGAGTGTAAGTGGGTGGGTGGGTGGTTGGGTGGGTGCATGCGTTAGAAGTGAGTGTGTGTGTTTGGGTGGTGGATGCCAGTAGGTACTCGCTAACGGCACTTGGCCCTACAGTCTGTTAAGGCTATACGGGGGATCTTTGGTGGATGCCAGGCAGGCGGGTAATGTGTGTGAGCGTGCGTATCCACAAATCACAAACTCTCACACGAAGCGATCGAATGGGTAAACCACTCCGCAATCTGTCAGAGTACGCTTTTGCCACCATCAAAAAACATCATAATATATCGGAAGCAGTGTCTAGTGGCAATATGGCGCCGGCAACACCGCCTGGCTGCCTCCTCCGCCTCTCTGCGCTTTCCTCGCTACGCCTCTGAGTCGTTCTCTCGTCGAGTGAGTGCCTTCGACAGTGAACGAATATGCGCGCGTTATAAATGTACATTTATTATTATTATTATCTCCACGACGGGAAGTTGCTCATTTTGGCCACCAACTGATTTTGTTTACTTATTTACCAAAAAAAAAAATCGGTGCCAGTTGCTGCTGCTGCGGGTGAGATTTGACTTTGGCCCTGGCATGATAACGCGGAATTCCCCAGCACGTGCGTAAGGCTGCGAGAGCAGGGGCGGGAGAATGACCGCAGCTCAAGGTCAACGCGTGCAGTGGGGGTGGATTCTGTTTCCACGACGCTGCGGTTTTACGAGCGATTGCAAAAACACGACGGTGGGTGGTGGGGGTGTTGAGGAAATTCCACGTCAATCATTAACCTCCACTACGGTGGTGGTCGCGATGACAGCAGCTTTCAAGAATGAGGACAGGTTGACGGACGACTCGATCCATCGCTTCAAACACCCCCCCCAAAGATAACCGCTTAATCCTGCACAAGGTCACGGTGATCTGGAGCCTATCCCGGCAGACACAGGGCGCAAGTCAGGACTCTACTGTACCCGGGATGGGACGCCAGTCCATCACAGAGCGCCGGGGACAATTTAGTCCGCAGGCCGATTAACCTATGCAGCAGCATGTCTTTGGAATGTGTAAGTTAACCGGAGTGCCCCGGAGTGCTCCCCGTGTCCCAGGCGGACACGGGGAGAACATGCAAACTCCACACAGAAAGACCCCCACCCTCCTCCCAGCCGGGATCTTCTCTGCGATTCTTCGAATCACGATGGTCAGCTTCTGGACTCGAACCCGGGACCTTCTTGCATTTATACGTGAACATTCCTAATGTTAGCATCACCCTACAAAATTGGCTTTGCGCTCTCACATACATGTATCCATCTATCCGCCTACATCACCACAGTCATTTGTTTGTCACGATCTTATTAACCGGCTTGCGTGTTTCCGTAATCCGTGTTCCTCTTTCTGTGTTACGGGAAAGAAAAACAATTCACCTGAAAGTGGTTTCGTGGGTTGTCACGGCTCGATGCACGGTAATTGCTTTGAAACGTCGTTCTTTCGGGATAGCCGCGTCACTGAGCGCTCTCCTTCGCGATAGAACTCGCCTGAAGTTGCCTCCAACGTGGGATGCGAAACGTCGCGAAGGAGAGATAGATGGGTGTTTATTATAACAGCAGAAAAGACCCAGTGAGTTTACAAGCTCTGTGAGCGGGATGCCCACGATACAACCAACGTACGAATTAGCTGGGCACTCCGGTTTCCTCCCACAGTCCAAAGTCACGCTGCAGCTGCTGAATAGGTTAATTGGCCTGCGGACTAAATTACTAAATTGCTCCCGGTAACCCCTGTTATGGACTGGCGTCCCATCAGTCTGGAGCAAGAATAGAGGCCAATGCCCGCCGCCTTTAAGGCCATCACTGAACTATTATATCTCTAAATGTTGAAGGGCTGTCTGCAACTAAACAAGAACTTGTTGCAATAGGGAAACAACTGTCATATAACCCATCACGCTACTAAGAATCGAATCGAATTCGGGAAAGCGGTGGCCAGCTTCTGCGGTCACGTCTTCCTGTGGGCCAGAGTGCGTGTTGCGGGTGGGATCGGTGTCTGGGAGCGTGACGTCAATCTGTGGCGAGAAGGCACGTCTCTCTCCGGAGGCACGCTGGCCAGGCGTGGATGGACCAGGCGTTAAGGAATTCGGCGGTGATTTGGTTATTTTTTTTTTCTTTCACGGACGGGTGACGCGCCGAGTTAACGATGCCGTACGGACCCGCGGCGAGAATTACCCCCCCGAGTGAAATTCCGGCTCGGGTGACGCCTGTCTGTGTGGAGTGTGCGGTGGGTTTTCATCCG
>JAZEWU010000038.1:1233535-1248973 GCA_036362915.1 Geotria australis | reverse complement strand
GTTTTGGTGTGTGTGTGTGGTGATGTGGCACGGTAGCCAGTTGGCACGGAAGGGAGCAAAGGTGCTGGTGCATTTGCCCGTCATCTCGGTCAGGAAGTTCATAACACCTAGGTCTGTCCCGTGACCTCCCGTTCCACCGTGCCGGCTTTCATAGGTGCTATCCGCTCGCAGCACTTGCTACCAGCAGTGTGTTAACGGCGACACGGCGGGGGGGGTGGAATCTTTGTCTGTGTGCGTGATCCATTGAACAACCGTCGTGCACATTAAGTTGTGTTTTTTTGTTGTGGGTGGCTGCGTTTTTTCTTAGCTGTTGCGTGTGTCTACGTGTGTGTTTTTGTGCTTCAATGTTGATTGTTTAATTTGGATTGGCGTTGTTTCCCGCTCGTGTCTGTCTCTCTGTCTTCCTGTCTCTGTGTCCCTATGTCTCTCCCTGTCGCTCACCCTCCCTGTCTCCCTCCGTGTTTGTCTTAAAGGAACTGACAACCGTCTTAGGGGACGCTGGCAGATTTTTACCGCTCTTAAGATTGCCAGTTTCACGACCTTTCAGTATATTCGAAGCAGCCTTAATCATTTATTTTTTGTTGCTTGGTTTTTATTGGTTGTTGTCAACTCTCGTTGTTGACATGCCGTTCTCTTCGAGGCCCTTGTGCAGCGCTGACCCTCGGGTGAAAGGCGCTATATAAAATTATATTATAATTAAGCCAGGGAAAAAACCAAGACGACACATTGTGTAAAAGTGTAATTGTTTAATAAATAACGTACACGTAAATAGGGGGTGGTTTTTTTTTTGCGTGGGCCGAGCAAGCGTTGTGAACTTTAAACGAGAGAACATAGCAGTGTTCACTTTTGCTTTCGAGTCAAATCAGACGCGACGACGTTTCGATTCCACGCAGCACGATGGTGCTCGAGCAGTGGTTGGCTGGTGTCAATTTTTTAACAAACGACAGTTAATATTATTCTTAAAAAAAATAAACTTACGTTTAATTAGATTTCTTCTTTAAATATCAAAAAACGCTTCTTTTCTAAAAAAAACTTAAACAAAAACTTACTCATTTCAGTCGTTTTCTTTGAGAAGAAAATTCACCGGAATCTGTCCAGATCGAGTCGATAATTAACGTGGTCGAACTAGGGGATTCCGGGTCCCACCGCGATCCAAGTGAGATGCACACATCACCCGACCGATGTGGGCTCGAACCACTCCAACAATTCATCTGAAGTCGGCTCGGATGCCTTTGCTGTGTGGAGTCTGCGTGTTCTCCCCGTGTCCGCGTGGGTTTTCGCCGGGCACTCCAGTTTCCTCCCACAGTCCAAATACATGCTTGCTGTATAGGTTAATTGGCCTGCGGACTAAATTGCCCCCGGTGCCTTGTGATGGACTGGCGTCCCATCCTTGGTCTAGGCCTGCCTTGCGCCTTGTGTTTGCCGGGATAGGCTCCGGCTCACCGCGACCCTGTACAGGATGAAGCGGTTTCTGAAAATGGATGGATGGTTCTGCACCGCGCCCATAATGGGATCTACCAAACTCGTGAGCCGAGAAGCCACCACTCACTGCCAATCAAGGACAAGTGTGTTATAAATACGTATACTTTATAATAACACGATCTGGACTTTGAACTACCTACTGCTTGAAAATGCATCGAGACCGAGACCGGCAGAACGTTTCATGCGGGGACTGCCCAGGGGCAACACAAGTTGCCATTTCAACTTTCTCGAACAAAGTCAAAATAGATATTACACGAATTTTGCGACAGCTTCCACCAATTGCCCTGCGGAGTATTGCATGAAGGGCTTGGCCGATTGTGGCCGATTGTGTGCGTTATACATTTACAGTTGTCATTATTTCTTTTTTCTTTAATCTTATTTTTCCTCTTTCCCCCCCCCCCCCCCCTGGTTCGTGGAATTGCCGAACCGGTTCACCGACTTGCCAAAACGGGTTTTCAAGAACAAAACCCGCGTTGATCAGCCAGGTCCTCGTGTCACGCGAGACTGGGAATGGCGCGAGGGTTGAATGTGGTTCCTGGGAACGCGATACGAATTCGGCACGCGGAGTTCGATTCCAGAACACGGCTAAAATTGGTGTGCGCGAGCAACACCTTAACTCAGCCTCAGAGCCGTGCGTTCCCAGACCGTAGCGACCAAATCTGGCGAGGTATGGTCAAACGACCCAGGGCCATGGCCACGGCCTTCACCCTCACTCAATAGTGGACGGACAAGAAACCGTGAATGAAGACTGCAGGTGAAGCTGGATATAAGCGCACACCTCATATCAGCGCGGCCGTGATTTAAACAGCCGCGCTGATATGATTACACAGCTGTGATTACAACGCGTGCTGAAAACACACTGGCGGTACGAGCGGGGCACGCGCAGAATATTGTGGTGGAAGGAGTGGGCTAATCCACGCGGTCGGATGTCGCGAGACGTTTCCCAACGTGACAAACACTGCTCGATTGGAGAGCGATGGTGGGGCTAGGCAAACAGCGTCTTCTGACAGACGGATAGAGAACACGGCTTCATATCATTAACGCCCACGTGTGTTGTATCGCTCCCAGCGCCTGCAAACTCGCTGGGTTATATTTTCTATAAATAAGCGGTAATTATAAAATGGTATTTCTAACGCTGCGTGGCACACGTTCACTCAATGTCGAAGGTATTAATTCGGAGAGAGAATGACTCAGAGGCCTCGAGAGGAAACCGCAGAGAGGCGGAGGAGGCAGCCAGGCGGTTTGCCGGCGCCAACGAATTGCCACACACTGCGTCCTATATATTACGTTGTGGTTGGCCAATTACTTAATGAGTGTGTGTGTCTTTTTTTTTTAAGTGCTGTAAGAATAAACATCTACTCGACTCCACCCGAGGGGTGTGGTGCTTATACCCAGTTGCGATGGGAGTAAATATCGATCATTATTACATCACGTGTGATAAGCTCGCGGTGCTGATACCACGGTAGGGCGTCCCGTATCGGGCATCGTTCAACACTTTTTGATCACGAGAGGCCGGCTCGTTCGGACGACCACCAACGGTGCCAGATGTTCGCTCTCGAACTTATACGAAGCAAGGTGCGTGCGTGTGTGTGTGTTGGGGCTCTATTATATCTATGTGTGTGTCAATGTTCGCCTGGCCACTGCGTGTACATCTAAAACGCTGTACAATCGGGACGGAAATCGCTACAGTTGTCCATCTGTAGGTGAAGCGACGGGGCCGGCCGGCTGGGTCAGACTGGGACATAGATTTGGTGGTAGAGAGGTTTGGTACTAAAGATTTTAGTACTTAATATTTGGTACTAAAGAGCACAAGTCGTGGGTATTTTCTATGCGTGTGCGCTCGGTCGGCCTCTTTAACGTGCGTTCGTGTAACGTGGATATTTATTATCACGATGAGAATCATAATAATAACTAAGGCCCCATGGGTCGTAACCTTATCGTGGTTGAGGGGATTACGTGTTCCAATGAACCGCAGAGCTACGTCGCGGGGAGGCTAGCACTCCTGCTAGGGGTATCCCTTGGTGAACAGGTCTGGAGTCTCGTGCTCCTGCTAGGGTCTCCCTTGGTGAACAGGTCTAGAGCGAGGTTCCAGACAAACAGCAATCTGAAAACCCTCCGACGAAAGAAGGTTGGCTTCAGGAAGGATATCCAGCCGTACAATAGCTCTCTAATACCCCCGATCCTAAATATCAGAGCCCACGATCGAGACACTACACTGGCTGCCTATTCGCCACCACATCACCTAGCAAACAGCACTAATATGCCACCGCGCTATCCACACAGGCCACCCTCGATAGCTCGCGTCGCTACTCCGGCCACTCGCCTCAACACAATCCCGCACTCTGCGCAGCTCATCTCAGCACCTACTTGACACATCAACAACGCCAACACAAAATCCCCCACAAGGTAAAAAAAAAACTGCTAAAAAAAAACACCTATGCACCAACGCGTACGATCACAGACCCGGGCTCCGCACCTCCGAATCCGTACGTGCTCGCGCAAACTCCGCGCGTCGTAAATTTAAGTTATCGTTATTATCATTGCGGATGCTTTGGGGGGGACGGGCAAAAGTCCGACCCGGGTCAACCTGGGATACCGGCCGTTTAAATCGACAACGTGTTAACGCTAACCACACCACTGGTGGATGCTTCACAACAAGAGGATGAACGAACGACACAACCTGGGTGGTGGGTGGAGGAGCGAACGGTGGATAGATGGGGGGTAGGGGAAGTGACGTCAGCATGACGCGGGGGTGCGGGCGACGTCACCGCGCGCTGATGTGGCCCGCCAGCCCGCCAGCCGGCAAAACTTTAGTTTCGGTTTTTTTTTTTTCCCAACGCGGTCCATAACATTACACGACGACGCACGTTTTACAGAAGCGTGAGCAATAACTTATCGATATAGTCGCCATCAACACTGGTTCCACGAAACAACACAGAAATACTGCCTAGTTATTGGTCTCTCACTTAGCCGCTAACGGGGGTCGTAAGGGGGGCGGTCGGGAGCTCGCGATCGCAATCAAAACGTACGCTCGCCCAACCGGAAGCCGTCTCGGCCGCCCGACCGAGTTGCGTCAACCGGGGTCGATCGTGGAATTGCGCGTGGCCTGACCGTGGCGGGCGAGCGGTCTAGCGGTCACGAGAGACGGTTAATCGAACGGCCCGTCCGGGATTGTAACAGCCAATCGCGGGGTTCGCGGATGGTTGACGTGGTGGTGAAACGCATCGACGCGAATCGCCGGGCAAATCTGACCCTTTTGGGAGTTGAGTCTGCACCGTGAGCGACAGCGGGGTGGCGCAGCTGGTTGCGAAGATTTTCCGCAATCGAGCGGTTCGGTTGCTTGCAACCGAATCGCTTAAGTGCGGATAACAACCGAGTTGCAGAAAGATACAAGGTTTAACCTTTTGTGGCAATGAGACAAGTGTTAAGATCTTAAAGGCACCGAATGGGCAGCTTTTTGCAAAGGGTCCAGTTTGCGGGATGCCACACAAGGCACAAAACATGCAAACAAAATGCTATGATAATATATGCATTGTCCTTGAAACTGATTGGCCCATACCAGAGACAGCTTTCTCGAGAAACCTGTCGTCTCAATGTTAGCCAAGTGTTGCCCAAAGCCAAGTGTTGCCCAAAGGCAAGCAATTTTGTACAATGCAAAAATCAATGCTTTAGTAGCTCGGGTCTAGCTGTTAAGTCTACATTATCTGTACACTGGCTAAAAAGTGCTCATACACACAACCAAGTTGCTTGCAACCGACCGGCTCAAGTGTGGAACCGGGCTCACAGCTGTCACACAGTCAACACCCATCATCCAACGGCCGCCTCTGACATCATCATCATCATCATCTGTCTCACGTTAGGTCTTCCCCTTGTTTCACAGGTGACACGGTCCTTCAAGAAGCCACTCTCGCGGTCTCATCGCCGCCCTCCTCCTGCTCCTCACCGCCCATCGCAACCTCCTCAAGCGCGGTCTTCCCGGCCAAGGCGACGTTGCAAGGTGAATGTTGTCGTCGTTGTTGTCGCTGTTGTGCGGACGCGACCGGAGTCCGTGATGCTGGCGGTGGCGAGCGAGCGAGCGAGCGGGGTGGGGGGAACTCGTCACGCGTGAGTCGACGCTTCCTCCGCGGTGCGCAGTTTCAGCTTCTCCTTCTCGGTGCCCACGTCGTAGGTGGAGGTCTTTTTCCGTCGGCACCTGAGACAAACGATAACAGCCATTGTCATCGACGGCTTGTGATGCGCGGGCGCGGCACGGTCGCGTAGCGGTGGGCGGCTCTGCCGCCTCGCAGCGAGACGCGACCGGGTTCGAATCCCGGCATGTTGGGGGGCCTTTCTGCGTGGAGTATGCATGTTCTCAGCGTGTCCGCGTGGGTTTTTTGCCGACGCAGTCCTGTGAGTTCATAGCGACGCGTCGGGTGTGTGTCCGTCCCTTGAAATCGGGAGTCTCGAGCCCAGGTCAAGATGTTAATTGATTTAATTAATAAGCTGTACATTAATAATAATAATAATAGTATATTTATAACGCGCCCATTGATTCGGAGGCACGGAGGCCTGGCTCAGTCGGTTTGTTTTGAATCGGTGAAGAGGTGTCTTTTTAAAGTTTTTTTTTCTTAAGTTGTGGGGGACTGTGTTTGGCGTAACAGATGTGGCAGGCTGGTCCAGGTTGTGGGTGCCGCGACCGAGAATCGGCGTTGTGCGAAGATTGTGCGTGCGTGAAGAAGGTGCTATGATTAGTCGTCAGGATACTTGATCAGCTCTCGGTATCTGATCAGTCCTCAATGGGTGAACAACTCGTAACAAAATAGACCTAGCTGTGGCTGGAGCCCACCCACTGCCTGCTGGCAAATCGGCTAATAATAACGATGACTAACTTGTAACCACCGCGAAGCAAATCGCTCGCTTTCGATGGCAGGATGTACGGAAGCCGCTCTCACGAGCCGTTCTTTTTTTATGGCCGTGCGAAGGAGAAACGGGGGAGCGCTCGGGTCGGCACGAATCCGACGCCGCTTTAGCTACTTGGGGACCTCATCCCTTTCGCTTGGCTCGCTCATCGCTCAGCCGCCGTCGCTGGTGGACACGGTGGGAGGAGGGAGGGCGCGGGAGTGGAACGCAGGAGGGCGGAGGAGCGGTGTGTGGGGGGAAGAGAGGCGGTGGAAAGGGGAGAGGTGGATGGAGAGGTGGAGGAGCCTCGGGGTGGGAGGGGAAGAGAGAGACGGGAATGAGGGCGGGGAGCGAGGAGTCAGGTGAGGCAGGTGAGCTCACCTGCCCCGAAGCTTTGATGTGGACTTGTTCTGGCAGCGTGTGCGTGGGAGCGCAAGTCGGGCAATTTATCCCGTGTGCGTGCGACCAGACTTCTGATCCGTGTGTGAATGTCTTTGTTTGTAGGTGTGTGCGTGTGGATAGGTGTGGATAGGTGTGTTGTGTCGTGAATGCCTGTCGTTTGGGAGTGTGTACCGCAAGCGAGGTGGTTGTTATGACGCCACGCTACGAGCCCCGGTTCGATTCCAGCTCACGGCCGATAACAGTGGCAAACATTTGAACCGGTCCCGTGGCCAGCGCCACGTCGACTCGGCCTCGAAATTAGGAACCGGGGCGATGTGTGTGGTTGGCATCATTGGTGGGAAGACAAAGGCCGACGGGATACTGGCCACACATGCACCGTGCCCACGTGCCGAGTCGGTAACGTCCGCGTTTCACTAGAAAGAAGAGACCCGGGTTCGAATCCCGGCTCGGGGTGCCTGTCTGCGTCGGAGTTTGTACACTCTCACCCGTTTCCGCGTGGGTTTTCACCGGGCACTCCGGTTTCTTCCCACAGTCACTGAACAGTTTAATCGGCCTGCTGACTAGATCGCCTCGTGTTCCCTGTGATGGACTGGCGTCCCATCCATCCATCCATTTTCTAGACCGCTTGCCCTGGTGAGGGTCGCGGTGGCAGCAGTTTCCAAGGCGAGTGGACCAGACATCCCTTTCCTCAGCAACACATTCCAGCTCTTCCTGGGTGGGCGGGGGATTCCCAGGCGTTCCCAGGCCAGACGAAGGATATGGACTGGCGTTCTATCCTGGCTATAGCCCTGCCTTGCGCCTAGCGTCTGCCGGGATAGGCTCCGTATCACCGCGACCCCGTTACAGGCTTAAGCGGTGTCCGACAGCGAAGGAGCTGGCGACGTTACCGTATGGTGGCGACTAGCGCCAGGGTGGCGATGAGGCTGACGCAGGCGGTGGCCAACGCCGCCACGGCCAGCACCATGGAGTCGGGCACGCGCGGCGACTGCAGCGTCGACACCGTCAGGATGTGCTTCTCGCACCGCTCGCCCTCGTAGTCCTTCTTACAGCTGCGGGGGGGAAGGAGGGCGACCAAGACGGCGAGGGTGGTTAGGTGGCGCGGTGGGTCGCCTTGCCGCCTCGCTCACCCTCAGACACTCGGCTGACAGTCACCCATCTCCCCCTTCCCGACAACCCCACCACCCCCCCGCCGCCGCCTCGATGTAGGGAAAATTCCCGGCTCACGGGTAGAGCTATGATCTAGTGGCTATGGGCTGGCAGCCAGGATTATAACCTCGGGGTTTAGGATTATGAAGGTTGGGCGGTCGAGATGTTGATCGGCGAGCGTTAGTGGCGCAAGGATGGGTGAGAGCCGGAGGTTGTGCGCTAGATGTTTATTATTACAGCAGAAAATTATCCGGTGAGCTTGCGAGCTCTTTGCGGGATTCCTGCGAGTTAACGCCACGAACCGCGAAACGTAAAGTAGACATTTTGCTTCATGAAACGTGGCTTGAATCGTGGCTCAGGTGCCGCGCAGCGATTCTCCGTGGAGTTATTCACGTTCTCCCCGTATCTATCTGCGTGAGTTTTCGCCGGGTTTGCTGGTTTCCTCCCACAGTCCACAGACATTCTGCTGGCAAGGCTAATTGTCCTGACTAAATTGTCCTGAACGGATGAACTCGGCGTTTGGTGGCGACCAGCCACTGTCATTTATTAGCTCGTGAGGTGACGCGGGGCCAAGTTCACCACCGCACTGGGAAATACCATGTGCGCGGGGGTGTCGCGGTACGGTCGTACCTTCCCACCGGCACCGCGCTGAACGCTTTGGCCTTACCGATACGCAGTTCCGGACCGTACCAGCTTACTTTCACCTCTGCCGAAGGAGCAGTGCCATGTTAGGTAATCCCGCACGTGAGTGTGTGTTGTTGGGGGTTGGCACGGGTTGCATCAGTGGGTGGCGCCCGAGGCGACACGAGTTGTGACGCTCTGTGACCGCTGAACGCGTAGCTCACACGCGGTTTGAAGTGAATCCCCATGATTATTAGGCACGCTCCCATCCTACTGTACAATACCAAACTCTGTGTGTGTTCGTGAGTGTGATTTCGATTCACGATCACGGCCAACAAACAGTGACGATGTTGTGAACCAGTCAGTCAGTCAGTCCCCGTGACCTAATGTCAGCGAGCATTCGACACTCTGCGTCTTCTTCTTCTTTGCGATTCTTCGAAGCACGAGGTAGAAGCGTTCACGTCGCGATCCCTGTCAGGTAATACTTGGTATTGCCTGCGAATTCTACCAAACACTTCGAGGCCGAGCTGAAAGACAACGATGTCCAGAGGCTGCCCATCGTGTTTCGAAGAATCGCAAAGAAGAAGATCACCAAACCTCTGCAGGGCCACTGTGCGTACGCGTCGTGTTCAGTTGTGCGTTGTGCTTGAACGCCCCTTCTTAGCGACTCTCAAACCGTGACGTACGTGGGGAGGCTTCGGGGGGGGGGAACTAAAAATATTGACGTGCGCTTGTGAAAGGCACGAAAATAACAAGCCTCTCGGTGCGTCCCTCGCGTCACGAAGGAGCGCGGTTTGACATTTCAACCCACACAATTGTCTCCACCTGCGCCCTACGTCCCTAGCTCGCGGAATGTGTCACCGCGGTAAAATGATACGGCTTCGCGGCGGTGAGGTGGAGAAAGCACACACTGGGTAAATAGATAAGAGTTATACGTGTTTGTCTGTAATGTGCGGAATGGTGATCCGGTGGTTTAGGACGCCGGCACTATGGCGCTTGGGGAACTGAGTTGGATTCCCGGCTATGAGTGAATGTCAGAAGTCGTGCGTAGCTTTTAACTGATGAGCGCTGACGCACACTGACCCGCACCTACCCACCGACCCACACTGACCAACACGTGTTCCCTTAACGTGACTTCAGAATTAGTTCTGTGACACCAACTTCCAGAGCTGTAGCCCCGAGTAGTTCACTACTCACTTCAGTCGGTTCGTAACGTAATTTTCCTAGTCCAGGGACACAATGCCGATAGCACAATTGGCAAAACTATTTTTCTGGGGTGGAACAAAAAACTCACCAACTAATTGGCCAAACACACCCCATCGCAGGACCTTCCTGGCGAGCAATCTTGAGACCCGGTAAGTCTTTCCTGGATTAATTACCGAGCGGGATCCTGTTCGTTAGTGCAAACGTTCAGAGCGATCGTCGCGTGCCGAAGCGCAAGCTTCGAAATATTATCGCAGCGAAATTTGAGAGTCAAAGTATCGCGTTGAACAAACACGAATTATCCGCGGTTTGTCTTCAAGATTAACCAACGCACGGTCGACTCTTGGGTCAGATTACCCACGTGTGTAAACTGCCAACGTGTGTCTTGAACCCCTCCTTCACCCGTCACAGTTGAATTGGTTACATGACAGATGTTGCTGCTTGCTCTTCAGAGCTGCTCTTTTGGGATAGCAGCATCGAGCGATCTCCATCTCTCCCTCGCGACGTTTCGCCTCCCACGTTGCAAACGTCGCGCGGGAGAGCGGGAGAACGCTCAGGGACACGGCTATCCCGAAAGAACAGCTCTGAAGAGCAACCATCATGAATCGAGCCGTGAAAACCTACATCAGTACAGATGCTGCTACGGCGATGTTCATGGCCAGCACACTGCCCCTGTAGTCCAGAGGCGGCCAGTTCGATTCCATCTTCTGGCGCGGAGGTTAAAACAATTGGGCTTGTTTCTTAAAACCCGTCACCCCTGCCCACCCAGAAGAGTTAGTGACTCGCCCGTAAATGAGCACCTACTGCAGTGTGTAACTATTGTCACTAGGGAGACAAAGGCGGCCGGGCGTGGTGCTGGTCACTCACCTGCTCGCGTGCCGTGTCGACCTCCATAGGTGCTACTCGCGAACTGCACTTGCACCTACAGTCTGTTAAGGCTATACGGGGGATCTTTGTCTTTGTGTGTCTTTGTGTGCGTTTGTGCGCGCGTGTGTGTGCGTGTGTGCGACTCTTACACGCAGCTCGCCTTCTTGATGGGCTCGATGTACTTGCACTTTCCGTTCATGCAGTAGTTGCGCATGTCTTTGGGACACCTGTTTTTCTTGCCTTTGTTGCCGCCCGCCTTCTTGCCACCCTTGCCCCCCTTGCCACCCTTGCCACCCTTCCCACCCTTCCCACCCTTGGCCGTGGCTTCGTCCTTCTTGTCTCCCTCGGGTTTCTTCCCTCCTCCTTCGCGCGGTTCTGCGATTTTTACCAAAAAAAATAAAAATGTAAGAAATCGCGCGTTGCTTCCGTCAGTTTTGATTGCAGACAGGAAGGACCGCAACGACATCAAACATTTCATTTTACGATGGACGCCTTTTACCTGGAGTCAAACTCAGGTTACCAGCGTACAGCAGTGTTGTCGGTCAGTCCGTTATTATTTAAGCTCGAAGGAGCTGTGCAGCTCTTTTTAACAATCGTCCGGCGTGGAGGGGTAAGAAAGTTACATAATCTCAGTGTACCAGGGGGAAATTTAGCCAGCAGGACAATTAATTAACCTAGGCAGTAGCCTGTCTAATTCACACGCATGTCTTTGAACATGCCGCTGCATATCTTTAATTATTGATGCGCGCGTTGGATTCCTGCACGTCATGAAATCGTCCCAGTTGCCAACAACTTACGTCGTGAGCTACGGGGGGTGGGGGAAATGTAGTTGGATGTGGTTCACGGTGGTGAAGTATGGTCGACTAACCACCGCGATCCTGCCAGGTGTGGGATGGGACCAATCCAGTACACATGTTTGGCTCGGTGCGAGTGGCAACAACTTTGCTTAAATCTCCTTAAAATTAGTTGCGTTTCTCTCTTGCCGATGCAACGCACTCCTCTGGTATGTTGCACCGTCGTCATAGTAACGTTAAAGCAACGCTACATTTTTTTAGTAGCTGTATGGCCACGAGGTGATGTTTAATCTGAAGACTGGTTAAACATTTCTTTGCAAATACACCTGCTCATTTTGTTACAGGCATAGGCCAAGAAGCTGCATTTCATCGTCCGTCCATCCATTCATTGTCAGAAACCGCTTAATCCTGTACAGGGCTGTGGTGAGCTGGAGCCTATCCCGGGCAGGCACATGGCACAAGCCAGGGTTATATCAAGGATGGGACGCCAGTCCATTACCGGGCACCGGGGGCAATTTTGTCCGCGGGATAATTAACCTATGCGGCGGCATGTCTTTGGACTGTGGGAGGAAACCGGAGTTCCCAGCGAAAACCCACGCGGCCACGGGGAGAACGCGCATAGTCCACACAGAAAGGCACCCGAGCCGGGATTCGAACTAAGGGCTGAAGGTGCCTTCTCTTGCATAGATTTTCTGCCGTGCACCTGCGGCCTGGCTGCCAGGCAACAGGGTAGGTTGTGATGAGACCGCTAGGCCTCTATTCTATCACACAGCCAGGGCCCTAACAGGGTTTAAAGGTCCAGTAAAGGTGTAACCCCAAGCTGCAAAACAGAACGCAACAAAGATGCCTTGTTTGACACAGGACATTGCACAACGTTCGAGGAATGTCACCGGGGTTGCGCGTAGGCAATATCTACCCGCGTAGTTTCCAGCTTAGCGACGCGACTTAAATAGACGTGAACCGGGGGCCAAGGTTTATCGATGGAGACACGTTCATATGTGAATGCAAAAAAATGGCAAGTAGCAGGACTGAATTTCGGTTCTGTGTTAGGGCCAGAAAGTATGTTCTCCCGTATTTTTCAGATTATAAAGAATGCTGCGGGAAGATACAAGCGCCCCAAAGGTGTAACCGGTGTCAATGACACTGTACAGTACCGTATTGACACTGGCACACAAAGATCCCTCCGTGTAGCTTGTTAGGACAGGCGCTGTTAGTAAACACCGGTTAAGCCTGCCTAGGCACCCGGAGGGGTGGGTGGCCAACACCATGCCCGGCCACCTTTGTATCCCCGGACGCTGCCGCTGGCACACAGCGTAACCGAGGTAGTTGTTTGAGAGCGAGTCGGTGTCACTCCATTGCCGGTAACGCAATGTTGGGTGCCTGTGATGGTAGCGCAGTGCGATAACCACAGCGCCACCGCTCCTCAACGACAAAGATCCCCCGTGTAGCCTCAACAGACTGCAGGATCAAGTGCCGTTAGCGAGCACCTATGAAGGTCGACACGGCGCATGAGTGTGTGCGTGACCAGCACTACGCCCGGCCGCCTTTGTCTCCCTAGTGGCAACGTTTACGCACTGCTATTGGGTACTAATTTGAGGCTGAATCAGCCTCGGAGAGCCCCAGGACCGGTTCAGAAAATCGTGACTGGTGTTGGCCGTGAGCGGGAATCAAACACTGGTGGCCAGGTTTGTAGCCCAGCGTGCTAACCACAAAGTGGTGGTGACGTCACCACGGCGCCTGTGCCAGGCCAGTTGCACCTTGCGGCCACGCAGAGTGTCTGAGGCTCCTAACAGGAGGTCACGGAACAGACCTAGCCAAAATGAGGCTGCCTGATGGAGATCTTCTTCTTCTTTGCTATTCTTCGAAGCACGATGGTCAGCTTCTGGACACCGTTGTCTTTCAGCTCGGCCTCGAAATGACTGGCTGGGGCACCACCTGTGCTCCCCACCGTGACCACCGCTCCTCGCTCGCACGCACACACACACACAGACAAGACCAGACAGACGCGCGAACATAACGACGCAACATTCACGGTTGGAGGCGACGTACTTTTCGGAGCGGCCGCCTCTGTGATTGAGCCGATCACTTGCAGGACCCGCGGCCCGATCACGTCAACAAACCCCGAGCCCGTGTCGTCTTCCCCGTCGCCACTCATCTCCAAGTCGCTCGTCTCCAAATCACTCCGCATTGGCGCCGGAGTGCTGGTGCAGCCGGAGAGCACTGTGTATAGAGGAGGGAGAAGCACATCGCATTATTATCATCATCATCATTTTAATAATAATCTACTTTTGTAACGCGTGGCGCATTTTCTCCGGGCGCGTTGCACCCGTTGATTCGGAGGCGCGGAGACACCCTCGCTCAGTCGGTTTGTTGTGAGTCGGTGAAGAGGTGACTTTTTAAGAGTTTGTTTTAAGGCTGTGGGGTGGACACTGTGTTTGAAGCAATAGGTGTGGCAGGCTGTTCCAGGTTGTAGGTGCCGCGACCGAGAATCGGCGTTTCGCGACGGTTGTGCGTGAGCGTGGTGTGCGGAGCAGGTTGCTGTGATGAGCTGCGCAGAGTACGGGATTGTGTTGATGCGAGTGGCCGGAGTAGTGATGCGAGGTATTTAGGGTGTCATCATCGGTGTCGTAGTCAGAAACCCCTTAATCCTGTACAGGGTTACGGTGAGCCGGAGCCTATCCCGGCAGACACAGATCGCAAGGCAGGGCTACATCCAGGATGAGATGCAGGCCACCGCGGCGCCATTTAGTCCGCAGGTTTAATTAACTTATGCAACAGCATGTCTCGGGACCGTGGGAAGAAACCGGAGTGCCCGGCGGAAAAACCCACGCGGACACGCAGAGAACGCGAAAACTCCACACAGGCACCCGAGCCTGGATTAGAACCGGGGTCCTTCTTGTTGTGAGGCGGCAGCATTACGCGCCGCGCCACCGTGCCGCCCATCACATCATTAGGCACAGCCATTGTGGTCGCCCGATCGCATCAGATTGTAAACATTGGTGCCGTCTTCCTGTCCACGGCCCTGACATTCCGCATTCCTCTGGTGGGTGTGCGTCCACCTATCGATGTCGGCTTCCCCACAAGAGCGGTTGCTCCTCAGAGCTGTTCTTTCGGGATAGCCGTGTCGAGCGCTCTCCCTCTCGCATTCATTATCAGTAAAGCGGTACTCGTTGTTTTGACCCCGCAAGGATGATCGGTGTGAGCGAATCCCACCAAGCAGGATTTGAAATCGCAACGTTAACATCAAGAGCCACCCGCCCTGCTGCTGAGACACCAGGCTGACCAGTATTGTCAGTCTAGCGTCAGGCTAAATGTTTCATATATGAGGAAAGTCTGGCAGCAATTTCAAAGCGCCGGACTATGTTACTGCGGAGGTATACACGGGCAGCACGGTGGCACAGTGAGTCGTGCTGCCGCCTCACAAGTTCTGGGTTCGATACACGGCTCGGGTGCCGCCCGTCTGTGTGGAGTTTACATGTTCTCTCCCCGTGTCCGCGTGGGGTTTTTGTCGGGTGAACCGGTTTCCTCCCACAGTCCAAAGACACGCTGCTGCCTATGTTAATTGTCCTGCTGACAAAACTGCACCCGGTGCCCGCTTCTTCTTCTTTGCGATTCTTCGAAGCGCGATGGTCAGCCTCTGGTGGACATCGTTGTCTTTCAGCTCGGCCTCGAAGTGTTTGGTGGAATTCGCAGGCAATACCAAGTGTTACCTGACAGGGATCGCTATGATGGACTGATGTACCATCCCGTGTACAGCCCAAGTTATTTACCAACTTGCTCACCCCTCCCCGCTGGACAACCGTTAAAAAGAGCTACATAGTTCGACGGTTCCTGCCAGCTTAATTGCAAATTCACTGACTGACTTCAGGGTACAAATGTCACATTCGGATAATTTTGGACAGTGACGCTAGCACACATGGCCGGATATTCCTTTCAGACCAGCATTACATGACATTTAACATCCGCTGTGAAATGGGCGGCTCACAGTTTATGGTCAGTCACGTATTTTCCAGACGTGAAATCTGGCAAACGTTGGCGCCTGATA
>JAZEWU010000038.1:1199436-1209677 GCA_036362915.1 Geotria australis | reverse complement strand
CTTCAAGGAAGTGACGGCCATCTTAGGGGACGCTGGCAGAATGTTGCCGCTCTTAAGATTGCCAGTTTCACGACCTTTCAGTACATTCGAAGTAGCCCTAATCATTTATTTTCTGCGGTTTTTATTGTTTTTTTCTTTCGTTGTTGACATGCCGTCCTCTTCGCGGCCCTTGTGCAGCGCGTTGTGACCCTCGGGTGAAAGGCGCTATGTAAATTTATTTTATTATTATTATTCAGTGTCAGATTTTATTTGTTTTTAAAGCTGGAAGTAACCGTCGAGCTATGTAGATCTTTTTCACAATTGTCCAGCGGGGAGGGGTAAGCAAGTTACACCATCCCAGGGCACAGGGGGGCAGCAGCATGACCATCCTGAACCGCCTCACAGCAAGAAGGTCCCGGGTTCGAATCTCGGCTCGGGGTGCCTTTCTGTGTGGAGCTTTCATGTTCTCCCCGTGTCCGCGTGGGTTTTCGCCCGGCACTCCGGTTTCCTCCCACCGTCCAAAGACGTGCTGCCAGGTTAATTGGCGTACTGACTAAATTTCCCCAGGCGCCCTGCGATGGACTGGCGTCCCACCCTTGGTGTTCCCCTGCCTTACGCCCTGTGTCTGCCGTGATGGGCTCAGGCTCACCGCCACCCTGTATAGGATTAAGCGGTTTCTGAAAATGGATGGATGGATGGATTCGAAATATCATATTTTGTCCTCTCATAGCATTTCTACACCAAAAAAACGAACGTGTTAATGACACTTGACATTTTAACCTGCCTACAAAATAAATGCGCACAGTTTGATAATGCCGCTAACGTGGGAGGCGAAGCATCGCGAAGGAGGGAGGGAGGGAGGAACGCTCAATGACACGGCTGTCCCGAAGTAACAGCTACGGAGAGCAATTATCACACGCAAAGAGCCGTGACAACCTGCATCCGTACAGGAAAACAGACAAAACAAACATCCTGTCTAAAAAAATGTACAACCAAGCCGGCTGCCTGCATACCTGTATCAATAATCCAATAGTGACGATGAATCACCTGGGTGAAGATCGGGGAATGTTGATGTTTGAAACCGTAGTTACACGCCTCTTGACCAGCTCGCTGTGAAATGCACTCGTAGGCTTTCATGACCAATGTTATCCATGGTACGAGCGAGCACACAGAGCACTTAGCATCTTTGAAGGTAAGTGCTGTGTGTGCTCGCTCGTTTACTCCAACATATCGACGGGTGCACTACACTTACACACTTTCTCACATGACCTAAACTCATAAACAGAGCTTCACTATAGCTCACTGTGGTTGATAATATTTTTAATAATAATAATTTTACATTTATAACGCGCACGTATTCATTCACTGACGAAGGTACTCATTCGACGAGAGAACAACTCAGACGCGTAGCGAGGAAAGCGCAGAGAGGCGGAGGGGACAGCCAGGCGGTTTTGCCGGCGCCATATTGCCACACACTGCTTCCTATATATTATGATTATCGGCCAAATAATTAATGAGTGGTTTTTTTTTTAAGTTGTGCGAGGAAACCGGAGAACCCGAAGGAAACCCACGCAGAACAGGGGGAGAACTCCAGACAGAAAGGCGCCCGAGCCGAGATTCGAACCCGGGGGGGCCTTCTTGCTGTGAGGCGCAGATGTTTACCACTGGCTTAATGTGGTTGCGTGACACTTCATTGGCTCGGAGCCGCGAGCCAATTTACTCGGTATGCAACCGAGGGTGTGTCTCTTCGTCGGCTCAGGTGTGCGGCTGCTGAGCTCCCAGGTGCCCCGGGAGCGGCGCGCGATGGGAGCTGCGTGTGATGACGCTTCGTGTCTCGCGTGAGTCTTGGCCCTGGCATTTCCTATGTTCTTAGTGGTTTGTGCTCCCGACGCACGCAAGTTAGGGTTCAATTACCGGTCACGGGATGATTACTGACCAACATCATCATCATCATCAGCAGTAGCACCAACAGGAGCCAGCTGGCTTGATCCGTCCACTGCTGGCTGAAGAGTATGTGTCTAGGAATGTATCGCCGAGTGTCGAGATTATAATTGATTGAGCGTCCGGCTGTATTGCGATATTTGGGCAAGTCCGTTTTAAATTATAATTTGTTACTTCCAGTGGGACAAAGAACAGGTAATAAACACGTGAGTTTAATGTATTGATTGTAGCTCAGTGGTTCTTAACCTAGATAGATCGATATAGATGTTTATTATGACAGCAGAAACACCCTGCAAGCTTGCAAGCTCTATGAGCGGGATTCCTGGGACACAACACACGTGTGAATTAACCAACATAAACAATAAGGAACGAAATAGAATCCAACCTAAGCAACCTGAGGTGCACACACCCCCTGGGGCTGTGAGACGTGCCAGATGTTTGTATTTATTATATCATCAATATATTGTCAAACGGATGTTACAGTGAAACTGCGAAATGGCTCATTAAATCAGTTATGGTTCCTTTGATCGCTCCAAGTTTACTTTGATAAAATTGGAGTGTTCAAAGCAGGCCGCACGCCTGAATAGTCCAGCTGTGAAAAATGGAATAGCACCTCGGTTCTAAAACTGCGAATGGCTCATTAAATAAAGTTATGGTTCCTTTGAAAGTATAGTCTTGGTGCCCTGTGATGGACTGGCGTCCCGTCCTGGGTATAGCCATGCCTTGCGCCCTTTGTCTCCCGGGATAGGCTCCGGCTCACCGCGACCCTGTACAGGATTAAGCGGTTTCTGATAATGATTGAATGCATATATTGTATTATATATGTATTGTATTACACGTGGATTGTATTTGTATTTATTCATAAGTGGTGCCGGAACATATTTTGAGAACCAAATGAGTGCAGGCAGCAGTAAATGTTAAGAACCACTGATGTAAGCTTGTCCACAGCTCGATGCATAAGAATTGCTCTTAAGAGCTGCTCGTTCGGGATAGCCGTGTCGAGGGTTCCTTCTCTCTCCTTAGTGTCGTTCCGCCTTCCCACTTTGAAGGCATCATCAGGCGTTTGATAGCAACAGTGTTATATGGATGGTCTTACGGACATATGAGCTAACCCCACTTTTCACTCTTCTGAGAAAACCAACGTTTTGTTGTTAAACAAACTATTAATTTCCAATCCACCTCCAGTGCTAACACCAATTAATAACAGTTATTAATTTAACCTTTTTTTTACGTGTTGCAATTAATAGTTTGTGAAACAATATTCTCATGAGTAAAAATTGCGGTTACCTTCTATTGCGAGGGGTGTGTTGGCGTTTAAGAAATCTGGTAGCAGCATTCTGTCCGCGTGTGTGTGGCGGCCGCCATCTGGTGTTTGTCCCAGTAATGACACGAGGTCCCGTCTCCATGCAGGTCAGTGGTTCATTCACTGATGTAGGGTTTCACTGCTCGATTCATGATGGTTGTTGCTCTTCAGAGCTGTTCTTTCGGGAGAGCTCTGAAGAGCAACCATCATCAGATTAGGCCGACCCGTGCGGTTGGAGTTTCAACCAAAATGGAAAGTCAAATTGCCTGTGCGTTGTGCCAAATTGCACCTGTGGCCCCCCCCCCAATCCCATAACTCTGCTGCCCCCCGCCCCGCAAACTCGCAACCGTGCTGTTGTAGCCTCAGTTAAAAAAATGTGTCCTTTATTGTACAAATTCGAATTCGATTCGATTCTTCGAAGCGTGATGGTTATATGACAGTCTCCCATTGCAGCAAGTTCTTCTTTAGTTGCAGACAGCCCTTCAACATTTAGAGATATAATAAGTCAGTGCTGGCCTTAAAGGTGGCGGGCATTGGCCTCTCTTCTTGCTCCAGACTGAGGGGGCTTCTGGCGTCTGTTGAGCTTCTGGGCATCGTTGTCTCTCAGCTCGGCTTCGAAGTGTTTGGTAGAATTTGCAGATGATACCAATTATTACTTGACAGGGATCGCGACGTGAACGTTTCTACTGATGTAGGTTTGTTACAGCTCGATGTATGAGCATTTCTCTCAAGAGCCGCGCTTACGGGATAGCCGTGTTGAGCGTTCCTCCTCTGTTTTCTGTGTAGTTTTAGCACGGCTCGATGTATTAT
The DNA here is from genome assembly GCA_036362915.1 of Geotria australis. Classification (NCBI taxonomy): domain Eukaryota; kingdom Metazoa; phylum Chordata; class Hyperoartia; order Petromyzontiformes; family Geotriidae; genus Geotria; species Geotria australis. The sequence continues at coordinate 1,205,644 of JAZEWU010000038.1, read as the reverse complement.
ACTTGCTCTCGAGAGCTACTCTGTCGTGATAGCCGTGTCGAGCGTTCCTGCTCTGTATTACTGTTTGTTTGTCACGGCTCGATGGATGAGAATTGTTTTCTCAAGAGCTGCTCTCTCGGGATTCGAACCCGGGAGCTTCTGTGCTGTGAGGCCGCACGCCCGCTTGTTAATCAGTACCCGTTTAATAGCGGCAGCCGGGTTAATGGGCAGCGATCAGAGGAAACGCGCCCAGGGAGATCCTATCGCGTGTTCATTATTAGGGAAGCAGTTACGGTCGCTATTTTTACTCACAGGATCGGCCCGGCCTGGGTGGCTGCCCACGCCACGCCGCCCCGTCACAGTATGCTTTTCATTGCCTCGTGCTGCCCAGGACAAGTCTCCTTTATCAGCGTGTTTCCAAATTAGCCGGCTGCGTTGTTTGCATATGGGGCTGTTTAGTTCCGAGAGTGATGAGCCTTTGGGGAGATCGTATCAGAGCAATCACAACGGCGAGCGATTACGCGTTTATTCACGTGGTAAATGTGTTATTTGTTTGGCTGTGTCGGGTGGAGGAGGTGCGGGCGTGCGGCACGGTGGCGTAGCGGTGAGTAGCGCTGCCGCCTCACAGCAAGAAGGTTAACCCGGGTTCGAATCCCGGCTCGGGTGCCTTTCTGTGTGGAGTTTGCATGTTCTCCCAGCGGCCGCGTGGGTTTTCGCCAGGGACGTGTGTCGCATGGGTTTGGAGCTGCGGCGCAGTGCTTAGCGCACTCTGCTACGAACCCCCAGTCACCTGCGTTCGACTCCTGACCACGGCCAACATTAGTGGCGAGCGACATCTGATACTATTCATTCATCCGTTGTCAGAAACCGCGTAATCCTGTGCAGGGTCGCGGTGAGCCGGAGCCTATCCCGACAGACAGAGGGCGCGAGGCAGGGCTATATACCCCCATGATGGGACGCTAGTCCACATCTGAAAACAATATGCAAATGAGATGCTGGTGTAACACAAAGACCAGGAGATGTCGAGACGATACAAACGGAATGGTTAAAACAAAACGAGACCAAACACAGATGGGAGGTTGTTTTTTTTGTTTAAATCATCAAATTGATAAATTGTGACACATTACATTCGTGGAATCGACTGTAGCAGCTCAGCGACTTGAATCGAATTGATTCCCGGGCTCTCTTCCTCGCGACGTTTCGCCTCCCACGTTGGAAGCATCATCAGGCGCGAGCGAGAGAGGGAGATCCCTCGACACGACTATCCCGAAAGAACAGCTCTGCAGAGCAGTCATGCTTGAATCGAGTAACGGAAGTATTGATATATCGCTCTCGATTCCGGAACTCACGATTCATACACCATCCGCCCGTTCATTGTCAGAAACCGCTTAATCCTGTACAGGGTCGCGGTGAGCCGGAGCCTATCCCGGCAGACACAGGGCGCAAGGCAGGGATATTACCCAGGATAGGACGCCAATCCATCAAAGCGCACGATGCATACACGACTCCGTTGTTTTTTATTCGTACGTTGAACGCTTTTCACGCGACTCCACTAACCACTAGAGGCCGCTACATTCACAACTTGTTAGAAAGAAAAATATATTCAGTCGTCGAATCGATTCGCGAAACCGTATCAAACGACGAGGTAGCGGATTGAAACGTTACGCCCATGATGGTGACAGTGACGATTGTAGGATTTTATAAACCTAGGGCCGTGTCATAGGCACGTGGAATTTCCACTTCCATCGGAGATGAACAGAGGGACACCTCGGCTAAACGCTTTTATACAACGCGACGCGGTATTTACACCGGATTAACGTGGGCAGTTTTTTTTTGTTTTACTATACAAACAAAACCGGGTAACAAAGATGCAAACAATAAATTAGACAGTACGTATAAATACAGTGGTTGGCGCGCTGCGCCGTGAACCTGGCCACCCGAGTTCAATTCCCTGCCACGGCTAACATCAGTGGCGAGTCATACCTGAACCGTGGCCACCCACCCTCCCTCCCGTCTCTTCTCCTGCCTTCAACAAGACGCGTCGACCAGCGCGGTGAAATATGGCCAAGCGACTCCCACGACCGACGTGGACTTCATCCAGCAGTGGATTATGTGAACAGAGAGGGCTGTGTGATTAGTTACATATGTACAGTATATAAATACAGCCGCGAGCGCAGCTTCAGTCTTTTTTGTGCTTGAGGCCACAACCGCTAATGTTACGAAAACGACCTCATCATTAACGCGCCGATTAACTACCGCCGCTAATTAATTAAGCCCCACCCCCCCCCCCCCCTCCGCCAGTAGCATCTGTAGGGGTCCTCCTCGTGTTGAACTTGTAGACCAGACAACTTCTGAAGTTCTTCACACGACGATCATGATGATGATGATGATAGTGATGATCACGATGGGTGTTCTTCACTCGGCGTTTCAGAGGAAGACTTCCCTCGTCTCAGCCTCGATCCGTCTCTTCCTCTTACACCTGGGAGCGACGGAAAACGCACACACACACGCACAACACAGCGTTCAACAACAATAATACAGTGATCGATATAACGCGTGGCTTGCGGCGATATCCACACACCGCCGGCTCAATCCAGCCTGCCGCTCCCACACTTAAAGCTCGGTTACGGCCGCATAATCATTAAATATTTCCGCTGAACCCACGCTAATTAACCTTTACTGCTTTCCGGTTACAAGCGATGATATTTAATTATGCCTGTCGGTCGAGCACTCGGGCCCGTTGCAAACGAAACGTGGTGTCGCGTGCGGAGATGTTGCTTTGTAAACGCAACGGTGGAGACGGAGCAATGGCCGAGCGATGTTCATGTCACTGCTTCTTAATCGGTATGGGGGGGGGAGGGGGGGTCATCATTGAATTTGTCCCGGGCCCCCATAATCATTAAATTATAGATAGATATTTATTGTTTCAGCAGAAACACACTGCGAGCTTGCAAGCTCTGGCAGCGGGATTCATGCGACACAAACCGCTAAATCCTGTACAGGGTCACGGTGAGCCGGAGCCTATCCCGGCAGACACTGGGCACAATGCAGGGTCTGACGGCCAATTAACCCCCCACCACCCCCTGACTATAGCTGCGGGGAAAAAGTCCTTCGAGCGGCAGTTAATCGATGAATCGCCGGAGAGTCTTGGCGTGCGATAGCGGGTTTACTTTACGTGTCTGTTCGGTGATGTGCGGAGCGCTACGCGGAATGCGCCTCCTCCTCGTTCTCCCCCTCTCGCCCCGGGTGAGGCTCCTCCAGCCTCTGTGTTTCCGGCTCAATCTCGGCCAAGCCAGTTCGGGGGAGTTCTGTTTGTTGGGCCAGCTAAAAAATTGGGGTGGGGAACCCGGGGTCAGGAGGCCAACCCTAACACTCCAACCTCGTCAGACAACGCTGGGACGCGCAGGAGGATTGAGGATTGCAAGCGACAACTGACGTTGTTGCTACTGATGTAGGTTTGTCGCGTCTCGATTCACTATGGTTTGCTCTTCAGAGCTGTTGTTTCGGGATAGCCGTGTCACTGAGCGATCTCCCGCTCTATCTCCCTCGCTGCGCGGTGCATGGAAATAGTATTGATGACGATGATGATGATTGGGGGTGGTGATGTGTAGCTCCCTGTCAGTCATCTCCTGGGTAAGGGCTGCACCACTCCCCGAAACCATATTTCACCATCATGGTCAGCGCCGGGTAGAATTTGGTGTTCGCTCTCGCTGTTTGGTCTTTTAACCCGCTCGTACGCAGGGTGCGTGTTTCAACACAATATGTGTGTTAAAAAAACTAACAACCGCTCAACGCCTTTATCAGTGACACTGTGACCTTAAAAGGAACAACAATAACAGGTGACATTTGGTGCGGCGTTAATTCCTTGCACGTGCAGGCCACGTGTTCTCGTCTTAACCCAGGCCTGACTAGTCACGGGCCGGGGTGTGAAAGCCGTGACGCAGCGGTGACTGTGCCGCACTAATTAACCCTTTGAATTCTATTCCCGGCCGCGGCTGTCATCAGTGTGACCACCTGAACTCGTTGGAGCTATACGGGGCATCTTTGTCTTTGTGCGCGCGTGCACCAAAACAATCGCTAGCGCGCCCCACGTCTCACGCCGCTTCGAATACAAAAGGTCCCCCGTGTAGCCCCGACAGATTGTAAGGGTCAAGTTCCGTTAGCGAGCATCTGTGAAGGCCGACACGGCACACGAGGGGGAGAGCCGGGGGCTGGCCAGCACCACGCCCGGCCGCTTGTGGTCTCATTTGAGGCTAACTAAAGGAGTCCCAGGAAATGGTTCAGAAAATCGTCACCGGTGTTGGCCGTGAGCGGGGATCGAACTTGCGTTTTTGCCGGGTTCGCAGCGCAGTTCGGCTAACCTGTGGCGCCACCGCTCCTCCCTGCACGCCCGCACGCACAATGGCCTAGCGGGGCTTGCGGGGCGCGCCTTTGCTCCCCGGATCGGGGGTGGGGTGGGGATACCCCTCCCGTTAACTCAGTGACACGGCTATCCCGAAAGAGCGGCTCTTGAGGAGCAATTCTGACGCGTCGAGGCGTGACGAAACCTACCCCGCTCGTGAATTCGAGGTGGAATAGGCGAGCTGCCCTCCGAGCTAAACAACGATTGACTTACAGTGATCAAGTTCGAAGGCTTTTGTGACCGATATTATCCACAGCGTAGCTCTTTCTACGAGTTTAGGTCACGTGAAAATGTATGTAAAGTGTTGTGCACCCGTCGATATTTTGGAACAAACGACTGAACATACAGCACTTACCTTTAAAGATGTTTTCGACGTTTCGCTGGTAATTACGTCCAGCCTCATCAGGAGGCTGTTTGTAATTACCAGCCGGATGTAATTACCAGCCAAACGTCGAAAACATCTGTAAAGGTAAGTGCTGTATGTTCAGTAATTTTTCCAACATGTCGACGGGTGCACAACACTGTTCTTCTTTGCGATTCTTCGAAGCACGATGGTCAGCTTCTGGACATCGTTGTTACATACAAGCTGAAAGACGACGATGTCCAGAAGCTAGCCATCGTGCTTCGAAGAATCGCAAAGAAGAAGAAGACGTGACCTAAACTCGTAAAAAGAGCTACAACTGCAGTGATCCACCGCAGCGTGGTTGACCGCGGCGTGAAAACTTTAGCGGCACACGATTTCGGCGCGGTGCGGAAAGGTGCAGCGGTGTGGAGCATCGCCGTAGCTCCGCGGCGGGACCCACCAGTGGTAGGCCACGAAGAGCACGACCAGAGCGATGCCGACCAGGAAGAGCGAGGCGGCCGCCGCAGCCGCCACTCCCTCAGAACTCGACCTCTTCCTCCTCTCGAGGGCGAACAGCTCGCAGCGGTGACCCGCGAACTCCGCCGAGCACCTGCCCGCGGGAGGCGGTGGGTGACCAACGCGAGCGGTTATTCACTTGTTATTAAGGCGTCCGAACCGGTCGACTGACGTCAAAGTGAGACGCCGGATTTGGGCCCGAACGGGCTCGGCGCTGACAAGCCACCAGCAGCGTTCTCAATTGGGATAGACACATTTGGGATGGCTCAATTGGGATTACTCAATTGGGATAGACACATTTGGGATGGCTCAATTGGGATAGCTCAATTGGGATAGCACGGCAGCAGCGGTGGCAGCATTATCACGCCCATCCGGCGAAAACTTGACGGCTCCCCCTCCTGAGAGAGCCTTGAGAGCCGGCGAGGCTGTGCTGTGGTAAAACCATTCGTTCGTTCGTCGTCAGAAACCGCCTAATCCCGTACAGGGTTGCGGCGAGCCGGATGCTATCCAGGCAGACACAGGGCGCAAGGCGGGGGCTATACCCACGACGGGACGCCAGTCCGTCACAGCTGTGTAAACGAGCTCAAGTAGAATATAAAACGTATACGCGGCCGGTTATTTTTTTGTTTTGCCACTTCACTTTGAACGTCGCGACGGCAAAGCCAGCTTTAGCGTGGGCACGGTCGCTGTCACCCAGCCGGCACGCGTGTTACACCTCCACGTGTGTGTACTTGTGTGTGTGCGTGTGTGTGTCTCGCCGGGGAGGGAATCCCGCACCTGCTTTGCTCGTGACGCTCCATTGTCGCTGCCCTCACCCCCGATTCACAATCCCATTACGCAACCGCCATTCATTTCACCGCTCCAATTATAGCGATGGATTGTGCTCGGCACACAATACCGAGCGCGATGCTCGCTCACGGTCAAACACTCGACACAAGCACCCTCCATCCACACACACCCCCCCCCAC
>JAZEWU010000038.1:1185614-1196482 GCA_036362915.1 Geotria australis | reverse complement strand
AGATTAGTGGACGGATTTGCCACAGTGCTCGTAGGTGGTAGTTGCAGGAGGATCTGGTGATGTTTTATGTGGGTGCTAAAAGTGGATGGATGGGATTGCAATGCTGTGGGCTTTTGCCGCTCGCTAGGTGGCAGCATGACAAAACGCATTGTTATCCTGGAGTATGATCCAGCGGCTATATTCTCCGTACATTAACCACCAACTCGGTGTTAATGTATGGACAGATACAAACATTGAGGACGTACACGGAGGCCCATAGACTTGTATAGAGACCTATATAGACTTCCATAGAGGCATATAGACTCACATAGACTTACATAGAGGTCCATAGCCGTACATAGACTCATTGACAAAGAGCCAGACCTGTAGATCTACAAGGGGTAAAGGTGCAGGCCTGCAATTTCTTGCTCACTCCACTGCTCGATGCACCGCTATAGAGAGCCTTTATGGAGGGTATTTTGGCCTACTCTTCCACGCTGACCAAATGTTGTTGATAAATCACGGTTGAGCAGACATCACCGCGTGTGAAATTTCTCCGTTAGAAATCAAGTTGGAATAATTGACCAGATCGGCACACTGCCTCGTCTCGTTGGGCGGCACGGTGGCGCGGTGAGTAACGCTGCCGCCTCACGGTGACAAAACCCGGGTTCGATTCCCGGCTCGGGTGCCGCCTTTCTGCGTGGCGTTCGCATGGTTCTCCCCCGTGTCCGTGTGGGTTTTCGCCGGGTACTCCGGTTTCCTCCCACAGTCCAAAGACACACGCTTGCGTCCAGAGCTTGCAAGCTTACAGGGTATGTTCTGCTTTAATAACAAACATCTATCTATCTGTCGAGTACATGATGCGAATTTGTCACCAAGTCGTGACACATTTTTGGCGACTGTCTGATGATGCTGGTCGTTTGAACGTCGGTCTGAGATTGTTAAACGCGTGCGGATGGCACCTCGAGAATCATCGGTGATGCTGCTAAACCAGCAATGTGTCGCCACGCTTGTTTATAATAATAATACAATTTATAACGCGCACAAATTCCTCGCCCAGCCAGAGCTAGACACGACCTTGTTAATTGGCTGTGTCGGGTGGAGGAAGGGTTTGACGACACACGTTTTTTTACTCACACGTTTTACTCACGCGCCTGCCTGACACAAACTTCCGTCGTGAATCGCATCGGTGGCAGAGGCTCAACCCCGTGTGATGCGCGGATGAACTGTTATCTGTTACAGCTAATGATAGTGCTGATTGTTGCTGGCCGCCTGGCGTGTTTTGGCCTTCGGGAACACATAACGTGGCCGAATAGTATTGAGGGTGTGCGGGGTTTGGTGAAACGCGTGTTGTGGTGAGGTGCGGGGCTCTGTGGTGAGGATGAGGCGTGCTGTAAAGGGAGGCGCTGTGAGAGCGCGTGTGGGCACTGTGTGTGTCGCGTGTGAGTGTCTTGTTGTTGTGTGTGTGTTACTTGTGTGACTGTGTATTGCGAGTGTGTTGTGTGTGAGTGTTGTAGTGTTGTGTGTGTGTTGACTATATATTATTGTCTGTGTGAGTGTTATATGGTTGCGTGAGTGTCGTGCCCTTATTGTGTAAGTGTTGCGCGTGTGTCGAGTGTGTAGACAATGTCCGTGTGAGTGTCACGTCAATATGTCGTCGCTGTGAGTATTGTACCTGTTGTGCATACGTTGCGTGTTGTGTATATGTTGCGTGTGAATGTTGTCGTAGTGAGTATTGAGAGAGAGAAGGAATCTTAACCCGTCTCAGGAGCGGATTCCAAGTGCGAGGTTTACTTTCAATTACATCATCACGTCGCCGATGACGGCTTTGGGAGCAGGGAAAACCGGTTTAGACAGTTTACAAAACGCGATGTATCTTTTCACGGCTCCATGCATGAGAATTGCTCTGCAAAGCTGCTCTTTCGGGATAGCCGTGTCACCGAGCGCTCCCCCCTCTCTCCTTCGAGACGTTTCGCCTCCCACGTTGGCCGCGGCCGGGCATTCGACTCCAGGTCACGTGGTTCGCAGCGCAGCGCGCTAACCACTGCACCACCGCTCCTCAAACTCTATTGCACAATCGTAGCTATATTAAAAGCGATAAATCCCATAATTTGTCCAGTCAAGCCTCACTCGAGGCTCAAGACCCTGTTTTTTGGGAGGTTCCTGCTGTGTGGGGTTGTTTGGTCAATTAACGAGCGCCCGGGGCGACCACGCCACGCTTACACAGATGGATTCACGAATCCACTTTCCGCGCTAACCATCTCGTGGACGCCTCCCAGCCCAAACCTCACTCTCTCAGGTAGACTCAGCCCTAACTGAGTTACCTGGTACGGTGTATTTACAAATAAGCACTGGAGAGACAAAGACGGCCGGGCGCGACGTCCAGCCACCCACGTTTTGCCACAACTCGCTGTAACAGCACTGGCGCCAACGGCATGTTAAAAGTAACTCCACCATATCGACGGGTGCAACTACACTTACACACTTTTTCACATGACCTAAACTCATAAACAGAGAGCTTCACTATGGATGGCGTGTTTTAAAGCTATACGAAAGTGTGTGTGTGGGGGGTCTGTGATGATTATGATAAATGCTCACATTATTGCTGCTGATGATGATGATGATGATCATGATCGTGACAATGTTGTTAGTACTGCTGATGATGATGATGATGGCGTTGATGCTGTTGACAGCGTTATCCGCTGCTGCCGCCGGAGATGGTGATGTCAGAGCGGTGACGGCGCTCTGACATCGCGGCATCACACTCACCTCGAAGCATCTCTCGTCCGTCTTTGTCTTTCTTGTCGCAAGTCAAGTCTTGATCCGCGCGCCGCCACAATTGCCAGGGACTCGCTTCAAGCGCGTGAGCTCCTCCGTCGACAGTTCGAGCCCGTCTGAGTGCGCGTCTCCGTGCGTGCGTGTTGTCTGTCTGTCTGTGTGTTCTTCTCAATCGGCGTGGGTGTGTCCGCGCGTGTGTGCGTGTGTGTGTGGCAAGGCCCGTGGCTGAGCGCCGTTCCCGCGTAAAGATGTCGACGTTCCCGTGCCGGGGCTGCGTACCGTCACGCGCGCGGCTCCAACTGCGTCTAGAGTTTTTAGTGAAGCGCTCTGTGCAGCCCGGCTCATTTATACCACGGTGCCCCCTGTCTCCTCCCCGCTCTATCCCCAACCCCCAGTTCTCCTACCCTACCCTCCGCTTACCACCCTCACCCATGCCTCCTCCTACCGTCCCCCTACCTCTGCCCGCCCCGGCAGCCCTCCTAACCTCTGTCCTCCTCTGCTTTTCCCCAACTCATCATGCCGTGTTCCTCCCTCTCATCCGCCTCCATCTCATCCGCCTCCCCTCCCTCTCCTCCGACCTCTCTCTTCCTCCAAGAGCGGCGATGTCGGCTCTGTGGGTAAAACCACTTGCCTGGTGGCACAGGAAACGCCGGGATCAAATCCACGTTCATCTCTCTCCCTCCATCTCCTCCCTCATCCGCCTGTGTCCCACTCAGCCCACCACTGCGTTCGCCTACTAAACACCGCGTGTGTGTGTGTGTGTGGGGAGCGGTGGTGCAGCGGTTAGCGCGCCGCGCTACGAACCCGGCTGTGACCCGAGTTCGAATCCCGCTCACGGCCGCCGACAGCTGTGGTGATTTTCTGAACCGGTCTTGGTCGACTCTGCCTCGAATGAGTATCCGGTGTTGTTGTGTAAATATCGCCACTAGGGAGACAAAGGCGGGCGGGCGTGGTGCTGGTCACCCACCTTATCGTGCCCTGATGCCCTTTATAGGTGCAACTCGCTAACAGCACTTGACGCTACAGTCTCATTATGCGGGAGATCTTTGTCTGTGCCTTGTATGTGTGGTATCACTGGCGCGTGTGTTGCCTGTGTGTTGGGTAAGCGGTGTGTGTGTGTGTATGTTCTAAAGGTGTGCGCAGGTCAACTCATTCTTTTTATAAATAGTACTTGGTGCGGTGTATAAACATCAGCACAGGGGCGACACAGGCGGCCACCCACCCCCCGCGTGTGCCGTGCCGGCCTTCATAGGTGCTTGCTAACGGCACTCGCCCCAACAGTCTGCTAAGGCTACACGGTGGACCTTTGTCCCATGTATATCCGTGAAGCAAGTCATTTGAGTGTCTGTAACTATTTAACTACCCGCACGTGTGCGTTTGTGGCATGACGATGTGCGCAGCACTTGCCCCGACAGTCCGATAAGGCTACACGGGGGATTTTGTCTCTAGTATATCCGCGTATGTTTCCAGGTAGGTATGTGAGTGTATGTTAAACCACGCGCGCGTTTGTGTATCGGGCGTGGTGCTGGTCACCCACCCCCTTCGTGTGCCGTGTCGATCTTAATAGGTGCTCGCTAACGGCACTTGCCCCTACAGTCTGTTAAGGCTATACGGGGGATCTTTGTATTTGTATATGTGGAGCGGAGGTTCAGCGGTCAGCGCGCTGAGCGACAAAAAAAACTGACCACCTTGATGAGTTCGATTCCAGTGACGATCTTCCGAACCGGTCCCGGGCCTCCCCTAGGTCGACTCAACCTCAAACGAGTACCTCGTGCGGTGTGTAGAAAGAGAGACAAGAAAAGACAGCCACCGACCCCCAAGTGTGCCGTGTCGGCCCTTCATAGCAGCACTTGCCCCACCAGTCCGGGGTAGGGGGGGTGGTGGTATCTTTATCTCGCGCATATCCGCGTGTGCGTATCGCCAGGTATGCGAGTGTATGTTTCAAAACGAAAACACGCTTGCCCCCCGTGTGTGTATATTGTGGGCATCGTGATGTATTAGAGCGGGCACGCGCCGCGAGACGTTGCGAAACGTCCGCCTCTGTCACCCCCCGGTTATCCAGCGATTGCGTGGCCTGTGCCGTCCCGGTTTCATCAGACGAGCCTGGTTGACCCCGCGTGGAAAATCACGCGCGTTTCTTCGCAACGCGGGGCGGCACGGTGGCGCAGTCGGTAGCGCTTCCGCCTCACAGCAAGAAGGCACCGAGTTCGAATCCCCGGCTCGGTTGCATTTCTGTGTGGAGTTTGCGTGTTCTCCCCGTGAAGGCGTGGGTTTTCGCCGGACATTCCGGTTTCCTCCCACCGTCCAAAGACATGCTGCCAGGTTAATTGGCATACTGAGTAAATTGCCACAGGCACCCTGCGATGGACTGACGTCCCATCATGGGTATAGCCCTTCCTTGCGCCCTGTGTCTGCCGGGATAGGCTCCGGCTCACCGCGACCCTGTATAGGATTAAGCGGTTTCTGAAAATGGATGGATGGATGGTTCTTCGTAACGCCGGGAGCGGTGGCCCGGTGGTTAGCGTTACGCTGGGCTACAAACCTGGCTGTGACACGAGTTCGAATCCCGCTCACGACCCAACAACACCCGGTGACGATTTTCTGAACCGGTCCTGGGCCTCCCCTAGGGCCTTCCCTAGGAGTAGCTAGTTCGATGTGTATACATTGCCACTAGGGAGACGAAGGCGGCCGGGCGTGGTGCTGGTCACCCACCCCCCCTCGTGTGCCGTGTCGACTTTAAATAGGTCGACGGGTATACAACTCTTACATTTTTGTAAACATGACCTAAACCCCTAAACTGAGCTTTACTATCGACCTTCACATGTTGCTGATTTTTCGTTCTCTCTCATCGTTGGCGTGCCGTTCTTTCCGCAGCCCTGTGCAGCGCTTTGTGACCCTCGGGTGAAAAGTGCTCTATAAATGCTGTTATTATTATTATCCAATGGCAGTGCGCAAACCGCAGCGCCACCGCTCCCCCGCCAATCCTGACACTCGACCCTTGTAGATGTACCTTTCGGTGAATTCTAAGCGGCCTTAATAATTTATTTTGTGTTGCTTTGTTTTTTTATTGGTTGTTTTTTCTTTCGTTGTTGACATGCCGTTCTCTCCGCGGCCGTTGTTCAGCGCTGTGTGACCCTCGGGTGAAAGGCGCTATATAAAACGCTATTATTATTATTATGTATTTCCCCTCCTTGCTTGTGAGTGGAACCGTGACCTGCTGACCCCGCAGGTGAACGGGCGATGCGCGCTTTGCCCATCTGATAACATCGCGTTTCCACGCGCCCGTGCCAGGACACGTTACCCGGTCTAGACCCCACCCGAATTAACCCAAACGAGGCGTCCAACGCAGCCGAGCCCCCTGCATGTTAGACATGGAAAATCCCCGAACTGCTCGAGTGAATGTGGCTCTTTCCACCGATTAAGCTCCGTTGTTTACCGTCCACGTTAAGTAACTGGATGCCGTAACGGTGGTGAAATGGTTGGCCTAACTGGACCAGCCAAGCAAAAAAGGTCGCCGGGTACTCCGGTTTCCTCCCGCAGTCCAATCACGCGCTGGTGCCTGGGTTAACTGGCCTGCTCACTAAACTGTCCTCGGTGCCCGACGATAGACTGGCGTCCTCTTATGCGTGTTGTCCTACCTTGCGCCCTGTGTCTGCCGGGATAGGCTCCGGATGAAGCAGCGACTACTAATCGTGATTGAATGAATACTGCGCTCTGGCAGCTGAATTATCGTGATACAACACTGAGCTCCTACCTCTAACACTGGCTCTTATCTCTAACATGCGATAGATGGATATTTATTATTCCAGCAGAAAAATACCCGGTGAGCTTACAAAGCTCTGGGAGCGAGATTCCTGCGACTCGACAAACGTACGAATTAACCAACATAAACTATATGTAAAATCAGAAGGTTATAGCCATGGGGGGGGTAAGGTAATTGAGCTTTTACCTGGGGGTCTCCACAATCTCTCAAACTGCCCCTGCGCGTGTAAACAGGGCTGAGTTTTTCCCAATTCCCGGCCCGCCTCATCCACGTCGCGTGATCCGAGTCCATCCATCCATTGTCAGAAACCGATTAATCCTGTAACAGGGTCGCGGTGAGCCGGAGCCTATCCCGGCAGACACAGGGCGCAAGGCAGGGCTGTACCCAGGATGGGACGTACGTCAATCGCAAGGCACCGGAGGGCGATTTAGTCCGCAGGGCAATTAACTCATGCAGCGGCGTGTCTTTGGACTGTGAGAGTAAACCGGAGTGCCCGGCGAAAACCCACGCGGACACGGGGAAGAGGTCAAGGTAGAAGCGTTCACGTCGCGATCCCTGTCAGGCAATACTCGGTATTTGCCTGCGAATTCTACCAAACACTTCGAGGCCGAGGAGCTGAATGACAACGATGTTCACCGCTACGCCACCGTGCACACATTCCAGCGAACCCGTTACTCCAGAGCCGGTGTGTTTGGCGGAGCCCCAGCAGCGGGTCTCTGCAGATCCCCGCGGTACCTTCCCGTCGTTCCTCACCGCAGGGTGGGTGTCGTGGGCTACGCCTATGTCGACTCGGCCTTAGAAAAAAAAAAAAGTTCTCACTGTGGGTGTGCAACGGATTGATCGTTATCATTCACTGGGGCCGGGCGTGGTGCTAGCCACCCACCCTCTCGCGTGCCGCGCTGGCCGTTAAGGCTACACGGGGGATCTTTGTCTTTATCTTTGTCTTGCTTGAGGTATGCGTGCGGAGAGCTAGAGGCCGACCCAGGACGCACTGGAGGGATTATATCTCTCGGCTGGCCTTGGGACGCCTGCGAATCCCCCCAGGAAGAGCTGGAATCTGTTGCTGAGGAAATGGATGTCTGGTCCACTCTCTCTGCACTGCCTGGTTGCGACCCTCACCAGGACAAGCGGTTTAGAAAATGAATAGATAGATGTAACCCTTGAGCTGGTTAGCTATTTTCAACAGTTGTCCAGCCCAGCGCACCGCTTATCGCGATGTTGTAACAAATGTGTCCATGACTGTGCTTTTTTCCGTTGTGATATCAATATAAGGGAATGCAGGGAGGTAGGAACGGAGGAAGGGTAGGGGAAATGACATAATCATTATCAGTCCAAGCTTAAAAACCTTTAGACCAGCGGTTCTTAACCTGCTGGGGGTGCGACACGTGCCAGATGTTTGCATTTATCACATTACATCTCATCTCATTGTCAGAAACCGCTTAATCCTGTACAGGGTCGCGGTGAGCCGGAGCCTATCCCGACAGACACGGGCTGCGCAAGGCAGGGCAATACCCGGGATAGAACGCCAGTCCATCACCGGGGGCGATTTAATTCGCAGACCAATTAACCTATTCGGCGGCACGTCTTTGGACTGTGGTAGGAAACCGGAGTGCCCGGCGCGCAAAGCCGGCGTTCTGAACCCCTGACATTGTTTTAAGGGACCCAGCCCCGTAAAAGGGATTTATTCTGGATAACACTGGTTACGAAATCCTCGACGTTAAATTTGTTTAAGGTGCCCACGTTTTGCATATTGAGTGAAGTCACTTGCGGGGTTTGTGTAACGCGACCACGAACCTCACTCCGGTGGAATGTCTGCACGTCCGTTCACGCTCCTCTCCCGCTTTCTCACCACGGGGCCGATCCACCGGATCCTGTCAATTCGCATGTTCGTTGCGTCGCAGGAATCCCGTAAAGAGCTTCCGAGCTCACTTGGTATGTTCCAGCTGTAATAATAAACATCTATCGCGTATCATCATCTGCTGTGAGCAAGTCAACCCGGAATGCGCCCTTCCGAGGTGCAGAGTTAAGCGCACTGGGTTCGATCCCCCGCTCGGCTGCCGCATTTCCTGTGTCGAGATTGTGTGTTCTCTCTCCGTGCCCGCGTGGGTTTTCGCCGGGTACTTTGGTTTCCTCTCACAGTTCAAAGCCATGCTCATACCACCCACCCACTAATAGTGCAATTTATAACGCGCACAAATTCTCCGTCCAACCGAAGCGAGACGCAGATACTGAGGCGCGGAGACGCATCCATTCACCCACACACTCACCCACTCACTCCGGTTTCCTCCCACGGTAAAAACACACTCTGCTGCTACCGCCGAGGTTAATTGACCTGATGACTAAACAACAAGAAATGTTAACCTCGTGATGACGCGACGGAGATATTGGCCACGAAGCGTGACACTGCGATATTAAAAATACGATTTTCTGCTGAACAATCGTAATAGTTGCTCTATGAAGCTGTTCTTTCGGGATAGCCGTGTTGAGCACGTGACACGGCTATAGACTGTATGTATAGACTGTAGAGAGAGGGAGTGCGGCTCAGTGACACGGCTATCCCGAAAGAACAGCTTTGAAGAGCAACCATCATGAATCGAGCCGTGCAATCCTACATCAGTACAACAGTCAGAACAATCATTTTTTTAAAAACGATTTATTATAAAAACAAGACCGTAGCTTATAAACTTTGACAAAAGACAGCAGGATGTTCGAGGGAACATAGGTTTGCCCAGCATCAAATGAGTACCTGCCGCGGAATGACTAAGCATCGCCAATCGGGAGACAGGCAACCGGGCGTAGTGCCGGTCACCCACCACCTCGTGTGCCGTGCTGGGCTTCATACGTGCTACTCGCTAAAAGCACTTGACCCTACAGTCTGTTAATGTTGTACGTGGGAGGGGGGGTCTTTGTCTTTGTGTGTTGTGAGCGGCGTTGGTGGAGTGAGTGGTGGTAGTATTTTAGATTCATTAGCCTGCTGACTAAACTACCCCCGATGCCGTGTGATGGACTGGCGTCCCATCCTGGGGTATTAGCACTGCCTTGCGCCCTGTGGCTGCCGGGATAGGCTCCGGCTCACCACGACCCTGTACAGGTTTAAGCGGGGACTGATGCTGATGATTCTGGTAATGGCTCCTTACTAAGAGACGCATCGATGAATACCCTACACGTGGCAGCATCACGACCAACTGATAATGATGATCTTACAGAGGTAGGGGAAACAGAAGTATGCTATTTATATTGAAATGTAATGATGATAACAGCTTGATTGTCAAAACGGTGATAACATAATAATGATGATGATGGAGAGAGGTGGGCAATAAAGGATGCAATCTATAATATAGATAGCGTTATGTAGATTATATACAATGAAATGTAATGAGGATGATGATGATGGAGATAACGTGGTCATCATGATTGCAAAATAGATAAAGACGAAGACGCTATTTACATTACGAAATGTATCTTTAGATGGTTTTATGGACGTACGGGATAACCCCAATTCTTTGACCATTCTGAGAAAATCTTTTCGTCGTCGTTAAATAATCTGATGGTTGCCCTTCGGAGCTGCTCTTTCAGGATAGCCGAGTCGAGCGATCTCCCTCCCTCCCTCCCTCGCGACGTTTCGCCTCCGACGTCGGAAGCATCGCCGTAGATCATTTAACCGTACTCCGCATCGCTACGTTTCGTAATCTATGGATCGAGCCGCGTGCGAACGTTGGTGGATTTGTGTGCGGCTGCGGGTCGAGCTGCTTGAGACAGTGGTCGACAGGGTTGTGCGAAACGTCACACGGAGTGAGCGATGAGTCCGGGAGTCGTGAGTCCGTCCCTCGAGAGTGAATCGCGGTATCGTCTGCCTCGCCGCTTCCACCTGGGACGGGGTGGACAACCAACAACCAACAACCAACCATCCATTTTCACAAAACGTCGCAGCCGCGGGTGTTGCAGGAAAAAAGTGGGGCGGACGGAATCGTGTTTCTGTGAAAGTGCGGGTGTCGCAACACCCGCGACTGCTCCCTACCGTGCCACCCACGCCGCCACGTACCAGGTGAAGGCGAGGCAGCCACAGGCTCCGATGAGCGCCAGCGTGAGGAAGGCGAGGCCTAACCCGAGCGGCAGGGAGACGAGACCCGGCTCCCGCTCCGAGGACGTGAACTCCAGGTAGAAGAGGCACCGCTCCCCGCTAAAGTGCTCGTGACACCTGGTGAGGGGCAGCCCAGTGGTTAGCGCGGGGATCAAGGTAGAAGCGATCACGTCGCGATCCCTGTCAAGTTCGAATTCGATTCTTCGAAGCGTGACGGGTTATACGACAGTTTCCCCATCGCAACAGGTTCTTCATTAGTTGCAGACA
>JAZEWU010000038.1:1167351-1179185 GCA_036362915.1 Geotria australis | reverse complement strand
ACCGAGGACAAACTTTAAAAATTATATTTTTACACGTAAAAATCAGTACGTTCGCTTAAACGCGCGTTTCGAATCTGTGGTGGAATCGACTGCGGCGTGGATCGATTCCTAGCAGGGCTGGAACCCATTCCAGTACAGACCCAGAAGGTTGAGGGAATGTTGCGAATCGATACAAACACGCGAATTGACAAAAATCTAAAATAACAAACTAATTCAAAACATCACCATTTACACCGCACTGCACGTAAGTGACTAAATACAAAAATAAAAAAGTAGATTTTCACAGGTAAACGTCAGTACGTTCGATTAAACTCTCGATTCGAATCGGTCGTGAGAATGGACTGCTGCGTGGATCGATTGCTAGCGATTCATAATCATGGCCGCGCCCAGAGGCCCATGGGACCTGGGTCTGTCCCGTGACCTCCTCATGCACCTAGCCTGGCACCGCAGGCAGCCCATGGCACCTGCGTGACAGCTTGCACTCACGTTCACGTATTCGATTCGATCATTCGAAGCGTGATGGTTATATGACAGTTTCCCATTGCAACAAGTTCTTCTTTAGTTGCAGACAGCTCTTCAACATTTAGAGATATAATAGTCAGTGCTGGCCTTAAAGGCGGCCGGCATTGGCCTCTCTTCTTGCTGCAGACCGAGGGGCTTCTGGCATCTGTTGAGTTTCTGGACATCGTTGTCTTTCAGCTCCTCGGCTTCGAAGTGTTCGGTAGAATTTGCAGGTAATACCAAGTATCACTTGACAGGGATCGCGACGTGAACGCTTCTACCTTGATCCCCGTAGACGTATTGAATACCAATTGAATACCAATACCAATTGAATACCAACGTACAACGCTACCAACGTAGGGTTGTATAGGATTAAGCGGTTTCTGAAAATAGATGGATGTAGGGTGTCACGGCTCGATGTGCGATGAGAATTGCTCTTGAGAGCTGCTCTTTCAGTATAGCCGCGTCGAGCGCAATCTCATCTTAAATACCATCGATAAAGTAACGCGAAGTGCGGCCCCCTATCGCCATCGTCAAGCCGAGGAATAGCGATCCAATCTGCGACTGGCCCCCATGCACAGGTGTGCAGCATGTCTGAGTATTTCTGTGAGGTCTCGGGGAGAGATAACCGCAGTAGGGGACGAGAGGAACACGATTCTGCAACAGTTGCAGACGCTGACATTTCTGAGTGTGATTTCCCCCCCCCAGCCCGCGGTGTGAGTGGCCGGATGGTGTTTGTCACCTGCCGAGGAGGTACACGGATTATTGATCTGGGGCATACACCCGGGTAAAGGATCGGGCAATGATGACCAACCTCCCCAGAGAATTGTTGTGAAAGGGGTGGGACGTTGTGTAAAGGCGACCTTGCTTGGCATTTGTTACAGCTGTGTATGATGTGGGTTGGGGGGGGGGAACGGTGGCGCGGTGAGTAGCCAGCCGTCCATCCATCCATTTTCAGAAACAGCTTAATCCTGTACAGGGTCGCGGTGAGCCGGAGCCTATCCCGGCAGATACAGGACGCAAGGCAGGGGTATACCGTGGATGGAACGCCAGTCCATCGCAGGGCGCAGCCGCCTAACAGCAGCTATGCTCAGCTCCAGATGTTCCGACAAAGATCCCCGTATAGCCTTAACAGACTGTTGGGGCAAGTGCCGTTAGCGAGCACCTATGAAGGTCGACACGGCACAAGAGGGGGTGGCTGACCAGCACCACGCCCGGCCTCCTTTGTCTCCCTAGTGAGCGATGTTTACACACCGCACTAGGTACTAATTTGAGGCTGAGTCGACCTAGGGGAGACCCAGGAGCGGTTCAGAAAAATCGTCACCGGTGTCGGCCGTGAGCGGGATTCGAACCCGGGTCGCCAGATTCGTAACCCAGCGCGCTCACCACTGGTGCTACCGCTCCCCAAGCGCCGGCACCAAACAACCTGCCCGCTATCTTTCGTTGTTTACCCCTCCGCCTGCCGCCGGTTGACCCGGCCTGACTCCCCCTTCCCTCCCCACACCCCCCGCACCGCGTTGTTCTGAAGTTATTTTCTGACACATATCAAAGGGCCCGAGCTGGGGTAGATAACTGGGGGAGTGGGGGCGGCCGGGGGTTTCAGGTGAGCTCCGCACACCGCTCCTCGCACTCGCCGGCAGGAATGCGAGCTCTGGACCGCGTGGGTTTTTAAAATCAACTCGTGTAGGCGTTCATGAGCAATGCTATTCCATTCATGGTGAGGCTCTGTTTAGGAGTTTAGGTCACGTGAAGAAAGGTGTGTAGGCGAAGTGCACCGGTCGATTTGTTGGAGCAAACGAGCGAGCGCATGCATCGCTTATCTTAAAAGATGGTACCGACGTTTCGCTGAGACTGCCACTCGGCTTCATCGGGGGGGACTCGTGATCACGTGAGGCAAGTGCTGCCCGCGCCCCGTGCCCGTGCCCTGGCGCGTCGCAGCCGCGGGTGTTGCAGGAAAAAGTGGGGGGGATTGAATCATATTTCTGTGAAAGTGCGGGTGTCGCAACACCCGCGACGCGCCTGCCCGTGCCCACTATACTGGCGCTGGTGATGACCGCTATTGCTCAATGCTGGGATTGGGTGCAATGCTATGTGTAAAACGTTTTTTTTGTTGGCTCATTTAAATGTTGGTTATTTAATAATCTTGTATATATATATTGAATTATTGTCAGCAATTCGCGTGTTTGTTTGTGTGTCGCAGGAGCCAAACGCACGGCAACCCACGGGAACCCACTGGGGAACACCGTTCCCGGATTGAGCCTCGGTTCCGACAGACTGGGAACTCAGGACGCCTGAGGTATGCCTCCAACGTAGATGACGATATAGATCGATAGATGTGTATTGTTACAGCAGAAAAAATACCCTGTGAGCTTGCAAAGCTCTTTACGGGACTCGAATTGCTGACAATAATGCAAACGTGGGAGGCTAAACGTTGCACCTGAAGGCCTACTTGGCCCCACTTTGCTGTGGCCTCCGCGGACCACTACGCGGTGGAGTTCGCGGCCCGCTGATGGTGTCGCGACCCACCGGTAGGAGACCCCTCCCCGGCGGCGGCAGCAGTGACATTTGCAGAGCTATTTCACGGCTGCACCTTTACGATCACATCACCGTTGTTGTTATTATTATTATAGGCGGGGCGGGAGGGAAAATTCCCACAATTGCTGTCGGGGCATCGACCTTACATTCGGGGAGCTGCAGGCGAGGCAGCGACTGAGCGCGCTCTCGCGGCAAAGGACTTGCCCCGTGAACTTTAAAGCGATTCACTTAATAAGCAGCGTCAACTGCATTTGGAATGCGACGTGAAATATCACAGCGGTTTCCCGCTCGTAGCCCCGGTGAGTGCTGGGCGTTGGTCGTGTGTATGTGTGTGACGCAGGGCTCCATCCCTCTCTCTCGCTCTCGAAGTCTCTGCTGCTGAGTGGCGGCAGGTCTTTTGATCCTACTCACTTGGCCCGTCTTCAGCTTTCGTCTGCATACCTGTGGTATCGGGGGCGGCAGGGTGGCGCAGTGGGTATCGCTGCCGCCTCACAGCAAGAAGCTCCCGGGTTCGAATCTCGGCTCGGCGGCCTTTCTGTGTGGAGTTTGCATGTTCTCCCCTTGTCCGCGTGGGTTTTCGCCGGGCACTCCGGTTTCCTCCCACCGTCCAAAGACACGCTGCCAGGTTAATTGGCGTACTGACTAAATTTCCCCAGGCGCACTGCGATGGACTGGCGTCCCAACCTCGGTGTTCCCCTGCCTTGCGCCCTGTGTGTGCCGGGATAGGCTCCGGCTCACCGCGACCCTGTACAGGATTAAGCGGTTTCTGAAAATGGATGTATGGACCTCTGTTATCGGTGGCTACCACTCACGCTGTGAGGCGGCAGCGCTACTCGCCGTGCCACCGTGCCGCAGTCACGTCAGAAAACACCCTCGACAAGAGGCATCAGAGGCACGTGTTACAGCGCTTGGAACAAGATCGCCGGTCGCGATGGCGCTAGTAATTAATTATAGCATTTTACAGAGCGCCTTTCACCCGAGGGTCACAAAGCGCTGCACAACGACAAAAAAAAACAACTAATAAAAAACAAAGCAACAAAAAATAAATGATTAAGGCTGCTTCGAATACACTGAAAGGTCGTGAAACTGATAATCTTAAGAGCGGCAAAAGTCTGCCAGCGTCCCCTAAGATGGCCACCACTTGCTTAACATCACACGTAACATCACTCGCCTTCGAATGTGCTGCGTGCGGTACAGGGTATCGGCATGTTGTAAAAAACGGGGTGTGTGTATTCCACGGCTCTCCCGAGCCAGGAGTCGAACCCAGGGCGTTCTCGCTGTGAGGCAGTTCCGCTACTCACCACGCCACAGTTCTGTCTTCGAACGAGCACCTTCAGCATTGAGACGAATACATTCGAGTGCCACGTGGCGTTCCGGATTGTAAATTTAATTTCTAGAAGAGATTGCGACATCCTTCGTCTGCTGAGGTATGGTGGTGGTGGTGGTGGGTGGGTAGGTGGGGGGATAGATTTCATTCAGCAGTTGATCGATCCTGGCTGCTGATGAGGAGTGTTATGAGTGAAGCGTTCAGCAATGTTTCTGTGATCATCACAATTTTGTAAACAACCAGCAGATGAAGTTGCACATTTTTGTCTCTGACCTGCCGAACGCCCCCGTGACTCACGACGCAAATATACTGCGAGAGGACAAAAATACGACATACTTTCCATTTTCAGCGATTGCAAGCGGTGATTAAATAAAAACGAAATAAGCACATATCCGTTTAGTTCTAGGCGCCCTGAATGGATGTCTGTCTGTGTTGGGGGGGCGGTCGGGAGCACAGGTAGTGCCCCAGCCAATCATCTCAGTCCGGCAGCCCATGGCACCTGGGTCTGTCCCAGGACCTCCTGTCAGCGAGCCTTCGACACTCTGCGTGGCCCACAAGGTGCATATGGCCTGGTACAGGCGCCGTGGTGACGTCACCGCCACTTAGTGGCAAATTGCGGTTGTTGTTGTTGGAGCGGTGGCTCAGTGGTTAGCGCGCTGGGCTACAAACCTGGCCATGACCCGAGTTTGAATCCCGCTCACGGCCCAATGTCAGTGACGACTTTCTGAACCGGTCCTGGGCCTCCCTTAGTTCGACTCAGCCTCAAATAAGTACCTAGTGCGGCGTGTAAACATTGCCACGAGGGTTGCCGGGCGTTGTGCTGGTTACCCACCTCCTACTCGTGTGCCGTGTCGGCCTTCACAGGTGCTACTCGCTAACGGCACTTGACCGTCCAGTCTGTTAAGGCTGTACGGGGGGGACCTTTGCCTTTGTCTTGTGTACCCATCTCTCGGCCCACACTCGTACGCTTGCCTGCTCTGCAGGTGACTTTCTGAACTTATCAAAGGCTCGGGCCAGATGTTATCTGGCCCGGGACCCGGCGACTGGGACTGCAGGTATTTTGTAAATACATTCCTTACGCCCCGAACATCGCGTATTGACCAATACCGACACGATTACGGGTGCCTCTGTGTCAAGTCTACGGAGGCTACACGGGGGAGGGGGGCCTTTGTCTTTGTCTAAACGTACGTGCTCCGCCGCGTGTCTATGTGCTTCCGTGTCTGCGTATTGTGTTTTCCGTGTTTTTTTACCTGCAGCTGTTGTAGATCTGTGGGGCGCGGTG
This sequence comes from Geotria australis, assembly GCA_036362915.1. Lineage (NCBI taxonomy): Eukaryota > Metazoa > Chordata > Hyperoartia > Petromyzontiformes > Geotriidae > Geotria > Geotria australis. The sequence continues at coordinate 1,173,540 of JAZEWU010000038.1, read as the reverse complement.
GCGCGGAGGTTAGCGCGGTACTCGATACGAACCCGGTTTCGACCGAGTTCGATTCCGGCCGACGGCTGACACCGGGTGGCGATTGTCTGAAACGGTCCTAGGTCTCCCCTAAGCGAGCAATTGCAGCGCTGCGCCTTTGTCTTGTCAACCCGAGTCCTAATCGTTGCCGCAGTCCCGTGTCCTCACGTAACCCAGGCATCGCAGGAATCCCGCTTTCAGAGCTTGCCAGTATTAGAGATCTGAGTCACAGTGTTAGAGGCAGGAGCCAGTGTTACAGACATGAGTCACAGTGTTAGAGACAGGAGCCGGTGTTAGAGATGTGAGTAAATGTAGTTCGAAGGCTTTCATGACCGATATTATCCATAGTGTGTTTATGAGTTTAGGCCACGTGAAAAGTTATGCAAGTGCTGTGCACCTGTCGATGTGTTGGAAAAAACGAGTGGACATACAGCACTTACATTGAAATATGTTCTCGACGTTTTGCTGATCCTTACAATCAGCTGATTGTAAGTATGTCGACGGGTGCACAACACTTGCATAACTTTTCACGTGGCCTAAACTCATAAACACACTATGGATGAGTCACAGTGTTAGAGGCAGGAGCCAGTGTTAGAGATAGGAGTCACCGTGTTAGAAATAGAGCTCGCAAGCTCACAGCGTATTGTCCGCGGTAACAACAAACATCTACATCAAACATCTACATCTCCTTTGCACGCGTGACGTGGCCGCTTTGGTACATCCTGTTGTGAGTATCGCACAATGGAGCGCCGCTTCGCATAATGCTGTTACAACAGCAAAAAAAGTCGCCTTTGCATTTCGTCAGCGTCACCGATCCACCGCTGGATGGCAACGCCGCACGTCCGTCAGTATCACGCGGGGTCGCGATGCCGCAATCCCATCCCAACTCGTGAGCATCACTCGATCCGCCTGTACCAGAGGCAAAGATCTGCTCGTCCCCGTGGCCCTTAACAGACTGTTGAGGCAAGCGTTGTTAGCGAGCACCTATGAAGGTCGACACGGCACACGAAGGGGTGGGTGACCAGCATCACGCCCGGCCGCCTTTGTCTCCCTAGTGGTCAATGTTTACACACCGCACTTGGTACTCATTTGAGGCTGAGTCGACCTAGGGGAGACCCAGGACCGGTTCAGAAAATCGTCACTGGTGTTGGCCGTGAGCGGGATTCGAATTCGGCTCGCCACATTAGCAGCCCGGCACGCTAACCACTGGGCCGCCGCTACACTTCTTCTTCTTTGCGATTCTTCGAAGCAGCACGATGGTCAGCCTCTGGACATCGTTGTCTTTCAGCTCGGCCTCGAAGTCCATCCATCCATCCATTTTCTAAACCGCTTGTCCTGGTGAGGGTCGCGGTGACAGCAGTCCAAGGAGAGTGGACCAGACATCCCTTTCCTCAGCAACAGACTCCAGCTCTTCCCGGGGGATTCCCAGCCGTTCCCAGGCAAGCCGAAGGATATAATCCCTCCAACGTGTCCTAGGTCGGCCTCTAGGTCTCCGCCCGGTGGGCCGCGCCTGGAATACCTCCCGAGGGAGCCTTCCGGGGGGCATCCTTACCAGATGCCCGAACCACTTCAACTGGCTCCTTTCAATCCGAAGAAGCAGCGACTCTACTCCGAGGTTGTCCCGGATTTCTGTGCTCCTCACTTTATCACGGAGAGTGAGCCCAGCAACCCTGCGGAGAAACCTCATTTCTGCCGCTTGTATCCGCGATCTCGTTCTTTCGGTCATTACCCAAAGTTCATGACCATAGGTGAGAATAGGGACGTAGATCGACCTGTAAACCGAGAGCTTTGTCCTAGGACCAAGCTCCCGCCTCGAAGTGTTTGGTAAAATTCGCAGGCAATACCAAGGATTACCTGACCCTTATATACACACACACACACACACGCGTGTACACACACACACAATGCGTGTGCCACCTCGATCAACCTCGGCCCTCGGCCGGCCACGCGGAACGAGGGTGCCGCACGCCACTTCAAACGTGGCTATCGGGCCCCGCCGCTGACCTTTACAGCTCCAATCACGCGTGTGTAAAGTTTCCTGAAAGCACACACCCGCACCGCGGAGACACGGCCTGTCCTTAAGACACCGGGGCAGCCCCGGTTATTTACAAGATGCGAATACCGGCCTCGGTGTGGCCTTTCTGTGCGGAGTTTGCACGTTCTCTACTCGTGTCCGCCTGGGGTTTTGCCGCGCACTCCGGTTTCCTCCCACAGTCCAAAGATACGCTGCTGCATAGGTTAATTGGCCCGCTGGCTAAATTGCCCCCGGTGCCCTGTGTTGGGTATTTTCGACTTACGACCCCGTCGTAAGTCGAGGAGAGACAGTATATTATCAGTGATGGTTCGTGGATCATATATGTATGGCCCTTCTCAGTAGCGCATTGACAAGGAACATTGCCTGATGATACATTTTATATTTAGCTATTTTGTTTCAGGGCTGTGTCGTTTGATATTGTAGCACGCCCTACATCTGTGTAATCATTCGTGTTTATTTCTAGCTTAGTTGTGCAATTTTCATGCCGTGGTGAATCTGGAGGTAATCCGGAGGTGAATCTGAAGCTGAATCTGCCCGAGCAGGGCTCCCGTAATTATGTTTGTGCAACACGTTTTCCCAGCTCACCGTGCCGTGCATTTGTTTTTGTTTCCGATTTGTGTTTGTTTTGCTTTCGTCATTGCGGTGACCCAGGTCACACTGTTGCAAATGAGCCTCTGTGCAGGTATATTACTTCTCCATGGCCCTACTCAATGTACTTTCTCTGTCCCTATTTCAGACAAGCCCAACCTATCCCCCCCTCTTCCCCTCTCACGGTGTCATAGCTAATCACCTTGCACCTGCAGCTGCACCGTCTGCGCGCTAGGAAGCTACACCACTAAGCCTAGCCTCTCGTCTAAGCCCCCAGCTGCCTTACATTCTCTACAGAATCAATCGCCCGAGATTAAAGCTCTAATTTTATCCGTAGTCAGTCATCAGCATCATCGCAGGAATTAATCCAGCTTCCAGAGCTTGCAAGCTGTAATAACAAACATGTATCTATGCTAGCACCATTAGGGAATGGTGCTAGCAGGGTGGCGCAGACAGTGCCGGAGAGAGCACATTGGGGGCCCTAAGGAGAAATATTGTTTGGGCCCCCCAAATAAGTTATTATGAAAATAAATCATATTAATAATAATAATTTAAAGTGAATAGGAGGTTCCCTTGAGCTGCTCGGGGCACTGAGCATTCGCTTGGTGTGTAGTTGTAGTATTCTGTCCCCCTGTTCTCTAGTCATTATCCTTATTAGCCGTGGTCAATCCACTGCTGGACGAATGCCTCCCAAAAGCCGGCAGCGCCAGCCGTCAGGACGATCCTACGACGTAGCGATACGGCCATCGGCTGAGCAACCACCACGAGCCCATTTCAGCGCTCCGTCTCCCGTCGGTGTACGTCCCGCGTGCGACGCGTTCCATTCTTTTCGCTGCCGCTCCGTTAATATTCTTGACCATGGGCTATCGTCTCCTTCTAGCGACGTGTCAAGTTGTAGGTCACGGAGACAAATATCTCCATTAAAAGGCCAAAAGTGGGGGCAATTGCCGGCACGCGAACCCAGGGCGCCTTTGGCATTTGACTTTTCGGTCTGTGGGAGCATCGCGAGTCTGCACGCGATTGCGGTGAGGAATGCGCGCCCCGGCCCTCCCTGGGGCCGGGGCGGTGGACTTTCGTAAATTCGTGAAATAAATAATTGCGCTTCAGATGATGCCGAGAGAGACGTAGAGCGGTGGTGATGATGGTGGTGCTGGTGTCTGTCTTGTCTTTGTGGAGCGGTAGCTCTCAGTGGTTAGCGCTATGCCGGGCTACAAATCTGGCGACCCGAGATCGAAGGCCGCTCACGGCCACCAACACCAGTACCGATTTTCTGGTCCTTGCGCCTGGGCCTCATCTGGGTCGACTCAGCCTCAAATGAGTACCTGGTGCGGTGTGTAAACATCGCCACTAGGGAGAAAAAGGCGGCCGGGCGTGGTGCTGATCACCCACATACTCGCGTGCCGTGTTGACCTTCATAGGTGCTCACTAACGGCACTTCGAAGCCAAGCTGAAAGACGACGATGTCCAGAAGCTAGCCATCGTGCTTCGAAGAATCGCAAAGAAGAAGACTAACGGCACTTGCCCCTACAGTCTGTTGAGGCTATACAGGTGATCTTTGGCTTTGTCTTTGGTGGTGGTGTAGGTGGTGGTGGTGGTGGCGGTGCAGACTGTAGCGGTGTAGGCGGTGGTGGTCGTGTTGGCGGAAGAGTCCCGCGGCGATTGCCCCGATACACGTTGGACGATTGCGTGCAGACAAGGTACCCGCGATAAGTCACAAACAAAAAACGCAAACGTTAACCTCCAGTTGTCGGGTTGCTGGTCCCTGGCGTCCGAGTCTGGGGAGCGACACGAGTGATCTCCTCGCTCACACGACCTTTGAGGCTGTTGTCTTCATCTCTAGTTTACCACTCCTGAGCCAGTAGTGGACAATTCCACTGTCCTATGGCGGGGGCAAGTCTTTGCAGTGGATAGCCACCCTTAACTTCCCAACAAAATTGTACTTATTTTATCAACACCGCAGGGGTTATCGGAGAGTCAGTTATCTGTTTGAGCCTGTGGTGTCTAAGTCTCTGTGCGAGTCAATGGGTATCTGGTGCGGTGTGTAAACATCGCCACTAGGCCTGAGGATGCTTCCAACGTGGGAGGCGAAACGTCACGATGGAGGGAGGGTGAGCGCTCAGTGACACGGCTATCCCGAAACGAACAGCTCTGAAGAGCAACCATCATGAATGGAGCCGTGACAAAACCTACATCAGTACATTGCTGCTCGTGTCCTGTATGTGCATGGTAGGGTGTGGTGAACAGTTTTGTGATTCAGACATCTTCACCCTTGATTACCGGCTGGGTGGCTCAGCGCTGCAGCCAGCGAGTGGCTCCCTATCGAGAGGTTGCGAGTTCAATTCCTGGTTGAGGGGTTGCGGGGGGGGTAGGTTAATCCAACTCAACCGCGCTTGTTCTGTGGATGTACTCGCCCCGGCCATGGGAACGTGGAGGTTCGGGGCTGTAGCGAGAAGACAAACCGTGCACCAGTGCTCATTTTTTGAGATCACTTTCGACTTTAAGGGTGGCGACGGTGGCGCGCGGTGAGCGACGCCGCCGCCTCACAGCAAGACACACCGGGGTCGTTTTGTGACGACGATAACAATAATAATAGCATTTATAGAGCGCCTTTCACCCGAGGGTCAAAAAGCGCTGCACAAGGCTGCGGAGAGGAACGACATGTCAACAACGACAGAGAACGGAAAATCAGCAACAATTGATGCGGTGGATGTGTTGGTGGGGGGCTCTCATCTCCCACTCGCTTGCCCCCCTCTCACCGCCCCGCGCCCCCCACACGCCCTGGCCTCTGGCCGCCCCAACGCCACTCCCCGGCAGTTTGACGCGGGCCCCCGCAACAAGGCATGCCGTGCATTCCGCCACGCGATACGCCTTCCATCATCGGCTGTCACCCGGCCGTGCGATGGTCCCGCGCGCCGCGCCTGATGATGCGGATTGTCGAACCGGAGCTCCCGCGCCTCGGTCCGTCACTCCGTGCCGCGAGTCCGTGTTGATGCGGGACTTCACGCCTCGGCGCGCGCTGAGAATCGCTCTCGAGAGTTGCTCGTTTGGAAGGTTCCTCCTCCCCCCCGCGGTTCGAATCCCGGCTCGAATCCCCCGGCTCGGCTGCGTTTCTGCGTGGAGTTTGCACGTTCTCCGTCTCTCTCTCTCTCTCTTTCTCCACCGTGTCCGCGTGGGGTTTCGCCGGGCACTCCGGTTTCCTGCCACAGTCCAAAGGCGTGCTGCTGCATGGGTTAATCGGCCCGCGGACTGAAATTGCCACCCGGTGCACTGTGACGAACTGGCGTCCTATCTTGGGTATAGCCATGCCTTATTGCCCTCAGTGTCTGCAGGGATAGGCTTCGGCTCACCGCGACCCCTGTACAGGATTAAGCGGTTTCTGACAATCGATGGTTGTGTGGAGTTGCTCTTTTGTGACAGCAGTGTCAGGAGTTCCTCGCGACGCCCTTGCTACTAGACACGCATTCTCAACGGACTGTCAGCTGGCAAGCGAACCTGCAAACAAGATGTATCGCTGCCACAAAAAAAACCACAAGTGAAATTGCAGACAG
>JAZEWU010000038.1:1144590-1154694 GCA_036362915.1 Geotria australis | reverse complement strand
CGCCCGGCTCAGCGACAGGAAGGCCCGCGCCGCGTCACGCGTGGCCAGAGAGTCGCCGCGGAGGAAGCGACGCGACGAGGCCAGCACGCTGGGCACCTGCGCGTCACCGGCCGGCCGGCCGCACCGTTGCCGTCAACATCACCAACCGGCGCCGGCCCTAGGCGCGAGTAGATTAGTTGCTCAAAGGGGCTGCCTATTCGCTTGTTATTGTCAGTTAGCAGTGATCTTTCGCGTCACGATGGCCTCACAATACGATGAAATCACTCTGTAAGAACGTTAGTATCACGTTACGGTCAAATGTCACGCGTGAGCGTGGGTGGCGCGGCAGCCAGTCGGCGATGCAAACGCACGCCGCTTGGGTAGCTTCTCAGCCAATAGCAGCACTTTTAGTGTTTACGTCTCAGTGTTTGAAACACGTGCGTGCTGCTCTAACTGTACTATTTATCCCATCGGTATTTTTGGCCTCGCATTACGGCGACGGATAACTATCGTGAACGCGAGGGACCACCGTGAATTACGACGTTCTCGGCCAATCGACTAATTCGTGTATTTTTTAGTTGTGCGAGTCCCGTCACTGCGTGCACAGGGCCCCCCCTTGACGGGCAACGCGACAGCAGCGCCGGCGCAGGAGGGTACCGTGGGCGTCATGTGGCGGCTTGGCGGCGCCTCGTACTGCAGCGGCAGCGGCACGGCGCGGTACGCCGGGTCCACGGCGCGCACCGCCTCGCCCGGCACGCTGGCCTCCAGCGGGACGCCGCTCCACCGGCTGCGCTTCACCAGCTGGAGCTTTTGCCTGCGCCGCCGCGCGACACCGCGGTACAGGTAGACAGATTGGTGGTTGTTGTTTACAGCGGGAAAAATACGCAGTGAGCTTGCGAGCTGTTCACGGCACTCCTGCGACACAAAAAACATGCGAGTTGCTGACCGTAATGATATCACAACCACCGGCCGCCACCGCTGGCGGTGACATCACTACGGCGCCTGTGACAGGCCAGGTGCAGCTTGAGGCCAAGCAGAGTGTCGAAGGCTGGCTGACGGGAGGTCATGGGACAGAACCAAGTGAACATTGGCTGCCTGACTGAGATGACTGGCTGGGGCACCACCTGTGCTCCCTACCGTGCAAGAGTTGTGAGTTTTAGCCAACAACGCCGCAAGCATGGTCACCACCGTCACATAAGCACTGCCACCATCAGCGCCACCAAAGACAGAGAACCCCAGTATAGCCTCAAAGACTGTAGGGTCAAGTGCCGTTAGCGAGGACCCACGAAAGCCGACACGGCACAGCGAGGGGGTGGGTGGCCGGCACCACGCCCGGCCGCCTTTGTCTCCCCAGTGGCAATGTTGACACACCGCACTAGCTTACTCATTTGAGGCCGAGTTGACCTATTAGAGGCCCAGGACCGGCTGAGAAAACCAACGCCAGTGTTCGCTACTAGCGGTATTCGAACTCTGTTCGCCGGCTTGGCATCCCAGCGCACACACAGGCGCACCTGGCTGTGACGTTGACCCCGACGCGCGGCTGCAGGTTGGAGGAGAGCGTGTGGCGCTCCAGGGAGCGGGCCAGCGCCACCGCGTCGCCCTCCAGCCACAGCTCGGTGTGGGCCGCCACCGTGCGTCGCACGCCCAGCGCCTGCGCGACACGCGGAGAGGTCACGCTCCGAGGTCACACGCTCCGAGGTCACGAAGCGAGGTCACGCTCCGAGGTCACGCGCGCCGGCACGCGGCCACCCGCTGATTGGCAACAGGAGTTCACAACGCGCCGTGTCGCTGGAATGCTGGGCTAGTTCGGCGGTGGAGTGTCCCGGCATATTCGCTTTGAGAACAAGGATAGCGGGAGTTGACGGTATCTTTTCGAAGCTGTTCTTTCGGGATAGCCATGTCACTGGGCGCGAGACGTCGCAAAGTAGAGGGGGAGAGCGCTCGGTGACAAGGCTATCGCGAAAGAACAGATTCAAAAAGTAGTTCTCATGCATCGAGCCGTGAAAAGCTGCAACGTGGATCTTTCACCGCCTACTCAGGGCTGCAAGCAGATGACCACCGCCTCCGTGGTTATTTGAGCAGGAAATCACTTTGACTTTGAAGGGGAACTCACGTCGTCGTTTGAATCCACGATGCTGTCCTCCGGGTGGACGCAGCTGCCCGGGTGTTTGCGTTTGATCAGCCGGTCCGCTTCCTCCGTGTAGGTCACCTGACACTCGCCTGAGGCGTCCACCTGCAGAGGAGGAGGTTGAATCGCTCTGTTCACGGTCCTCCGTGATCAACTCCCATCATCACCACCATCACCACAATCATATCTCTAAATGTTGAAGGGCTGTCTGCAACTAACGAAGAACTTGTTGCAATGGGAGACTGTCATGTAACCATCACGCTTCGAAGAATCGAATCGAAAACCACAATCATCATCGCCATCATCGTGGCTTTTCAAAGCGACGTTTCGCCTGCCACGCTGGAGGCATCCTCAGGAGTTCTCAGTTCCGAGTGTGTCGGAGCTGAGGATGCCACAGATGTGGGAGGCGAAACGTCGCGAAGGAGCGAGGGAGAGACAGCGCTCAACACGGCTATCGCGAAAGAACATCTTTAAAAAACAACCAACATAAAAACCGGTTGTTTAGAGCCGGGGACCCCGACACTCTGCGAGTGGCGCCGTGCCAGATGTTCCCACCTCAGTGGTGGTGCCATTGAGCGGCTGCAGCTGCATGAGGCTGGAGACCCCTCGCTTGAGATTCACGACCTCCGTGGACTCTCCACGCGCCGCGTACATCGCCGGCACCTGGCGCTCACACAGCCAGCGTCATTGTCACGTTGCTTTAACTTGGTAGTAACGTTAAATGCTATTTGTAACGCGTGGCACAAATTAAATCAATGTCGAAGTTATTAATTCGAAGAGCGAACGACTCAGAGGCGCGAGTAAATTGCAGAGAGGTGGAGGCGGAAGCCAGGCGGCTTGCCGGCGCGAACATATTACCACACACTGCGTCCTATATATTATGATGTTATCGGCCAATTAATTAAGGAGTGTTTTTGTTTGTTTTAAGTTGTGGGAGAAGCCGGAGGAAACGCACGGAGAACAGGGGGGGAACACAGATCGGTAACATCGGCGCCTCACTTGACATTGCGCCACGGGGTGAGTTGCGTCGATAGCTCTACTACCCAACCTCTGCAGCTCAAAAGACCTTGCGGAGTTCAATGAAAATGCAAGGGGCAGTGTAAGGAAATGGGAAACTGTAATTTAACATCGCGCTTCGAAGAATCGCAAAGAAGAAGAAGAAGAAGCACGGGGGTGTGCGGGCTCGCGTTTGTCACCTTGCCGCTATCCCACAGGATGAGCCACGGGGTGCCCAGTGCCGCCTGGACTTTGGGGCCCAGGGCAGCGGCTTGAGTCGCCGTGGTGTCGGCGTCAGAACTGGAGTCGGCAGAAAGAGAACCCGCATGGACGGTGAACCCATCGAACTGCGGGCGAGTGGACACAAACATACGGCGCACACCTTCAGTGTACATGCGAACACACACACACGCACGCACGCACGTTCACACTCGCAGTCATTCGTGTGTGGGTGTACGCACGTACGTACGCGTTACACACACACGGATAGATAGATGTTAATTATTACAGCAGAAAAATACCCGGTGAACTTGCAAGCTGTTTACGGGATTCCTGCGACGCAACAAACACGCGAATTGTCAAAAACAAATACAAATATAAAAATAACAAATGATCAAAACAAAAACACACAAAAATCACCATTTACACACAGCATTGCACATAATTGACCAAATAAATCAAAATACAGTTAAACTTTGCAGTGGGGGTAAAAAAACCATTGTAGGTAACTTATTGCACATTGAGAGGGAACAAGTGCAGCATTTGCAACATTTCAAACACAAATCGATATTTGCAATCGCAGAGATCCTGCGTATAGCCTACACAGAGAGCGTTGGAACTCGCGGTGGTGGCGAGGACACAGGAAGGTCGGGATGGCACTTGAAGGGCTGATCAGCACCACGGTGCGAACAGCACCCACGCCTGGCTGCGTTTGTCTCTCTCCAGGGTGCTGATGTTTACACGCTGCAGCAGTGGGGCAGCTGGAGAGAATGTTTTAAACAAAACGTGCCCCTAATTTCAATAGGGGCTCGGGGAATATTGCATTTGTTCGTTTTATGCCACTCGCCCCAGATATTGTATTAAAGGCAGAGAAGGAGAAGCCCTAAAGCAGTAACGACACATAAAGAAATACAAAGATCCCCCATATAGCCTTAACAGACTGGGTGGTGCAGTGGTAACATCTGCGCCTCACAGCAATAAGGACCCGGGTTCGAATCTCGGCTCGGGCGCCTTTCTATGTGGAGTTTGTGTGTTCTCCCCCTGTTTTGCGTGGGTTTCCTCCGGGTTCTCCGGTTTCCTCCCACAACTTAAAAAAACCACTCAATAATTAATCGGCCGATAACATCATAATATATAGGAAGCAGCGTGTGGCAATATGGCGCCGGAAAAATCGCATGGCTGCCTCCTCCTCTCTGCGCTTTCCCCGCGCCTCTGAGTCGTTCTCTCCTCGAATGAGTGCCTTCGACAGTGAATTGAATATGTGCGCGTTATAAATGTAAAATTATTCTTATTATTATTACCACTCATCTCCCTCCCTGCCTGTCACTCACGAGCAGCTGCAGGAGCCGCACGTTCTCCTGTCCCGGCTGCCTCCACACCTCCACGACCTCGAGCAGCGAGGAGACGAGGATGGCCGGCTCGGGGGTCTTGGGGGCGCCGGCGCTCCGGTCCACCGCCACCTTGACCTCGTAGCTGTAGGTGTGTGCCGTGCCGGGCGGAGGGCCCTCCGCCACCACCACCGCAGCTGCCACAGCCACACAGAGCACGGAGCGAGCTGTGTGATGATGATGCCGAGTGGAATCTCAGCGAAACGTCGGTGCCATCTTTTGAGGTAAGTGATGCATGCGCTCGCTCGTTTGCTCCGGCATATCGACGGGTGCACTCCACTTACACACCTTTTTCACATGACCTAAACTCATGAACAGAGCCTCACTATGTGTGGTACCTGTCGCGCCTCCACAGTTTCTCGACTTCGATGGCCGTAAAAGTCAAGCGTTCACCTACAGATACTGTAGGTGAGTTGGTTTACATTCATTTTTGTTGCTTTGGTTTTTAGTAATTGTTTTTTTCTGTCGTTGTTGACATGCCGTTTTCTCCGCGGCCCTTGTGCAGCGCTTTGTGACCCTCGGGTGAAAGGCGCTCTATAAAATACTATTATTATTATTACATAGTACATATGGGTTTATTTTAAAATTAACTCGAAGGCTTTCACGACCTATGTTATTCATAGTGAGGTTCTGTTTGTGAGTTTAGGTCATGTGAAGGTGTCTAAGGGGCGGCACGGTGGCGTAGTGGGTAGCGCTTCCGCCTCACAGCAAGAAGGTCCCGGGTTCGAATCTCTGTGTGGAGTTTGCATGTTCTCCCCGTGTCCGCGTGGGTTTCCGCCGGGCACTCCGGTTTCCTCCCACCGTCCAAAGACATGCTGCCAGGTTAATTGGCGTACTGACTAAATTTCCCCAGGCGCCCTGCGATGGACTGGCGTCCCATCCTCGGTGTTCCCCTGCCTTGCGCCCTGTGTCTGCCGGGATGGGCTCCGGCTCACCGCGACCCTGTATAGGATTAAGCGGTTTCTGAAAATGGATGGATGGATGAAGGTGTCTAACTGAAGTGCACCCGTCGATATACCGGAGCAAACGAATGGGCACATGCATCACTTACCTCAAAAGATGGCACCGACGTTTCGCTGGCATTACATAGCACACATTGCTTTATAGATGTCTTTTACATAGTAGGGATAGGTATACGATACGTCAACGGCTTTATATTAGATAAGTAGAGCATATGGCTTTATAGTCCAGGTAGGTCTGTCGGTTTCTATTACATAGTGCAGATAGGTATATGGGATTATAGTGCATAATACACGTGGGTTTGTGGATTTAGATAATATAGTAGCGATAGGCATATGCTTTTATATTTCTTCGTATAGATAAGTGCACGGCTTTATATTACAGATAGGTGCATGGCTGTATAGTACATAGTACAGATAGGTAAATAGGTGCACATTACATAGTACAGACAGGTATGTCGGTTTAAATAAAGTAATGCAGACAGCTATATCGGTTTAGATTACTTTCATTGTTGGACCGTGGGCCCAAGCAGCACAGTAGCAGCACGTGGAGACATAAACACCGAGCGGCTACCGCTTGCAATAGAGTAGCGGGGCTCTGCCAGCACTTTCCTGAGTGTTTGGGTGGCACCGCGTGTTATTGAACCCGAAATCCGACCTCTCTTTGGCTTAAGAGCAGAAGAATCATTTTGAGCACACTCAGTGCAAAGCCATTGTGTAAGGTTGTGGAAACGTGACACTGGCAGCGGCAGCAGAGGCGGGGGGCTGGGTTTGAGCGGCAATTACAGTACTAACGTTTCAGTGGAATTCGCCCTTGGCTTCTAACTGACGGAATGCAATCCCTGCACCACAAGCCCACAGAACCAGACCATCGTGTCTTGTGTATCCGCCGTGCCTCCATCTGCCAGCAGCCGTGACAAGACGCGAAACGGACTGGGTTTGGCTTCGAGACTCTAAAAGTCTGTCCGAGCCAGCGGCCAAAAAACATATCCAGCGTCTTAGATACAACGCCGGTGTTGCAACGCGAGTCCGGTGGGCTCAACATTGCAGCCAGGGATGGTCTTGGTGATTGTGGGGCACCAGGCACAATTCAATGATGGCCCTCCCACACTGATTACAAAGCAGTGAATCCTCACAATTAATGTTATGATGGATTTCGATGTAGGTTTTCACGGCTCGATTCGTGATGGTTGCTCTTCAGAGCTGTTCTTCCAGGATAGCCGTGTCGAGCGATCTCCCTCTCTCCCTCGCGGCGTTTCGCCTCCTACGCAGGATGATGCTTCCAACGTGGGAGGCGAAACGTGGTGACGTAGAGACGGAGATCGCTCAGTGACACGGCTATCCCGAAAGAACAGCTCTGAAGAGCAACCATTATTGTGGAATTGTCTATATACCGAACGCCGCTCGGCCAAACGGCTGGACACCCCCCCCACACACACACTAGTGGGGCCCCCCCTGCAATTTGCCTGGGTCGCCCCACGGTTAAGACCTCTAGTGATTGCAGACTGGCAGCCTCCACGATAAACAATTGATGGCCAATTAAAACAGAATAGGGCCGTGATTGCTCACTGTTGTAACAATCGATTAGCCTATCGATTATGGCTTAGTTAAAAGTATGCGCGTCGTTTGCGATTCTTCGCACGCGCGCGACGCTCGGTGAGTGCGCTCTAAGCACAGGAGGACCTAATGGCATCGCAATCAATTGCACTGATAATGTCATGATCATCATCATCACTCAGTGTCACCGCGCAACGCTGCCTGTGGAGCAGAGGTTTAAGAGATCGTGGTTTATGAATCAATGCTCGTGATACCGTGGAGCCACGATTGAGAATGATGGGGTGGTGCGTCTAAGCAGCGCTAATCGGGAACAAATGGGGGGATTTTTGGACCTGGTAACCACTTTCTAATTTTATCCGGCTCAGACGGATAGAAATATAACTGCAGGAAGTGCATAGGCAGAAATGACTAAGGTCTGTGCGTTAAATGTGTGATTACACAACAAATGTATGTTAAAGTCCTGGTATTTGAAAGTCAAAATTCCTTTCCCATCCCAGTTCCGGACAAGCCACACAGATCCCACACATAGACACCTAACACAACAACAGCCGCCAATTTGCCACAATATGACGGTGTCGTCACCACAGCGCTTGTGCCAGGCTAGGTGCACGTTGACGCCGACGTGGAGTGTCAAACTTGAATTCCGAAGAGGTTGCGGGACAGACCCGGGTGTTACTGGTTAAACGACTGAGATAACTGACAGACGCACATCCCTGTGCTCTTCACTGTACCACACACACACACACACCTGACAACGCATCACAGTCTCGCTGAGTCAGTCTCACCCGTCATGCGAGCCCTCGCGATGATGAGCGCCGTGCAGCACACGACCGTCGCCAACGTGGGACCCATGGTCCACACCGGGACGGTGGAGGAGGAAGCCGCACTCGCTAGGTTTCCGTGAGCTCGATCGCGCCCTGTTCCCCTGGCGAACCGGCGACACTGCACCTGTGGTCACCCAGGAACGCCCAGAGAGACAACAACGGCGAGTGGAACACAGAATTTAGCGGCGCGCCGAGTAGAGTGCACGCAGTGCAGCGTTATGCGAGCGCGGGAGGGAGGGAGTGGCTGACCGTTGACAGGCGATGCCTGGACGGCTTGTGAGCACACACGGGGTGGGGGGAGGAGTCGGGTGGCTGGCTGACAGGTGGATGGGGGTGCGTTGATGTGTGAGCGGGTGGGTGGGTGTTTGAATGGACTCGGAGGTGGGTGAGTGGATTATTGAGCGGGTGGGTCGATGCGTGGCTTGGTTAGCGAGTGGGTGCCCGGGTGGTTTGGACGGTCGGAATGATGTGTGAATGGGTGGGCGGTGGGAGAGTCAGTGGTTGCATTGGTTGGTGGGTGGCATGAGTGAATAACGGAGTAAATGGGTGGGATTTTGATGGGTGGATAGGTTACAGTGCGGCGGGTTGATAGATGTGTGAGTTAATAATTGGGCAAGTGGTATAGGAAATGGGTAATTTAGTGAATGCACAATTTACTGGATGGGTGAGTGAGATGTCGGTGCAGGTTTGGTAGGTGTGATAACGGTTTAGTGTTTTTTTATCAGTGGGTATGTTATTGAGGGATGGGATGATGTGTGGTTAGTTTTGTGGGTGGCTTATTGAGAATTGAGATTATAGTTGGATGAAGATGCGGGTTGGTAGGTTAGGTAATGGGTGTGTCAGCGAGTGAATGATTTGCTCAGTGAGTGGGTGGGATAATGTTGTCGGGTTGGATCGGTGGATGGATGGATGGATTGGCAGGTAGCTTCACCTACCGACGGGTGGGTGTATGTTGAACGAATGGGTAGGTTGATTGGTTTCTGTATGGGTGAGCTAGTTGGTTGGTGCGCAGATGGGGTGGATGGTTTAATGCGTTGGTGGGTGGTTTTATGCGTGGGTAGGCGTGATGGGGGGGGGGTGATGTAGAGGGTGAGTGGGATGGTCCGCGCGCGCATAACGAGATGGCAGCGACTCCACGCACGACTCCACGCACGACTCCGCATGTCGGAGGATCTGAAACCCCGGAGGGAGTCGTCTCGGCGAGTCCCGTCTCGTCCCACAGCTCAACGACAGAAGCGTCAATCCTCACTCCCCGGTAGTTTAACCTAACACCACTAGCATCATTCTACCCTACCAAATACCTAAGCTAACGCTAGCCTGAACGATGCCTAAGCCTGTCCGTTATGTTAGGCATAATTACCCTATCCTGACCTGGATCCGAACATTAACCCTGTTCCTAAATCTATCCATAATCCGACCCCCCAGCCCTAAACATTACCATGTTCGCTAACCATACCCTAAATCCAGAATGCCGACTCTGACCCTGCTTTCCAAACCTACCTCTCGGTTAATCCCTACTTAAAATAATTCAGTATGCGGTACCATTCCTCCATCACCCTCAGCAAATACATCATCCCCCCCTCCATCATCCTAGCATCATCTTCATCGCAACATTCTCATCAAGATTCCGGTCATCAAGATCATCATCCCATACATCACGACGGTTGCTCTTCAGAGCTGTTCTTTCGGGAAATCCGTGTCACTGAGCGCTCTCCCTCTCTGCCTCGCGACGTTTCGCCTCCCGCGTTGGAAGCATCATCGGTAGTACATCCCCATACATAATTCTTTTCCCCAAGACAATCCTCATGCCATCATGCTAATCCTAGCATCCTAATCCTGACATCACTCATCCTAGCATCGTCATGATCATCCTTATCAAATTGAAGTCATCGTCATCCTCATCCGAGCGGCATCCCCTCCCAGTCTCATTTCCTCCGACCTCCCTGCAGCGCGGCCGCTCAATTCGCCCCGTGAGCCTCTCTCTCTCTCTCTCCCTGCTGCTCTCCCCGCTCTGCCGGCGCCACACGCTGCTGCTTCTTCCCCCCCCGGCTGCC
>JAZEWU010000038.1:1125702-1144460 GCA_036362915.1 Geotria australis | reverse complement strand
CGAGGTTTCCATCATCCGGAACTGACAAGCGAGGAGCGGAACGGACCGTGGTCCCCCTGTCTGCACGTGTCCCCGTGCGATTTGTTTACATTGTGTTTGAGTTAAATTGTTAATTCTACCGATATTAACTCGTGTCACGCTAACCAGCCAGCCACCGGCGGGCGGGGAGACACGCTCAAGCTTGGCGGCGGTACTCCGGGCGCTCTGCGGTCAGTGTTACGCGTCTCCGCGCCTCCGTACTGTGTGTTGTCCGGCACACGTCCCCGTTCCGTCAATTGGGGAAAGATCAGCGGATTTGCGCCTGGATCGTTCGTGGGTGGGTGACCACCACCCACCCACGAACCACGCGTCAGCATTGCTATGGGCCACTACGTGACCGTGCTACGTTTTGGGCAGCAGACAGCAATACTACCACGCTCTGTTAGACTGCACTGCTGCTATGCTCGCGGCCTTCACCAACACGAACAACGTGGTGAAATATGGTCAAATGACCGTCAAGAATCGCAATGACGCGAGGGAAGGTCCTTCACCCGCCAGCGGGGTGGATGAGCGGCCTTCGCCGGCTCGACACGTGCCTGCGCTGTGTTTGTCTCGACAAATTTCTATATAGGTGCACGTGATGGTGCCAATAGTAATGATTGTGGTGGTGATATGAATGATTGAGGTGGTAGTGGTGTGGTGAACTAACGATGGCTTTGCACGGCATGACATTCAGAATTAGCGATGGACGGAACTGAGGAAGAGAAGCGAGAAACCCCGGCGTCGGGGGGAGAAGAGGAGGAGGACGGGAGCCGCGTGCACGAAGTTGCAGGTGAGGTCAACCTTACGCCGCGTCCACTCACCTCGGCCAAGGTACCAGATCTCCTGGAATCGTTACCCTTTACGGGACGACTGTCCGGTGTGGCGCCTTCCCGGTGGTCACCATGCAGGTCGGTCGGTCAGTCAGTCGATCGCGGTGAATTAAGCCGCAGCGCCAATGATCGCGCAAACCAAATTGAGTTTGAGCTGCCGGTGGAGGAGGTGATGCAAACTGCCGGAGACCTCGACGTACCGACCGTGCCGGGTGTTATTTTCCCGATTGGCCAGGTGAAGCTGCGTTGGAGGAGACCGAGGATGGCGGCGTCTCCAAGCGACAGCGGAAAAAGATGCTGCGACAGAAGCTGTGGGAGGAAGGCCGCGATCAGCGCAGGTTCGATAAATTAAAATCACCGCTTTCGCCGCGGGAAACTAAACGAGGTTCGGCGTTTAGAACGATGTGCGCCGTCGTATTTCTCGGCAGCTCTCACTGTGTGATGTGGCATTACAGTGGGTTGACATTCCACTACCAAATATCTGATGAATCGCAGTTGTTGCTGATAGGCCCACGTGAACAGTTTGCTCAGGCAAGAAGCGTAGCAGCCAAGGTCGGGGCACCCTGATCTGTGATCGCTGCAGATCCAGTGCTTCCGCGATAACGTTGACAGACTTTGGATGTTCGTTTTGTAATGCGAAACAGCTTTTAATTTTCACAATTCCAAATACGATCTGGCTCTGTTGATTTATATGCGGACATGTGGACAGCTATTTTCGGAAAACCTTATCGTGTGGGCGTGGAGGTTATTTTACTATATTTCAGCAACGTGGGTTGGTGAATTTTACACATAACCTTTCACGAGCAATATTTCGCTTCATAATTAGCTTCTTTTGGGTCAGACCGCGTCCGGCGTCATTTTACGCGATGCCAATCGCGCAACCGGATAAACATTTGCGGGAGAGGTAAAGTACAAAAAAACCACAACGAAAAAAAAAGACGCTTCGAAATCCCTCGCGTCGTTTTGTTCCAGGCTGCAGCGGAAGCAGAGGCGCCAGCGGAGGAAGCAGGAGGGCGACGAGCCGACGAGGAAGCGCGTGCACGCGGAGCCCGCGCCCAGCGGCGTGCGCGTCGCCATCGACTGCGGCTTCGACCACCTCATGCTGCTGCGCGACGTCAAGAAGCTGCACAAGCAGATCCAGCGCTGCTACGCCGAGAACCGGCGCGCGCCGCGCTCCGTGCAGGTCAGGGGCGCCGCCGACACGCTGCGCTCCTCTCCCGGTGTTTGGTTGCGAGCGGAGTGGATCGGAGCGGCGCGTCGAGCGAGAGAGACGAGCGTGATATCGCTCGTAAGGACGATCCAATGTGAATCCCGTGTGTAGTGTAAAGAAGATGGTTTTTCCCCAAATGTGTAGAAAATGTCTCTCCAGAGCTAGCCAAGTAAACCTGCAACGTTGCGTTGGAAAGTTTTAAACAATCGATGCACGTTTGACCGCGTTTTATTGTTTCCCGCAGTTGCTGCTGACGAGTCACAGCGGGCAGCTGAAGAGCAACATGGACGCGCACGATCGCGGATACCTCAACTGGAAGGTGAGACCGACCCCGTTGTCGCGCGTTACCACCCAGGCGTCATTGCCGCACTGCCGCTGACGATGATTTATTACGGCCAATGACGAGTGACCGTTCGCGATTCAGTTCTGAGTGATTAATCTGTCGTCACGTGTCGCCTACCGCAGCCAACCAGCGACCCGGATTATATTCAGTGAAAAATTAGACAGATGTATAGATGTTTATTATTAGAGCAACAAATACCCAGTGCCGTCAAACATTCTCGGCACGTTCAAAGCATTAACGAATGTGTGCTTCACCAAAGGTGTGGTATTCATCAATCACGGCAAGCATCTTAGCCACACTAATTATGTACTAGGTGGTGGAATATTTTTGAGCTGGCATCAACGGTTTAAAATGTTAATCCCACAACCAATTACTTCCATTTTTTTGCAAGAGCATCTTGCAGTGTTCACAGGATTTGAGGTGCATGTCTTTACGTGTGGTTTCCCACCGCGGATATTTGAATTAAGGAAGAGGTTGCGCCCCACGCCCGACCCAGGGAATCGAGGTGCGAGGGGAGCGCGTGGAGGAGGCTGTGCCCGTAGCCGAACTCGTCTACCTGACGTCCGAGTCGCCGCACACCCTCGCGAGCGTCGAGAGCGGGCGCACATACGTCATCGGCGGCCTGGTCGACCACAACCACCACAAGGCATGATGGGAGGGTGGTGCGTGATGGGAGGGTGGTGCGCGATGGGAGCGTACAAAATCCACCAAGCTAGGCTCCGCTCCTCTGAATTCACGTTCGCCTAGTGCGTTCGCGAAATAACGAGCGCATTGCAAGCTATATTTATCATTATTATCACAGTACGATGATGATGATGTAACGGGGGGGATTCTGGGAGCACTAACACTGATGGTGATGACCACCACCACCACCACCGTCAGTCATCCTCCTTGTCATTGTCGTCTCAGGGCCTTCTTCTTCTTTGCGATTCTTCGAAGCAGCACGATGGTCAGCCTCTGGACATCGTTGTCTTTCAGCTCGGCCTCGAAGTGTTTGGTAGAATTCGCAGGCAATACCAAGTATTACCTGACAGGGATCGCGACGTGAACGCTTCTACCTTGACCCCCGTCTCAGGGCCTGACGCTGCAGAAGGCGGAGGAGCTGCGTGTGGAGCACGCGCGTCTCCCGCTCGACGACTACGTCAAGATGGCGAGCCGCAAGGTCCTGACCGTCAACCACGGTAACCACGGCGACCGCGGTAACCGGGCCGACCGCGGCGATGCCGGGATGGTGGGAACGGTGGGAGGGGGACGCGAGCTGCTTGCGCTCGTTAGCAGCACTTGCCCCAGTAGTCTGTGTTTTGATGCCGTTGGAACAGGCGAGTTTTCTAGCATACACTCGTGTTTGCGCTGCGAGTTGTAAAGTCACGGTGACCTCGTGACCGATCGCTCGTCACGGGTTTCCACACTGAAATCGCTGCGACTGTGCATCTGAAGCTGCCGAGTATGTGAGTGTTCGTTATGTTGTTATGCTAAAGGCCAATGCCCGAACCGTCATCCGTTATATAAATGTTTGCGTGTTTTCGCTGTAGGTAAGTGTTATGAATGAGCGTGTTGATTTTTTTTTAAAAGCGGGGGTCGCCTTTCAGTTTAAATATGGTCCAATATCAACCGAACTCTATTGTAAATTTGTTTTGATAAAAGGCAATTGTCCTAGTGAAAACACATGACGTTTCTCCTCCCACGTTGGAAGCATCATCATAACGCCTGACGATGCTTCCAACGTCTCGTAAATCGTTACATGAGCCGTGCGTGTGCGTGATTCTTCTTCCTTGTTGTGTCCCGTGCTCTCGGCTCCCCGTGCGCACTCAAGTGTTTGAGATCCTGCTCGCGTTCCTCGACCTGGGGGACTGGGGCTGCGCCTTCCTCCGCGTGCTGCCGGACCGCAAGCAGGTCGTGCCGATCAGCCACAACGCGTCTCTCCCGGCAACAACCAGCGACTCGGGCGACGAGAGCGGTTGCCGTGGCGCCGACACCGCCGTCGTCAAGAACCACGAGCACCGTTGCCAGGACGACGCGAATCACGAGACGGGAGGTCGAGAAGTGAATCGCGAGAATCGAGAATCGGGGAATGCGGAAACAGGAGACGCGTCGGGTCTGGAGACGGGCGGTGCGGTGAATGTGGAGAAGAGAACGTCGGTGAATCTCGAGAAGCGAGACCCGGCGAATCCTCAGATGGGAGATCCAGACGTGAATCCAGTGGAGAAGGAATCGGCGACTTTGGAGATACACGACTCGTTACGTCTAGAGAGGGGAGACGATGCGGTGAATATGGAAAAGACAGACTCGCTGAATGCTTAAACAGCAGACTGGGGATGGGAGACGCAGTGAATATGGATACATATATAAGAGGTTACGTGAATCCTGAGATGGGAGATCAAATGAATACAGAGGTGGAAGACCAATTGAATGTGGAAAATGTAGACTCCGTGATATCTATAGATGGGAGGCCAGGTGAATTTCTGGGACGACAAATGACGCGTGAATGCAGAGATGAGAAGCTCTGTGAATCCGCGACAGAGAAACTCGGCAGAATCGGGAGATGCCGTGAATCGAGAGAGGAGAGAGAAAGTTAACGTGCAGGGGATGCAAGATTAAATTGTGAGAGGCGAGCGTCATTAGGGGATGCGGCCGATGGCCTGGGCGGCGCGAGTCACAACAGAAGAAATCGACGAGTCTGCACTCCGATCTTTGGCTAAATCGGCGATGGAGAGGACAAGGCGATGGGGGGGACAAGGCGATGGAGGAGGCTGTGACGGAGACCTTTGCCAAACGATTCATCGACCTCACCGCAGCGTTGAGGATGTTCCCGGGACCATGCCTTCAAGACGCGTCTCCTTGGAGACATTAAAAAGAAACGTTTTACAGACGTTTAGTTATTTATTTTAGCTTGAATTTATATTTTGTATCTACGTTTACGAAGAGGTGGCCAGGCGGCTCGCCAATTCAGATCGCTCGGCTGACACCGCTGAGCTCCCGGGATTCAACCGCCGACGGAGAGCAAACCGGTTCTCTCGCGATGGTCGCAGCGCGGTCGCCAACGACCACACCAAACACCCATCAAATTTAAATTGTTGTTGCTCCGAGAATTAAAATTATCAGTTTGACCGTAATGCAATGAGCGTTGCTCTCTGCAGCAGCATAGGTGGAAAAAGCGTTGCCCAGCTGCTGTGAATTTAGAAGGGATCTCGGAAATAGGTTTGCGATGTCCACTTTGTGTGTCGGTCTCCAACGCGGAGTGATGCACTGCCCGGCAAGGATTCCGAATGGGGCCTTCATCCCGTGACCGGACACCAATGGCGCGCAAATTGGGATAGAATTACGTAAGGACAAAAAAGATGGGTATACATGAAGTCGTGGATGTTGTTTATTTGTTTTCCTGAATCAGATATAGAACATCTGCTGACACATGGTGAAGTTTGACATCAAGAGCCCCATAGTCTATACAGAGCGTTCTTCCCAATATCATCTGGTAACCCGGCAGCAATTGTTTAATAAACTTGCCTCTGTTGAGCTTCAGAAGGTCGAAACCGGTCCGGATTGATTGTTCAAACAGTTGCTGCTTGATAATATTTTTCCTTCTATTTTTTTATCCCTAAGGCCCCGTATCGGCTCTGTGAATCTGTGTTGTCTTCACATGCGTTGTGAGTACATTTCGTTGTGAGGATGAGCAGGCCTAAGCGAGCGCCAGAAACTGGCAATTCCTCGGAGTTTTACGGTTTTCACGCTTTAACGTTACAACAGGAGGCTGAGCAAGCATATCCTACACAAGCTATCTGAAATCTTGCAGCCAATTATGAACGTTTGTGAACAACCGGTTTTATGATTGTTGCTTTTCAAAGCGATTCTTTCGGGATAGCCGTGTCGAGAGCTCTCCCTCTCTCCCTTGCGACGTTTCGCCTCCTACGTTGGAGGCATCTTCAGGCGTTGAGGCTGAGTGAGTCGAGTTTTATATCCTCAGCCACACAACGCCTGAAGATGCCTCCAACGTGGGAGGCGAAACGTTGAGCGGAAGAGCGCTCAGTGACACGGCTATACCGAAAGAACAGCGTTGAAAAGCAGCCGTCGTGAATCTAGCCGTGAAAATCTACATCAGTACAACTGGTTTTATTTTTTTAAATGCCAACCTGCGCGCTTTTAAATTGCACACACACAGGGAACTCTTGGCACACTTCAAGAGGTCTCGACTTGACTTTTAAAACAATATCTTAAAAACGGAAACTTCTAGAGTTTGAAAGTTTAAACACCAAGGACAATCGCTAACTTAGCGTTACTAAGAAAACAATCGTGTAACAACTCATTGAATGCACACCGCTCTTCATAGTCCACGGTGAGTCGGTAATCGCGGGGCGTTAGTGGTACAGTACTAGTGGTACAGTTCTAGCTTATGCCGCTGACAACATTAAATCATTTGATAACCGGCTCATTTCAAAACGCTATCACATAGAAGTGCGATTCAATAAGAGACTTAATAATTATGTGACCTCCATCAGTGCGATTAATATTTTGTTTTGTATCGGCTAATAACGTGGGGGGGGGGTTGTCACTTTACGTTTTTTGCACATTTTGCGTTCGTGAAAAACCACTAGAGTTTTCCCGCACACGTGGCTACCGCCGGCGACAGAATCATCTCGATCACCTGACCTCGGCGCAACACCTCCCCTCCAACCTGACAAACCCTCAGTGTTTTACGCAGACACACGCACACTCTAGTCGTCGACGCTTTCTCCAAAAGCCCGGCGTCCGTACCGCGTGGATTTTTTGTTACATCACCCTGCGACACGCGCACTCAAAACTCCCGCGCGCGCTCGGTCAGTTTTGTGCGGCGCTCTGCTTGGGCTGCGCGGGCCTTTGGACGCCCGCGCCGGGCGTCTGTGGGGTCTTGGTGTATCGGAGTTTCGCGTCGACGGCCGCCGCTGACGGTTTGGCCGAGGCCGTCGCGGCCTCCGCGTCGCCGGCCCGGGCGGCACCGGCGGGCCTCGCCGAGGCCCGCGCCGGCGGCCGGGGGGCGGCCGAGCGGTTGATGTCGTCGGCCGACGAGGACCGCTGGATGGTGAGCACCTCGGCATCGCCCAGTTTCTCTGCGTCGAAGGCGGCAACGGCGGCGGCAGCATGGAACGGACGGAGAATATTCATTATTCGTTCGTTGTCAGAAACCGCTTAATCCTGTGCAGGGTTGCGGCGAGCCGGAGCCTATCCCGGCAGACGCAGGGCGCCAGGCAGGGCTATACCCATGATGGGACGCCAGTCCATCACAGGGCACCGGGGGCAGTTTAGTCAGCAGGCCAATAAACCTATACAGCAGCATGTCTTTAGACTGTGGGAGGAAACCTGAGTGCCCGACGAAAACTCACGCGGACACGGGGAGAACATGCAAACTCCACACCGCGGCCAATCACTTTCAAGGACAATGCATATATTATCAAAGCATTTTGTTCGCATGTTTTTTTGCCACAGGCATGTGTGTGCTGGACATCCCAGGCATCCCTCACAGCCTGGAGTAATCCACACGACCGGCATCGTTAAGACGTGTGCTCGTTTAAATCGGTGGTGCGATGTTGCGGATGCGAACCTGGTTCCTCCTCCTCAGGGATCGACTCCGGGACGTGAGCTTCGACGGACCTGCAAGGAGAGTCGCGGCGTGAGCGTGGTTCCCGCCGATAACAGGTACACGGGGTCACTCTCGCTCTCACACACACAAAGACAACTATCCCCCGTGTCGCTCTTAACTTGCACTCGGTCATTACACATTGTTAGGGAAAGTGCTGTTAGCGAGCAGCACCTATGAAGGTCGACACGGCGCACAAGCGGGTTGATGGCCGGCTAGGTCAGATGTTTTACACACCAGGTAAATTGATGTTGGTATTAACGGCTCGATGCAGGAGCATTGTTTTGCAAATCTGCTCTTTCGGGATAGCCGTGTCACTGAGCGCTCCCCCTCTCTGCTTCGTTTTGCCGACCTAGGGACGACCCGGGACCGGTTCATAACTTGCCCCCGATGAACCTGTGATGAACTGCCGTTCCATCCAGGGTATAGCCCTGCCTTGCGCCCTGTATCTGCCGGGATAGGTTCTGGCTCACCGCGACCCTGTTACACGATTAAGCTGTTTCTAACTGTGAGTGGACGGGATGGTTGGGCCCACTGTTGTCGGCCGTGACCGGGAATCGAACTCGGGTCCTGCCAGGTGACGTAGCAGGCGCGTCGCAGGCGCGGGTGTTGCAGGAAAAAGTGGGGGGGATGGAATCATGTTTATGTGAAAGTGCGGGTTTCGCAACACCCGCGGCTGCGACGCCACAACCACACTCCAAGTCTCCCACCTGGAGCGATTTCCCATCCTGCTCCGCGGGCTCTTGCGGAGGGAATTGTGGGAGTCGGGCCTGGCGTCCGCCTGCATGGCCGGAGGCGGCGGCCCCGCCTCGTCCTCTAGCGCGATTCGAATCATGGCGAGCACCAGGTCCTTCTCTGCGGGGTCACAAAACATCCCCCATCCATTCATCCATCCATTTTCTAAACCGCTTGTCCTGGTCAGGATCGCGGTGGCAGCAGTACAAGGCGCGTGGACCAGACATCCCTTTCCTCAACAACAGATTACAGCTCTTCCTGGGGGGGGGGATTCCCAGGCGTTCCCAGGCCAGCCGAAGGATATAATCCCTCCAGCGTGTAGCCTTAACAGACTGTAGGGTCAAGTGTACGTTAGCGAGCAGCACCTATGAAGGTCGACACGACAGGCGAGGAGGTGGGTGACCTGTGCCACCCCCCGGCCGCCTTCGTCTCCCTAGTGGGGCAACGTTTACGCACCGCACTAGGTACTCGTTTGAGGCTGAGTCGACCGAGGGGAGGCCCAGGACCGGTTCGGAAAATCGTCACTGGTGTTGGTGGCCGTGAGCGGGATTCGAACTCGGCGTCGCTAGGTTTGTAGCCCAGCGCGCTAAACCACTGAGCTACCGCTCCCCAAACACACGCACCCCAACACACAAGCAGCTCCACAACCCGCATGCTTTTGGGAGGCGATATTATGCAGGATTCGTTAGACGGGGCGCGGTGGCTCGGGTGGCTTTCTGTGTGGAGTTTTGTACATGTTCTCCCCGTGTCCGCGTGGGTTTTCGCAGATATTATGTATAGGTTATTTTGCCTGCGGACTAAATTGCCCCCGATGCCCTGTGATGGACTGGCGTTCCATCGGCGGTATAACCCTGCCTTGCGCCTTGTGTCTGCCAGTGTAGGCTCCGGCTCACCGCCACCCTGTACAGGACTAAGCGGTTTTCGAACAATTGATGGATGAATGAACATTGCCCCCTACTGCGAAAACCTGGCATATCCCAAAAATAGTCTTGAGACTTAGGCTTTCCTGAGTAAACCAACGTAATCATAATATGTTTGTTGTGAAGCCACGTATTGATCCGGCCAGCCTATTGTCGTGTATTCCTCTGGCACCCGACATTGCCAAGCAAACTCAGAATCGCAAAGAAGAAGAAGTTGTCACTTCCACAAGCTGCACTGGTGGGGCTGTGTCTCAGCTGGGAGCACCTGGGAACCCCCCAGGAGGAGATGGAGTCTCTTTCTAGGACACGCTGTTGGGACCTAGGTCGCCTCCCTGTTCTGCATGAGATTTCTCCGGATTCTCTGGTTTCATCCCATGACTCAAACACACTCATCAATTGCCAGAGAACATCGTAATATGTAGGACGCGGTGTCTGGCAAACGTTGGCGCCGGTTAACCGCGCGGCTACCTTCTCCCCGCCGCTCTGCGGTTTTCTCGCACCCGCAAGACGCTCTCTCTTCGAACGAACACCTTCGTCATTGAACGAACACCGTGCCACGCGTTATAAATTGTAACATTGTTTTGTTTATTTTCCAGCGGGAGAGCGTTTGCAGCCGGTCGCGGCGCGGCCTGGGGAGCTCACCTCGGGGCCCGGCGGCTAGGAGCCACTCCTTCACGGCCGAAATGGAGTCGGTTTGCAGGATCTGACACAGCAGCTCCAGCACCTGCCGGTAACGCACGCGGCACGCGCACCGTTACGAACAAATCCGCACCGTCTCTGTCAGAAATACTACACCGAATCGTTACGCTGACCTTACCAAAGTTCCTTGGTGTGCTGGAGAGCGAACCCACAAGGTTTACAATGAAATGCGACGTTTCGCTGATAGTTGCAATGAGCTTCATCGGGTATATCGAACAACGGTTCTGGGATGCTGTGGGTTTAATCACCAACACCGGTGTGCCGAAGTAGTTAAGAATTGGCATGTTTTGTTTGCGTGAAAAACCTTACTTAATTGGCTGTGTCGGGTGAAAGCGGGTTTACGATACTTATTTTTTTACGTGACCCGATTTATGAAAGAATACCGTCAGGACTCGAAAATAATATGATAGGGTTACTGGGACGGCCGTCGTAAGTCCGGGGCGGTCGTAAGCCGCACGTGTCGTACGTCGAGGAGAGATTTTACATCCGAAAGATCTCGGCGAGGCGTGTTGCAATCGGGCCCCGACAGTCTGGCAGTACAGAACATCTTTCTCGTGGTAAATCTTCTGGTTTATGTCCGCCGGTGTCGGTGGGGGGGCGGGTTTCCATTCAGCGGATTTGGCGACGCAGGCACAGCGAGCTCGGCAAACACAGTGCCGGCACGCCGGACAAAAGCCGCGCCGGGATATTTACCACCCGCGGGGTCGGTGGGGTCGTCCTCGCTAACGAACGGATTTACTGAGCGGGCGAGACGCTCGCCCGGGGTGCGCGGTCGTTAAAACGTCGCCGACATTCACCGGCGTTCGCTCCGTGCGAGGTGGCGCCAGTGTGGTGGTGGGGACTCCGTAAACGTGCAAATGTGTGGACCCACTTTGGTTGATGTTGGACCGAAGGTTGTTGGCTCAACGTTTTGCCCAGCGTCGGGATGTTTTTTATTTTTTGTATTTTTTTTGTCTCGCTGGCGACACGATGGTTGAGCTTCCATTTGTTGGTATTTAAGAATACGGAATCATTATTTGCAATAGCGAGTTAGTTGTGTCGCAGGAATCCCGCAAAGAGCTTGCAAGCTCACAGGGTAAATAACGCAACTGCATCCGATCATCTCCGGGAATCCGCCATCAGGGCCGCTCCGGTTTCGAGGGCCTTTGCGCTCACCAGCAGCTCGTGTTCGAGGTCGCCGTGGGCGGCTGGGTCGCGCGGCCCGTTGCGGGAGGCGAGTCGGCCCGGCGTTCGCGACGCGGCGCGGCTGGGCGGCGGCACGAGGCGCCCCGTCGCCAGCGAGTAGCGCGTTCCCGGTCGCAGCGCCGGGCCCTCCGCCTGCCAGCGCCCACACATAAGTGCGGAGCGAACCTTTCAGTGTATTCGCCTTAATCATTGAATTTTTGTTGCTTTGTTATTTATTAGTTGTTTTTTTTTTCTGTCGTTGACATGCCGTTCTCCCCGCGGCCTTTGTGACCCTTGGGTGAAAGGCGCTCTATAAAATGCTATTATTATTATTATAATAACCGAGATAGAGAGGGAGCTACCAGAGATAATAATAATAATTTATAATGCTTGGCACATATTCAATCAATGTCGAAGGTATTCGTTCGAAGAGAGAATGACTCGGACTCGTGAGGAAACCGCAGAGAGGTGGAGGAGGCAGCCAGGCTTGGGCCAAGCAGGGCCAGGTGCCGGGCTAATGGCACGATCAATGTGCGTGACAATTGCCCTTAAAGAACTGCTCTTTTGGGATAGCTGTAACGGCTACACAGTGGGAGAGACGTATCGTGCGAGCAGGAAGCCGCACCTGCGGTTTCTTCTCCCTCCGCGCCAGGAACCCGGCTCGCTCCGTCAGCTCCCGCAGCTCGTCTCTCCACGCGTCTGCGGGAGACACTGGGAGCGGGCGGCGCGCGGTGGGACACACACGGGACGCCAGGAATCACTCGGGCGATCACAGCGAGAACATCGCCGGCTAACGGCGACGACCACCAACATCAACAACAACAACGGCCGTTCGCCGCTAAGTGGCGTTGACGTCACCACGGTGCCCGTGCCAGGCCATATGCACCCTGAGGCCACGCGACAGACCCAGGTGTCACCGGCCGCCCGACCGAGATGACTGGCAGACGCACCACGTGTGCTCCCTACTGTGCCAACTTGCTGTGTTTTAGCCTCCCGGCGCTCGGCTCGCCGTTGCGAGCGTCGCTCCTCCGCCCTCCGTTGTTGCCGGAGGGCGACCGCCTCCGACTGCCCGGTTCGCCTCCTTCACGACCCTCCTCCACAGAGGTCGATCTTGACACCGCCGGTACCAGTTTCCAGCGAGTCAACCGCTCCCCGCCACCACCACCAGTACCATCAACCAGCCCACGTACCGGGAGCCAATCGCGGCGCGGGCCCGCGCTCCCCGCCGCCCTGCTGCAGCTGCAGGGAGGACGAGGGGGTGGCCGGGAAGGGCAGGGAGGCGAGGCCGGCGGGCGACCCCGCCGAGGCCGGCAGGCCGCAGCGCAGCAGGAGGGCGCGCAGGGGGCTCAGCGAGAGGCTGTAGCGCGGGCTCGACATGAAGCCGTCGTCGTTCACCGAGCAGATCGGCACGTCGTTCAGACCTTGACCGCGAAACGAGGCGCCGACGGGAGGAGGGTTAGGGGAGCCGCGGGGGTTGGTTGACAAGACGGATAGAGTATCATCGTCATTGTCAGAAACTGCTTAATGCTGTGCAGGGTCGCGCTGGTAGATGTTTATTGTTACAGAGAGCTTGCAAGCTGTAGATGTGGGTTGACTGCGATACAATACTGCGATACAATACTGGCCCCTGTCTCTAACGCCGGCTCCGATCCCCCCTCTTTTGAATGTGCCACGGCCGGGGTTGTTCTGAACCTGTCAGCCACCCCCCCGGACCGTATCGCTCATTCACACAGCCCACCCTGAGAGCAAGAGGGGCACGCATTTCCGGAACAACACCGGCGCGCCTTGTGCGTCGTGCCGGAGGCTAGGCAACACCACACCCGTCCGCCTTTGTCTCCCCGAGCGGCGACGTTCCCACGCCGGCGGAGGCACACACGCGCGCGCGCCCACCTCGGATGTGCCGCACGCGCTGCGGGTGAGGGTTGTGTCGCGAGAAGAACGAGTGCTGGCTCAGGTTGCCGAAGCGCGCCGAGCCGCGAGTGGCGGGCCGCGGGCTCAGGGGGTCCGGCACGGCTGCCGGGGCAGACGCCGCCAGCTTGCGAGGCATCGTCCCCTGTTGTTGCTGCGGTTGCTGCTCCGGGTGCTGCTGCTGCTGCTGCTGTGAGCGGCTCTCCCGAGGAGGCCTGAAGGTGTCCGAACAAGGACGCAGCAGTCCGCTCCTGTCGGTCCCTGCTCCCTTCTCCTCGGACTTGAAGAGCCTAGCACGTGCAGAGAGAGACAGCTGAGTATTGCGGCTGATAGTAGACGACGCGTGGTGCAGCGCGCGCGGATTAGTTCAGCGTCGGAGGTGTTCGTTCGAAGAGAGAACGATTCGGAGGAGACTGCGGAGGGGCGGGGAGGGGGAAGGCAGCCGTGCGGTGAGCCGGCACCAACATTTGCCAGACACTGCACCCTATACATTACGATTTACTGCAGTGCTATTATAACTGTGCGTACGAGGTAGAGGAGCGGCCCTGCAATATCTCGCTCGCGTCACCGTTGCTGGAATAACCTCGACGAGGATGATCGCGTTGCGTTACAGCGGAACCGTAACTCCATCGGCAGACGCCTGGTCATTGCGATCGCCCCTTGCCTCAGATCGCCACCGTCAACAGTAACTCAGAGCGCACGCGACCGGCTTGAAGCGCTGCGAGAAATACACACCCGTGGGAGGGAGTTATCCCGCGGTTAAGTGAGCCGGACAAACAAAACGTTCCTTCTGCGACGCGAAGGAACCGCGGGGTCTGGCCGCGCGCGGTTCCGCGCCATCCCGGGGGGCCCGCTCGGGTTACGGGCCCGCGCGTTCCGCCCGCCGAGCCTCGCGCTGGCGCGGCGTTGAGCCAGAGGTGCGGGTTTTGCGGAGAACCCGGTGAACGTGGAAGGTTGGACCCGCGTTGGAGCAACCTTGGTTCAACGGTTGGAGCCAAATGCTAACGTTGACCCCGATGTTGCACGTTCCCTGGGGCAGGCGGTGCAAACCGCACAGCCCCACACACCGGTGAAGGGGCTTAAAATCTGACGTCGAGAGGAGGGAGGCTGGTGCATGTTATTCCTTTCATTGCGCCAGCGCCCATAGAAGTGACGCTGTGCAGCACACGTGGCACAGTACCAAGTACATTGTATGCTCGCGTTCTTACCATGTGGCAGGCCCGACAAACGGGAGGCCAAACATGTGCCTTAGAAGTGCAGGTTTGCCGAATACCGGTTACCCGTGGTGACCATAAACACAGGCATTTGTGGTGAGCTCCTTTGCTGACAAGTGGCGGTCTGGATTCAAACCCAGAATCCTAGCATTGCCCACCCAGCACTCTGACCCCTGAGGCACGTGACCACGTGAAGTACATTCCTATCTAACATTCTGCCAACGTTCGCGCTTTTATCATAAAGTGTCGAAACAACAGCTTTGAAAAGCAACCATCAATTAGAGCTGTTCTGATATTTCTAATTGAACATAGACTCGGCTATATTTATATAAAATGTCGTAGCCCTGTTGGAAATCAGTCTAACATGGCTCGGGCTGTGAAGATCAACTAAACTAACAGACCTCTGTAAGAGTGAATGAAAGTCACTTCAGCCATAACGGATCGGCGTGCCATTTTCAACCGCTTTGTTTTTGTCCCGAGTCGTGCGTTTTTCACGAGTTCACGATCCCGCGCGGTGCCCAGGGCCGAACGAGCTCCCCAGCATTCCCACGTCTGTTCTCCGTCGAGCGCCATTCATCCACTCGCGGCCGTCAAGCTTTTTCGAGGGACAAACATTTACCGCACATCCATCGCGGGGTGCCCCATTGGCAGACACAAAGCCGCAGGACAGCGTGACGTGTCCGATTGAACTGCGCAAGCCGCCCATCCATCCATTTTCTAAACCGCTTGTCCTGGTGAGGGTCGCGGTGGCAGCAGTCCAAGGACAGTGGACCAGACATCCCTTTCCTCAGCAACAGATTCCAGCTCTTCCTGGGGGATTCCCAAGCGTTCCCAGGCCAGCCGAAGGATATAATCCCTCCAGCGTGTCCTGGGTCGGTCTCTAGGTCTCCGCCCAGTGGGTCGCGCCTGGAATACCTCCCGAGGGAGCCTTCCTGGGGGCATCCTTACCAGATGGCCGAACCACCTCAACTGGCTCCTCTCAATCCGAAGAAGGCAGCGACTCTACTCCGAAGTTGTCCCGGATTTCTGTGCAAGCCGCCCCCCGATCCGTATTCTCGCGAGTAGCACTACTGCCTCACAGCAAGAAGGTCCCGGGTTTGATTCCCGGCTCGGGTGCATATCTGTGTCCAGTTTGCATGTCCGCGTGGCTTTTTGCCGGGTACTCCGGTTTCCTCCCACAGCCCAAAGACATGCTGCTGCGTAGGTGAATAGGCCTGCGGACTAAATCGCCCCCGGTGCCCTGTGATGGACTAACGTCCCATACTGGGTATAGCCCTGCCTTGCGCCCTGTGTCTGCCGGGATAGGCTACGGCTCACCGTGACACCGTACAGGATTAAGCGGTTTCTGACAATGGATGGATAGATGGACATGGCATCGGCCCTGGGTATCCATCCAGCAGCGGACTGACAATGACTCACGACGGTGTCGGTCGTTTCCGAGTGCGGGCGGGCCAACTCGATACACTCGTTTGCCGTGTCAACGCGGCCACGTTGTTATGACGGGACCGAGTACGTCCTTCACACCCCGCGCCCGCGCTCGCACGATTTAGCATGCCAGTCGCGTGTTTGTGTTCTTTGCTAACGCGCGTTGTTGTTGACTACAGTTGCCCCGGTGGCTGTCCGGGCAACCGAGGCTTGAAGTAGGGGGGGAGAGAGGTTGTGGGGGGCTGTGTGAGGGAGGGCTGTTGAAGATCACGAGTGGCTGCAGACACTGGCTGTGACAGCCTGTCTTTTATTCTCTGTGTGAATGGGAGGTGACTGCGCCGCGTGTGTGAATGCCATCAGTCGGTCTTGTGTTGAAGCAGGAAGGAACCGTGGGGCTGTGTAGCTATTTTGAACAGTTGTCCGGCGGGTCGTCGTCGTCGTCATCGTCGCAACCGTTATTCGTTGTGAGCCACGGTCTATCTACTGCTAGATGAAACCCCCCTCCCCAACCCTCAACTTAGGCCGCCCTGGTAACTAGCGAAGTGGGCTAACAACTGCACCATCACTCCTCACACGCAGACACAAATCCCACGTTCGGCGTTTACAGACACTTGGGGCAAGTGCTGTTAACGAGTATCACCGGCACGGCACAAGAGCGGGTGGGTCGCCAGCAACACGCCCGTCCGCCTTTGTCTCCCTCGTTGCAATGTTTACACACCGTACTAGGTACACATCTGAGTCGACCTACGGGGTGGCCCAGGACCGGTTCAGACAAATCGTTACCGGTATTGACCGTGAGCGGGAATCAAACTCGGTTCGCCGGGATTCGTAAAGGACTTGTTAACCGCGGCGCCACCGCTCCCCACACACAAAGGCAAAGATCCCCCGTATAGCCTTACTAGACTGTAGGGTCAAGTGCCCCCCCCCCCAGAGACACACACACACACACATCCACACGTCACACACGCGGTCGGGCAGACACGCCGTGTGTCCAAGGCGGTCGCCCTGAACGTCCCCGTGGAACCGTTGTGTGTCTCGCCCTGGGGACTCGGGGTTCCTACGGGCAACCTGTCGCCCATGCATCTCACGTTACCGCACGAGTGCCGCCGCTTATTCCACCAGAGGGGGGCGTGGGGGGGGGTTAAGGGGGGGCCTCGGGGGTAGAGGGGGGGTGGCCGGACACACAGGGAGCCCTTCAGAGTGGGTGCCCCGTGATCTCCGGAGCGCTGGGCCGGGCCCGAAACCCCCCTCCGGATGCCCCTCTGACAGCCGGCAGAGGACATTCCACGTTGCTGTGACGAGGCCCAGATTGTTCGTCGCGAACGAAACACGTCGGGCGGACGTCAGCCACCGCGTAGGATTGTTGGTGATGATGATGATGATGATTTGATGAAAATGGTGCTGTAACTGGCGTTGGTGATGATGGCAGCTGTGATACTACTGCTATTAGGTAGGTAGATAGATGTTTAATTATTACAACAAAAAATACCCAGTGAGTTTGCAAGCGCTTTACCGGATTCCTGCCCCACAACACTATTGCAAATAATGATTCCATCCAACCATTGTCAGAATCCGCTTAATCCTGTACAGGGTCGCGGTGAGCCGCAGCCTATCCCGGCAGACACAGGGCGGAAAGGCAGGGCTATACCCCATATTATTAAATTTCAAGGGGACTCTCAGTCCCAGCGCTCTGCGTCAGGATAGTCCTGCCACATTGCGATGTTTGCTCGATTCTATTAATGTGTGTTTGGCTTCGTGTCCGAGGACACCGGAGAGCCGGTAGAAACCCCACGACACAGGAGGGGGCAACACTCAGCACGCCTATCTAACGGCCTGCACCAAATAGACAGCCTTCTTCGAGGCCTAGTTTCACCAGCGTAGGCCCAAATCTTGCCGAAATGCAAACAGCACAAGGGCAACCAAAACGTCGGGCACCGGACCGAACAAACACGCGCCACAACCCAAAGGCACATCCGAGAGCCGGATAGCCAGCAGCCACAAAAAGCCTAGGTTGTAGCCTTAGGGATTACATTCTAATGATGTTCTAGACCGGATAAACCCCGACAACCCCAAGTAAGACGGCGCACAGCGACAAGAATAAGACTGCCGTGTTCCTTGGACCGCGGTGTGAGTTTACAATTCGGCAGGAATCCACTCGTCCGCGCGAGTTGCCTTAGGTGCGTTCTTAAGTAACGTTTTCCAGGGCAACGGGGCGCTTAGAGGGTCCTCGGCCGCTAATGAGGCTTCTAACCTTTGCTGGAGCGCCGGGGCTGCCTTGCGGCGAGGGCGCGCAGGCCACGGCTTGTACGAGAGGAGGTTTTTTTGTTGTTTGTTTTCAGAATCAAAGATCACACTCATGGCTTCTGTTCGCACTCCGGCTTTCGGTGAGCGGCCAGCGCGCACGGCACACGGTCAATAAACGGGCCGTGGACGTTACGGTGGCGGCAGCCGGCGGCGTGAACTTGCAAGCGCGCGGA
Source organism: Geotria australis (assembly GCA_036362915.1). Classification (NCBI taxonomy): domain Eukaryota; kingdom Metazoa; phylum Chordata; class Hyperoartia; order Petromyzontiformes; family Geotriidae; genus Geotria; species Geotria australis. Next base: position 1,125,906 of record JAZEWU010000038.1, on the reverse strand, counting down.
ACCGAATGTTTGTTTTGTTCAAGTGAGCCGCTCGGCCAACTTACTCGTTGCGTGTCCTCAAAATACCTAGTTCGGTGGTGGTGGTGGGGTGGGGGGCAGTAGGGCTGCTACTGTTGGGGGTAGCGTCACCTTTGAGCCGCGTTCACCGATGGTAAGGAATGATGGGAGTTATACAGACGCGTCTCGGATCGAGCATCGCCAGCG
>JAZEWU010000038.1:1106709-1122557 GCA_036362915.1 Geotria australis | reverse complement strand
TCACCCGTGTAGCCTCACACAGGCTGTAGGGTCAAGTGCTGTCAGCGAATAGCACCACGCACAAGCATGCCTACAACATATACCCACGTACGCAGCAAAATGCTCGATGCACAATTGATACGAATAAGAATAACCTGTATAGAGTTGCGGTGACCCGGAGCCTATCCCGGCATACAAAGGGCACAAGGTAGGGCTATACCCAGGATGGGAATCCAGTCTATCACAGGGCACCGGGGGGCAATTTAGTCCCGCGGGCCAGTTAACCTATGAAGCAGCAGCAGCGTGTCTTTGGACTGTGGGACGAAACCGGGGTGCCCGGCGAAAAACCCACGCGCGCACGGTGGGAGAGAGAGAGAGAGAGCGAACGTGCAAACTCCCACCCGCTCTCAAATCACGGTCCGTGTAAACTCACCTGTGAACGAGATGACTTCGCGACGAGACGGACACGATCGGCCCGGCGCCGCTCACCTCGGTCACACTGGTTCGACCCCCCTCCCTCCTCTTGGCCAGCCGCATTTAAGAGGGGATGATGATAGGCGGCGCGTTGTGTGCGCGCCCGGGTATCCACGGGAACCAGTGCCCCATACAGCAGCAGCAGCACACAAAGACAAAGGGGCGCTCGTGTAGCCTTTTAACAGGCTGATGGCCCAAGTGGGCTAGCCGGCATACGAGCGATCGTGTTTAGTCAGTACCACTGGCTGATCACCACACGCTTTAATTCGCGTGTTTGTTGCGTCGCAGGAATCCCGCAAAGAGCGTGCAAATAATACTAATAATAATAACTTTACATTTATAACGCGCACATATTCATTCACTGTCGAAGGTACTCATTTGACGAGAGAACGACTCAGAGGCGCGAGGAAAGCGCAGAGAGGCGGAGGAGGCAGCCAGGCGGTGTTGCCGGCGCCATATTGCCACACACTGCTTCCTATATATTATAATGTTATCGGCCAAATAATTAATGAGTGGTTTTTTTTGCAAGCTCGCTGGGTAATTATGTTCTGCTGTTAATAACAAACATCTGCATATCTTTCTTCCACATCCGTGCTGATGTTTTTGACGTTCTCAAAACGCACCAGGTACTTGTTTTAAGGCTGAGTGTACCCAAGGGTGGCGCAGGACCCGTTCGGATAATCGTCCGTGGTGTTGGCCGTGGGCGCGCTAACCACTGCGCCACCGCTCCCCGCCAATTTAGATTTATTATGCTTGCACTTTGGGTGGCACGGTGAGTCGCGCTGCCGCCTCACAGCAAGAAGGCCACGGGTTCGAATCCCGGCCCGGGTGCATTTCTGTATGGAGTTTTCGCCGGGCACTCCTGTTTCCTCCCACAGTCCAAAAACATGTCGCTACATAGGTTAATTGGGTTGCGGACTAAGTTGCCCCCGATGCCCTGTGATGGACTGGCGTCCAATTATGGGTATAGCCCTGCCTTGCGCCCTCTATCGGCAGGGATCGGCTCCGGCTCACCGCAACCGTGTATAGGATTAAGCGGTTTCTGGCAATGGATGGATGGACATTCACCATCTATCGACATCGTTGGTTGATTTTCAATGTGTTTCTATATGAATCTTGCATTTATTTTAAGTTATTGTCATCAATTCGCACGTTTGTGGTTTCGCAGGAATACCGTAAAGAGCTTGCCAGCTCACTGGGTATTTTATGCATGTATATGCCAACGCCGGCATCTGAGAGAAACGGCATTTCGATCCTCTATTTGGCCTGTACATATATGGCAGCAGTGACAACAAGGTTGAAATTGAGTTGAAACATCTGCGGCCCTTGTGCAGCGCTTTGTGACCCTCGGGTGAAAGGCGCTATATAAAATGCTATTACTATTATCGTGGGATGAGCGAATCGACTAGCGACTCGAATCGTGCTCGGTGATGAAATCGCTACGTGGATGGGCTCGAGTGCAGCAGCCAATCCGCTTCTCGGCACGCCTCGATGACGACTTCCCCCACCATCACCATCCCACCCACATCACCAGCAACGCAGACTGCTCACGGCCACCCATCCTCATCGGAGCCATGGCCGACACGACGGGGAAAGTGTGTTTGCAGCGTTTCACACATTCTCCGCTGTTATATAACTGTGCATGTTATATAACTGCTGTTTTGGTGTTGCCACTTTTGCGTTTGGCATTTAGCCTTGCTGATACTGCGGTTGTGGGCTGTTGTGTTTCTGATGTCGCTCTTTATGTTGGTAATGTTTCTGCTGTTGCTGCTGTGTTTCTCTGTTTCTGCTGTTGCTATTGATGTTGCTTCTGTCAAAGCTGCTTCAAAGCCTCGCTCTGGTTACTTTTGGTTCGGCAACAGTTTGCTGTGTGGAGTTTGCACGTTCTCTCTCTGTCTCCCCCGTGACCACGTGGGTTTTCGCCGGGCACTCCGGTTTCACTCCCACAGTCCGCAGACATGCTGCTGTCTGCTGCATAGGCTAATTGGCTTGCGGACTAAATTGCTCCCTCGGTGCCCTGTGATGGACTTGCGTCGCATCCTGGATATGTCCCTGCCTTGCGCCTTGTGTCTGCCGGGATGGGCTCCGGTTCACCGCGACCCTGTACAAGATTAAGCGGTGTCTGATAATGTATGGAACAATTTGCTGTTACTGTGCAATGCTTGTGATGCTATTGGTGCTGTCGTTTGTGATGCAGTTGTTTGTCGTCTTGTACGCGGTGCCACGGTCCAAGCCTAAAGTTGAGCCGACTTTCTGCTGATGCCTGGCACATTAATCTCATACCCTGTGTTAATCATTGCAGTGCTGTTTGTTGTACAAGACGGTTACACGCTATTGTGCCATTTAGGCAATAGTTATATTGCGGAATCGTAAATAGCTGTAATGCGGCATTAATTTTATTGGTCGTAAAAATGCACGATTAGGGTAGGCCCTAATCGTGCAAGGGGCTGTGTAAGAAAATGGGAAACTGTAATTTAAGCATCGCGTTTCGAAGAATCGCAAAGAAGAAGAAGGGTAGGCCCAATACTGGCAGACCTTGCCTGAATGTCAAGAATTTGCACATTGCCATCTCGTTTCTGTAAATGGCTTCCACCACAATTTGAACCCTGCCCAGCCAACGACAGGGCACTGTTAATAATAATAATAGCATTTATATAGCGCCTTTCACCCGAGGGTCACAAAGCGCTGCACAAAGCAGCAGAGAGAACGACATGTCAACAACGACAGAGCACGGAAAATCAGCATGTAGTAATTCGTTTTTCACAAAATGTCGAGGTTATCAAAGTCAATCGTGTGTCCATGTTCGCAAGCATGTTCTGCTACTGCCGACAGTTGTATTTGATACTTTTGAACTGGTAAAGTAATTCGTAAAACGAGCTGTACTTTGGAAAACACAACCAGCTGCTGGACACCCAAAGAGACCGAGACCCAGCCAATAACAACTATAGCGTCACCAGCCGAGGTTATCCTTCCGCAGCTGCAGCGGTCATTAGACTTTACGACCAATCGTCTGGACTCAAACAATATAATAGGGTTACTGAGAGTCAGCGCCTCCAAATCTGTGGTCATGGGCCAATAAAAGAGTGAGATGCCCTCTTCACTTCTGGGGAGAGCAGTTGCCGTTAGTGGGGGAGTAAAAAATATCTCGGGGTCTTGATCACGAGTGGATGGTAGAGGGTAACGTGAGGTTGGCCAGCGGATTGGAGCCGTGTCTGCAGCGATGTGGGCGCTGGTCCGGCCCGTGGTACTGAAGTGGGAGCTTGGTCCTAAGACGAAGCTCTCGGTTTGCAGGTCAATCTACGTCCCTATCCTCACCTATGGTCAAGAACTTTGGGTAATGACTGAAAAAACGAGATCACGGATACAAGCGGCAGAAATTAGGTTTCTCCGCAGGGTTGCTGGGCTCACTCTCCGTGTGAGGAGCACAGAAATCCGGCAGAACCTCAAAGTAGAGTCGCTGTTCCTTCAGATTTAGAGGAGTCCGTTAAGGTGGTTCGGGCGTCTGTTAAGGATACCCCGTGGGAGGCTCCCCCGGGAAGTCTACCAGGCACGGCCCACTGGGCGGAGAACTAGAGGCCGATTCAGGACACGCTGGAGGGATTATATCTCGCGGCTGGCCAGGGAACGCCTGGGAATTCCCCTGGAAGAGCTGGAATCTGTTGCTGAGGAAATGGATGTCTGGTCCACGCGCCTTGGGGTTGCATCCAATCGTGGGTTCGCTCTTTAATGTCATTATTCCGTGCCCGGTGTCTGCGCAATGTGTGTGTAAATGTTTACTTTCCGTTTTTGTGGTTCGTTGTGTTAGTAACTTGCGATTTTTATATTTTATATATTTTCTTGTCAATTCACGTATTTGTTGTGTCGCAGGAATCCCGCAAAGAGCTTGCGAGCTCACTTGGCATTTTCCGCCGTGATAATAACACAACTATCTGTCTGTCTGTAGGTGATCACGTGCCGCGCCGCTGTGGCTTGGGAGCCCAAGAAACCGCTGGTCATCGAGCAGGTGGAGGTGGCGCCTCCTCGCGCGCACGAAGTCCGCATCAAGGTGGGTGATGTCGGCATGTTCACACGCACGTCACCGTGGGGTGGGCCAGGGTGACAGCACCGCAAAGAGCCTGGGTTCAAATCCGTGATTTGGCCACCCACCGAATTAAAGTCTCGAGGTGTAGCGAGTTGATGGCCCTAAACCTTAACGCCGACTTGAGCCGTGTATCAAGGTGGGTGCAGTGTTGTAACACTGTGGGCCTGGTTACAGTCAGACACCGAGCCAGTACTTCTGAGATCCTCTAAATACGAGTGTGTTTTGAGTGATGTAAATCAGAATGATGCTGATAGATGTTTATTATTACACCAGAAAATACCCAGTGAGCTTGTAAGCTCTTTGCGGGATTCCTGCGACACAACAAGCACGCGAATTACAAAACTAAATAAAATGTAAAAATCACGTAATTGAAGGGCTAGAGAAACTGACATTGTGTATAGAGTCGAGTCTACGCTCAAAGTTAGAAAAATCCCCAAAATAATCTAATTTATGTACTTTGCGATAAAATCCTGAAAGTTGGCACGTTGTCAGCTAAGACTCTATTGGGGATATTCACAGTATTCTTCACTTTTTCTTTTATACTTAAGCGTATATGTTATTGCACATAATTGTTTTGCACAGGGTTGAGAGAGAGAGAGAGAATGGGAACCAAGAATCTCAGCGCCACGTGTCTCATGCGTACGTGAGCAATGAACTTGACTTGACTCGACTCCGTTGTTTTTCTGTCGCAGATAGTGGCGACGGGCGTGTGCCACACGGACGCGTACACGCTGGGCGGCTTGGACTCGGAGGGCGTGTTCCCCGTGGTGCTGGGCCACGAGGGCGGTGGCATCGTGGAGAGCGTCGGCGAGGGTGTGACTCGCGTGAAGCCTGGTGAGACGCGCGCGCACAAAGACAAAGATCCCCCGTATAGCGTTAACCGACTGTTGGGGCAAATGCCGTTAGCGAGCACCTATGAAGGTCGACACGGCACACGAAGGGGTGGGTGACCAGCACCACGCCCGGCCGCCTTTGTCTCCCTAGTGGCGATGTTTACACACTCCATTAGGAACTCATTTGAGGCTGAGTCGACCTAGGGGAGGCCCAGGACCGGTTCAGAAAATCGTAAATGATGTTGGCCGTGAGCGGGATTCGAACTCGGGTGGCCAGATTCGTAGCCCAGTGCGCTAGCCACTGCGCGCGTGCACACACGCACACGTGCAATCCCCTCCGTCGCGCTGTGTGTAGCCTAATTTACATTTGGTTCGCGTTATCCATGTTGGTTGCTCTTCGGAGCTGCTCTTTTTCGGCATAGTTGTGTCACTGAGCGATCTCCCCCTCGCTCCCTCGCGACGTTTCGCCTCCCACGTTGGAAGCATCGTCACGGATCGAGCCGTGAAAACCCACATCAGTACATTATCCATTCATCCATTTTTTAAACCGCTTGTCCTGGTGGGGGTCGCGATGGCAGCAGTCGAAGGAGAGTGGACCAGACATCCCTTTCCTCAGCAACAGATTCCAGCTCTTCCTGGGGGGGGATTCCCATGCGTTCCCAGGCCAGCCGAAGGATATAATCCCTCCAGCGTGTCCATGTTGTTGTTTAAATCCCAGCCCGCCACTCTGCCCCATTACCCCGGATGTTCGGGAGGTCCGCAGTGATTCCGTCCACCGATGAGAACCCGCCTGAGCCAGCGATAACAACACTCCCTATCTCTAACACTAAAAGATATATGTTTTATTAAAGCAGAAAATATCCATTGAACATGCAAGCTTTGGAAGCGGGATTCCCGCCATACAACAATCGTACGAATTAATGACCGTTACTGCTGTTGGTGTGTTGCAGGCGACGCTGTGATTCCACTGTACATCCCGCAGTGTGGGGAGTGCAAGTTCTGCCTCAACCCTAAAACCAACCTCTGCCAGAAAATCAGGTCAGTGTTGAGCCCACCCTGCTCGCCCATTGGTTACTCATTGAAGCGACGCCTTTTTTGTTGACGTTATCTCTTGGACATATGCCGGAATACTACAGTGCCATAGATATTCATTAATAATAGCATTTATAGAGCGCCTTTCACCCGAGTGTCACAAAGCGCTGCACAAGGCCGTGGAGAGAACGGCACGATCCGATCGCCGTACTCACCGCCGAACGCGGCCGGGTCTCTGCGCCCGTTCCGCGGTGCAGGGAGACGCAGGGCAAGGGGCTGATGCCGGACGGCTCGTCGCGGTTCACCTGCCGCGGCCAGAGCGTCTTCCACTTCATGGGCACCAGCACGTTCTCCGAGTACACCGTGGTGGCCGACATCTCGGTGGCCAAGGTGTCGCCGGCCGCGCCGCTCGACCGCGTGTGCCTGCTGGGCTGCGGCGTCGCCACCGGCTACGGAGCGGCCATCAACACCGCCAAGGTGGCTTCGGGCGCCCCTCGGTACCGCCGCCGGTCGTCTTCTCCCTCGCTCGGCCAGGGTCGACGTGCGCCAACGGCTGCGATTTTTGCGTCGGGGCCGGCTGGGCCGCGTGATTGCGCAAGGAGTGTGGCATCGCTGCGCGGAGATTGGTTGGCACAACGGGCAGGAGGGGCGTAGGTCAGAACGAGGTTCTAATGCGCGGCAGCGTCTGTGCCGCCGACACAGCTATGAGCGTTTTGAGAGCCGTGCTCGATGTACTGTCGTTTCCTCCCACAGTCCAAAGGCATCCTGCTGCATAGGTTAATTGGCCTGCCGACTAAATTGCCCCCGGTGCCCTGCAATAGCCCTGCTTTGCGCCCTGTCTGGACTCGGGCTCACCGCAACTCTGTATCGGATTAAGCGGTTTCTGATAATAGATAAACGGATGGGTTATTTTTAAAAAGATAAAAACGCGAGGTGGGTTGTTACACAGGGGTCGGGGGGGCGGTGAGCAGGCATCGCCGAGTCACCTTGGGTTTGCGTGAAGCGGTGCGAGCTCAACACTCCGACATTTGAGCCGCCCGACCACACCACCACCACCACCGCCTCTTAAGATCGACGTTTTGCGAGCACGACAAAAGCCGCGTGCGGGACACCCCCGCGCCTTCTAACCGCCGCTGCTCGCGGCCTCTTGCCCGGCAGGTGGAGCCCGGCTCCTCGTGCGCCGTTTTCGGCCTGGGCGGCGTCGGCCTCGCCACCATCATGGGCTGCAAGGCGGCGGGCGCCAGCCGCATCATCGGCGTCGACATCAACCCGGACAAGTTTGGGCCGGCGCGCGAGTTCGGAGCCACCGAATGCGTGAACCCCAAGGACCACCAGAAGCCGGTGGAGCAGGTGCTCGTGGCGATGACCGACGGCGGCGTCGATTACTCCTTCGAGTGCATCGGCAACGTTGGCCTCATGGTGCGTGCGCGGGCGCGATGGGGGGGGGCATCGCCGCCGTAACCGTAAACGGCCGCTCGTGCCGTGGTGTGGTCACGGAGAGAGACTGAATTTATTACACTCGATGAAGATGCGAGAGCGCCGGTACGGTGGTCCCCTCGCTTTACGCGGTATTAATCCGTTCCAGAACGCGTGTTGTAATGTGAAACCGTCCTAAAGCGACACCGAAAATTTGCAGAATGATTCCTACAGTTAAAGCAGCACACATGTGTTTCGAACAAAGGAGAAGCAAACACTGAAGTGTATAAACTAAAAAGCACCGCTATTGACTGAGAAGCTCCCCAAGAAGCATCATTTTAAGCGCCATATAAAAGAAAGACGATACAAACGGCATGATAATTGCTTTTCAAAGATGTTCTTCCAGGATAGCCGTGTCGAGCGCTCCCCCTCTCCCCTTCATCGAGCCGTGAAAACCCACACATCGGTACAGTGCACTGAATCGCGAGGGCTGGTGACGGTTCGTTAAACGCCGACTTCACCGTTGACTAAAGCCGACGTTTCTTGCCGTCGCGTCGCTAGCGCTCGGCCCTGGAGGCGACCCACAAGGGCTGGGGCGTCAGCGTCATCGTCGGCGTGGCGGCGGCTGGCCAGGAGGTCGCGACGCGGCCCTTCATGCTGATCCTGGGGCGCACCTGGAAGGGCACCGCCTTTGGGGGTAAGTCGCTCACACCACAGAGACGAAGATCCCCCCCCCGTATAACCTACGCGGGCTGTAGGGGGGGGGCAACTGTTGGTCGCGAGCACCTGTGAAAGGCTGGCATGGTGCACAATAGATGTTCGTTATTATTACGGCAGAAAAATATCCAGTGAGCGTGCAAGCTCCCTGCGACACAACAAAAAAATGCGAATTGACAAAAATAAATAAAAACGAGGTGTCGTGGCCAGCACCGCGCCCAGCCGCCTTCGTCTCCCCATTGCCGTTGTTTGAACGGCTCGGCAGGTACTCATTTAAAGCTGCGTCGATCCGAAGTGTGGGGGGGGGAGAGAACCAGGATTGCACCTGTAATCGCTTGCCACAGCCTTTCTGAAGCAGGGACTGTCCTGGCCAAACCGGGACTGTGTTAACGTGTTGACGGCACCCGATGACCTCGCGTGATCGCGTGCGGACGGCAGGGTGGAAGAGTGTGGAGAGCGTGCCGCGCCTGGTGGACGACTACCTCGCCAAGAAGCTGAAGGTGGACGAATTTGTGACCCACACGCTGCCCTTCACCGAGATCAACCAGGCGTTCGATTTGATGCACGCGGGCACCAGGTGAGGACGGCGCGGCGGTACAACGCTCACACACAGACACTCCGTATAGCTTTTAACAGTGGAAAGCGCCGTTAGCGAGCTCCTATGAAGGCAGGCGCGACACAGTGCTGATGTTTAACACAGTGAATCGTTTACAGAAATCCTTAAGAGTTGAATCAGGTGAAGACGGAAGCAAACAGAGACAGACGGTTGAGATTCCTGTTCTCCTGCAAGCAGGCTTGAGCTTTAATCGTATGACACGAGCGAGACAGGCGGTTGATGAAACGTGGATAGCCACGTGGTCGGAGACCGAAAACATTGCGACCGAAGCCAAACCTCTCAGCAAAACGCAACTCAACAAAACAAATATCCTGCTGCTTGTAGATATCCGCCACGGCTTTGTGTTCTGAGCTGTCTGACATGCGTTTGAAGTCTCATTCATGAGAAATAAGTACTTTCAAATATTTAGATGTGCGCTCAGGCACGGCACCGTGGCTGCCTAGTGATGTCACTGCAAGATCATTACGTGAACTATTACTAAGACAGTAGTAGAAGCAGTTGTAATTAGCCTTTCGTCAATCCACTGCTATTTAATAATTCGAAATTACAAAGCATCCAGATACAAGAGCGTCTCAAAACGATTCGCAAGGCAACCGCATATAAATATAAATACGAACCAAACAGATATTGAACATCTTAACAATATAAAAATTACGAGCGATAACAATCACGGATATGCCTAGATTTCCCACGCGCGTTTTTTCCCCGTAGACGTATTTAACTCGCGATAACAGTAGCTCTCGCACCTGTGCGCACGGGAAGTCTTACGTCTGTAGGCCGCTGAGATAACTGGAACTGGATGGAGGCTTTGCTGGAGAAGGGTTTAGACCACCCATTGATCAAATTGGCCATCGTTCTAAACATCCAGGCTCCAAACAGCCACACGACTTTGCACGAAAGTTTAAATCGTATTACGTGAGTTGTCACGCCCCCCTCGGCATAGACATATGGAAATAGCTGATTTAAGTTTGGTTGGAAAGCATTAGTAATTAAAAGATAATTCTAAGTTGCGGGTTGTGCGGCTGGAGCAGCAGTGTGCTGCCCGCAAGCCGTTACAAACACGGCGACCCCCATGCGTTGCAGTGACATCACTAGAGGGCTGTAACGCTGCTCTTTAGGCGTAACTTTAATGTCCCATTTGAAACTATTCTCACGAATAGCAGTTCAAATGCACGTGGGACAAGCCGGGACACAAGTCTCTAGGTAACTATTCAGTGGTGGTGCTGGCCTGATGGGGGAGGGGGCCCTAAGCAAGGATTATTTTTTGGCAGCCCCCCCCTTCAAATGATAAACTCCTAGCGAGATAACAGAGCTCTAGACATGCAAATGTAGTGAGATGAGAGAATGCACGTGACAGAATTGTAGTGAAATGTGCGAGATGTAAACAAAGGTGGGTAAAGGCAAGATAGAGATGAGATTGTACTGATGTAGGTTTTCACGGCTTGATGCATGGTAACTGCTTTCCAAAGCTTTACAAAGGAGAGAGGGGAGCGCTCGACACGGCTATCCTGAACGAACAGCTTTGGAAAGTAATTATCAGAGATGAGATTACCTTATTTACGTTGATTAGGTTTAGATTTTAAGTTAATTCAACTTCACCCCTATTGTTTCCGTATTTGGTTCTGTTTAAGCCGAGTGCCATCACTGTATCTCCCAAGGTAGGATTGTTGTTTTGGTTGCGTTTTCACTTCAGAGGCAGACACTGCTGGGCGATTACATTTTGATTAAATCAGCACAAGGGGAGAGGGGACCGTCGATGGTGGCCGGGTGGTAAGAGCGCAGCGTCTGCCACTTCCTACAGATCATGGGTTCGATTCCCACTGCTGTCGGGTGGATGGAAGGAACATTGGTTAGGTCCAGGACAGATATTTATGACTGGCATCGTTTTCACCAGGCACAGGTTTGGGTGCGTTCTACTTTGCAGAGCGTTCTACTTTGCAGAGCGTTTTATAATCCGGAGAATAAGGTGAATTGCAAGAATAGGTCCTTTGCCAGTGTTATAGCTAATGACTCACAATTAGATAGTTTCGCATACATATCACACCACGGGCTACAACGCTCATGATATCGATTTGCTTAATCGCGGTGTCATCTGCATGGTGGTGAACAACGCCACTGTAGATCTTCAATGCGCACCGTGCTTCAGCCGTTTCGAAATCGTCATCCCGTTATATGTATACCGCTCGTCCCATGCAGTACACCGCTAGGTGTTCTGATACAGGGGACCCCCAGTGGCAGCTGGGTGTCCCCCCTGCTGCAAGGGGGCATTAGTCTGCCAGTAGGGGGGGGGGGCGCAATGTTTCTATGTGGCTTCCCAATTTAGTAATCTGCGGGTAATTTAAACAATTCTACACATTCTTGACCAAGCCGCTGGTATAGACAGTGTAACTCTTAAGTTAAACAAGGTCAAGGCTTGCCAGTGGGCTCGTACAGCCGCTGCCTCTGTAGCAAGTGGCATATGGGCTGGCGCTTGGCCACATCACCTCTGCTTGGCTTCTAACATCTGATTTGAACATATGTAGCGGTACAGCCCAACTGCGTCCGGTTAAATGGGAGTTATTTCAGTACAGAGTGGGTTTCAGAGCCGAAAAAATGTCAATCAAGTATTCTCTCTTGACAGAGAAACAACAAAAACTAAAGCACCGCAAACTCTACAATTATTAGCAGCCTGAAAATACAAAACCGGTCTACAGTGCACACTTAGCGACCCCGCTAGTACAAACGTTACTCTGCATTGCTGTTGGTGTTTTGGGTAATACCTGCACCCAAGCAGGATGTCGTCTTGTAGCTTACACACCTAGGTTGTGTGTCCGTGACCATCGCACATGCATTTGAAGCTCCGCTAAGAGAAGTCCCACACACGCACAGACAGTGCATCGCCTTCCAACGTGTGTTTGTCCTCAGACGTATTTAACCAGCGCTAGCGTTGCGTTTCGAGATGCATAATGAGATGACATTACACGGGTACACGAGTTTCCTATGACAAGCCAAAAAATATCGAATCGGCGAAACGTCCAAATGCAAGACCCTCCCTTAAATACCGCTTTTAAATTCGGCGAGGCTTTCCTGGGCAAAGCTATAATCTCTTGTGACATTAGCAAAGCTTCAAACGCAGGCCAACATGTCGACACATCCACCCGGGGGGGGTGTGCAGTTACAGGAGACAAAGCTCTTCATTTTCGGGTCAAGACTTACTTTTAAATAAACGGTCAGATGCTCCACCCGCCGTACGACCCGGCGTTCTACGACGGCGATGCCCGAGGCGGCCACAAGTTTGACGGGTACGACGTCCCCGGACCAAACAGCACGGGGTTAACGTCAACGGTCGCCGGTTAACACTTTTCCTTTTCTCTGCCTCCGCAGCATTCGCACCGTGCTGAAGTTTTAAGTGGCGCCGCCGCGGCCACTGGCGGACGTCCCCTGGCTTCGGCAGAGAATGAAGAGCACTTGGCAACTATTAACAGCACAGCGGTGAAATCGTAGAAAATAAATACAATCAGCCTCACCCCATTATAGTAGACTTTAGATATAAATCCTGCAAGCTTGGTGACGGTACGGTTTGCGAGTTGGCCAGTTCCGCAAACGTGTTACGCGGAAAACAAGTCGATCGCCGTTTTACAAAATAATATAAAAACGTAAGTAGACGGTTGTAGTGAAAATTAAAAACGTTGACGAGATGACAATCTGGCTACTTGTTTCCGATGTTACGATGGTGGAATTGTCCAGTTGAATAATTTCAATAAACAGACCCGTTGTTTGCTATGCTTTGCACGTCCCTCATTGTATACTCTGCACGTCGTAAAAACACTCGGTTTTAGTTTTCTCATGTACATAACTGGCACAGCGGGGAAGGGGGACACAGTCTGATAGCTGCCATCAAGGTCGTCATTTTACAAATACTAAGTGTTTCAGTGTCGAACAATGGCGAAGTTGATGGCTCGTAACGTTCACAACAGCGCTTTGCACACAAGCGAGATATTCCCGCGTAGAAAATAAACGTTCCTATGCGGCTTGGCAAACGGAAAAATAAAACATTTTTCTATGGCAATTCGACGACGCACGTCAGGCACAGCAAAAAAAAAAAAAACCCCGCGAGTTCCGTTGTCCTTCCGTTTAAATCTCGGTTTTTTTTTACGTTTAACTTTAGCTGAATATTTTCAAACGACCGTTTTACCTGCTTTGCTTGCAAAATCACCGGCCCGCGCGTCAGGAAGTGAGGTCAGTCCTGAAACAGGAAGTGAGGTTGTCCAGACTCTTCCGCCCGCAGCGTCAGGATCTCGCAGCCTGTTTCCGTGACGAGCAGCGTGTGCTCGAACTGCGATGACCGTTTCCCGTCCTTGGTGACCGCTGTCCACTCGTCGGGCCAGGTCTCGTCTTGCCAGGTGCCTGCGTGTGAAAAACAAACCGTCGTAATCGTTGGCAAAATTCTGTGGCATAGCCGGATTTTTTTCTTTTATATTATGACTGCCAGGCCCTGTTGCCAAGCGGCCAGTAACACACAGTAGTAGATGAAAGTTAATGTTTTTTTAGCTGGAGCAACTGCATAATAATTTGGAAAAGAGATGATGACTAAAGTCAAAAAGTGTGAGAAAAGAAACCGCAGAAGTGGAGTTGTGACCTGCCGTGTGGATGCGTTAGTGAATGGGTGAGTGGGTTTACAGGGTAGGTTAGCAAGTGTTGTTGTGAGCTGCAGTACGGTGGTGGAACACTGGATGAGATGAAACAATCAGATTGGTAGACCCGAGTCCTCAAAAATTTAACGTGAAACGTTCCGTGATAATACCAGATACGGAAATATATTTCCCAAGGCACATATAATTTGGCATTGTTAGTGATGCTACTGTAATGAAAGCCAAAAAAACGGGCCTCACCTTCTGAGATCATGGGCTCGATGGTGAACACATGTCCAGGCTTCATAACCCCCACCGCCTTGTTCTCTGGAGGGCGACACAAGAACAATCGGTAATAATAATAGCGTTTTATATAGCGCCTTTCACCCGAGGGTCACAAAGCACTGCACAAGGGCCACGAAGAGAACGGCATGTCAACAATGAAAAGTACATTTAAAAAAACCAAAGGAACACATTTATTTTAATGATTAAGGCTGCTTCGTATATACTGAAAGGTCGTGAAACTGGCAATCTTAAGAGCGGCAAAAATCTGCCAACGTCCCCTAAGATGGCAGTCACTTCCTTAAAGACAAACTCGGAGGGCGACAGGGAGGGAGGGGGAGACAGGGACACAGGTTATGGTTAGACAAATGGCAGAAAAAGAAGGAAGGATGGGACATGGCCCATTTTATAATTCGATCAGAATGAGTTATGACAATATTGGGTGCAAAGCTATGCTCAAGAGCCCAGGACATTCCCGAGCTAAGCTCAGGCGTGTGATGAGGTGCATCCAGGACGTTTGCGGCTGATTAGTCATAATCACGTCCGTTACACGGCCACACGGTTACACGGTCACGAACGGCGACTCAGTGTCGGCTGCTAAAGGAGCCCTGGAGCAGATGACCGAGGCGTCATACGATTAATGCTGGGGTGGAAGTCTGCCGGGGAATATACCGTGTTGTAAGTGTAGGCTGCGAGTTGGCCAGGGGATGGATGGCAGTACACCTTTGATTTCATCTGGAATGCTGGATGCACTATCCCTTGTGTGTTCGTGTGGTTCGGGTCTTCAGCCAACCACAGGGTTTGGGCAGCAGCTGGCCCGCCCCAAACATTTAGGAGATAAAGTCATTTGAAGTTCCCAAAAAACCTATTTCGGAACTTGCGTCCAGGATACATGGCAGGTGTGGTACCACCGCGTGAAGTGAAGGTCATCTTTATATAAACCAACGAGCACATCTCTACCATGGCTGCTCGTGTGGCTCAACCGGTACGGCCCCGTTCCAGAAATTTGACTGCAGGCAGGACCGTGGGTTCAAATCCCGCCTGCGGATTATTTTAATCCCCAAATAAAAATCGGCAAGGTAAGCTCTCGTGAGTGACGGGTGCCGAACGCCGTAATCCAATAGAATGATCAGTATACTTGATAGGATGCCGAATGCCGTAGAGCAATATAACTTTAGAGGAAAAGCTCCTCTGCCCTAAGGTGGTTGGAACAAACATTTTTGAAAAATAAACTATCACCCTATTTCGGATCTACTTGGGGCCCAGAAAAACCCAGATCTTTGTACAAGCTGCAGTGGTAGAGCTCTCAGGCTTGGGTGAGAAGGCTGTGTTGTGTGCCAGAGGACACGGGTTCGAATCTCGCGTGAGACAACCCTCGGTTCCGGACAAGGAAAAATGGACAGAGTCCAGAGACACATGTAAACGGCAAGACATGGACATGGGACTACGGGCAAGGGTGGTGGTTCAAAAGCTGGACATTCACTTCCAACATCCTCAAATACAATATCTAAACACATGACAAAATCTATTCTTTTTTTTTTATCCCCCTTACTACTCCAACTTTTTTTTATCCACAATTACCCACAACCAATTGCACTGCATAAACTACTAAATAACATGTGCATCAATCATTTTCCCATTTAGAAATATGCAAGTTACAACTAATAAACAATATTACAGCCACACACGTTTAACTAACATAGACCCCCCGCCTTGTGGATGACCAGTGCACCAAACAACCTTAACTCCACGAGCACCATGACCTTTACACGACGTAAAAACAATGTTCTCCCCCTTTACGCTGCATT
>JAZEWU010000038.1:1095233-1106681 GCA_036362915.1 Geotria australis | reverse complement strand
ATATCCGGCCAGGGAAACGAATGCATGAGCTGTATGCATGAGCTGCCTGTCATGAGCTGTATGCACTGTCACTTAGGCTCATTAGCAATGGGTCGCTTTGTAAACGAATGTCTCCGAAAATTATCACGAGACAAATGTGTGTAAGTATGGTAAATTATTTAATTTATTGGCCCTGGCAGGAATTTTAAATAAGTTCAGTCGATTTTAAATAAGTTCAGCGTTTGATCGCTCGACTCACGATCGGAAGGTCGCGAGTTCAAATCCCCATCACCCTGCTCGTAACCCTGTATAAGTGGGAATGTTTTATATGGGGTGGAGCTTTGGCGCAATTATTAATGCACTGCACTATTAACATGGGGGACTTGAGTTTGAGTCCTGACCCATTATGGCCGCCGTACCCCTCGTCAACAAAGTGTGTTGTAGAGAAAGCAATGTAAACCAATAGGGATATTGACCGACGTGGGGCGAGCGTGTTTGTGAGTTGTGGTCACTTTCACTGACAAATTAATTTTTTACAATATTTTCCAATGGAGCCATAGTGATTTCTTATTATAAATGTAAAATTATTATTATTATTATCGCTGCGCAAGTGCCATCTTGTTAATTGGACAGACATCCTCGTAGGAATCAGAGTTTTAGGATACCAATCCTAATACTTGCTCCAAGTGATGGGGAGCTTATCGCACAGTCATAAAGCCATCACAGACTAGAAACGAATTAGAGTAGTGATAATACTCGCACAACGTGATCTCTAGGCTGCAACATGCGCAGACTGTGTGTCGCACGAAATTATAATTCGCGTAGCTGTGGCGAATATAAGTAATGGATCAGCAGAGACCATCCATCTCGCTTATATATCTGTCCACACAAAAAATGAACTATATTTTTTACGTCCATGTATGTGCATAACTAGGACCCATATCTTGAAAATCTGGAAGTTCACCAGCATTGACTAAAGCATGGCCTTTGCTGATGAGACTCAGTCCAGAGTTTTGTTTATACTGAATGTCGCTGAAATTATGCACTACCAAAAGGCAATAGATCTGACGTGTTGTGTAAAAAAATATTAAAATATTTAATCTGGAAAGACCAATATACGAAGGAGACGTTGGTCTGTTTATCTCCGCTGGTGATAAGCGTGTTGAGTGCACGTTAACGGGCAGGTGAGCGGGTGCCGTACTGGAGTAGTGGGGCACGTTGGGCGCCGTGTGGAAGAGGCGGTGGATGCCGTGGCCGCAGTAACTCCGCACCACCGAGAAGCCGTGTGCCTGCGCGTGTCTCTGGATCACGTTGCCGATGTCTCGGTAGCGCGTGCCCGGCTTAACTGTGAACGCGGACAAAGTGGATTAACACACACACACAGACACACGTGTAGAATAAACAGTCACGGATCTCTCCCACCCCGCCGAGCCTGATAGGCTGTTTGGACGAGTACAAGTTAACCAGTACAAGTTAGCCAGCAGCTGTTAAGGCCAGCATAGTGCACAGGAGGGTTGTGCGGCCAGCTACACACGCAGCTGCTTAAACATGTCCTGGGTTTTAATTATATCGACTCAGGCTTGAGTATATTGTGCCGTTTGTAAGCATCAGCAATGGGTGGACATGATTCTGTCCACACCACCCGTTTACGTACCATGGTGGCTTTAACGGGTGCTCGCTGATACCACTTAAGTTTATATGTTTAAATCGGGTGCGAATTAAAGAGGCCAGTATAGTCTCATTTGCGAGCATTATCCGATACCAAGCCTGGCCGCCTCAGTCTGCCCAGTGCCGACGTTCGCACACGGCACCGGCGCGTGGTAACGCAAGGCGAGACAAGGCAGTGAAAAAAAGATTACAGGAGGCCCTGGGGCCTCCTGTAGCCCTTGCAACAGGGCCCATACCAACCATGCTACTCGACTGGCATCAAGAAATCCGCACGCCCACCCTCCACCGATGGCGCGCGTGCGGCACTGTACGAGCCGTCGCTTAACGACTTAACGTGTCATTACGCGAGTCGGCGAGCCGTCGCTGCGAGTTAACGAGCCGCCGCGTTGCGCGCCGAGAGGTCCGTGTGTGGCGGCGGCACGTGCTGACCTTCGTCGATGGCGTGCATGAGGCACTCAAAGGAGACCTGCACGAGCTTGCGCGACGCCGCGTCCACGCTGCCGACGAAGAAGGTCTCGTTGAGGTCCCCGTGGAAGCCGTTGTGGTACACCGTGATGTCCACTGCCGCGAGCAACACACGGCGGCGACAGCAGGGCGTCTCGTTAAAAGTACAGTGGTCCCTCGCTTGACGATGGCCTCGCAATACGATGAAATCTCATCTCACTGTCAGAAACCGCTTAATCCCATACAGGGTCGCGGTGAGCTGGAGCCTATCCCGGCAGACACAGGGCGCAAGGCAGGGTTATACCCAGGATGGGACGCCAGTTCATCACAGGGCACTGAGGGCAATTTAGTCTGCAAGCAAATTAACCTATGCAGCAGCATGTTTTTGGACCGTGGGAGGAAACCGGAGTGCCCGGCGAAAACCCACGCGGACACGGGGAGAACATGCAAACTCCACACAGAAAGGGACCCGAGCCGAGATTCGAACCCGGGACCTTCTTGCTGTGAGGCGGCAGTGCTACTCACCGCGCCACCGTGCCGCCCTACGATGAAATCACTTTACGATATACGCTCTATAAGAACATTAGTATCGCATTGCGATAAAATGTCACTTTACGATACGTGTTACGATATGGCTGCGCATGAGCGTGGGTGGCGCGGCAGCCAATCAGCGATGCAAACGCATGCCACTTTCATTACCATTATCTCTATTTAAATAAAATCAGTGCCAGCTTGTCCCTTTTGCTGGGGTTTTACACGTTCGTAAGATAGCAAAGTGCATGCACGTGTGCATTAAGTGGAGCGCAATTCCTAACGAAGCTCGCGGTTTTGGGGAAAGCATTTTCCCCACGGATTTGCCGATATAAATCACGGTGGAAAAACGCGGCCGAGTGGTCGTGCGCCGCAAGGAAAGCCACCGCCGTCGTCTCACCGTTGAGGATGTCGCCCTCCACCAGCGGCCGATGGTCAGGGATGCCGTGGCAGATGACCTCGTTCACGGAGGTGCAGCACGACTTGGGGAAGTTGTAGTAGTTGAGCGGCGACGGGTAGCAGCTGCGCTCCATGCAGGCCTGGCCACCGGAGCGAAACGACGGACAAGTAGGCCACCACCACCGCCGTCCACGACAATAACACGTTACGCACTCTCGCCATGCAGTGCATCGCCCTCTGCCTGTCACGCAACTGTAATCGTTAGTGGATCCCTCAGAGCTACTTCTGAGATCACAGCGGGAATGCATTCTCACATGTCCTGCTACGGAGCGTAATGCTCTTTGCATGACAGTCAAGACCACTTTTGCATGACGGTCATAGCTCTGAACCGACTTTAATGATGACCCGGTCGAGGTGAATTCACGTGTCTATATGTATGCTACGTGTCTCTGTACGTGTCACTGGTTTTGATCCGAGGCAGCTGTCTGCATTCGAGACCGTGTTCTCAGCGGTGGCGGCTTAGCGCTTTGACCTCCGAGCCACCCTGCCACACACAGATACACATTTACACAAAGTGGTCCCTCACTTTACGAGAATCAAATCGAGTCTTCTCCTGTAATCAATGGGGACACACACACTCTACTGCCCGTGCAGCGATTGCGCGTGTTCGGCTGGTACGTACCGCGTGCACCGCCTCGTCAATCTCGTCCGTGGTGGTACCCGGCTTCACCATCTTAGCTGCAATGTCCAGCACCTCCCTGCCCAACTGCGGGCAGACACGCAGATTTTTCCCACAGTATGGTGAGCCCGGTGGATACGGCACACATTGCAGCCACCATGTGTGGCAAAGGGATTGATTCACGTATTGCGGTATAGAATTCTCGACGAGTGATAACAATGCGCGCAAAAAGTGGATACGATTATGATCACACGATCGGTCCTCCAGTTATGCTTTGCGCAACACATGGCATTACCACGGCGCCTGTATAGCAACTCTGCCTCGATGCGGCAACACCAACTGCATGTATAATACAATTGACAAACCACCACGACCTCGACGTTTTAAAAACTACTCAAACAAAATTCATTCCATTAGGCTGTCCCGAACTGTGCTCGGCTCCGCTCCTCACTATTTGTGTCTCGTCCCTGACCAGGCATGGAATTTGTGACCGTTATAAATTGTATTATTATTGTATTAGACCACCAACCCAACAGTCAATATTAGGGCCATTATAGAGACAGCCACCTCTGTTGGTTACAAATTCAAGCAAATAATTTGGCGAGGCATTTATGAAGACCCATTGCTTGAAACCCGTGGGTTTTTTCCAGGAACTCCGGTTTCCTCCCACAGTACAAAGACATGCAGCTGCATAGGTTAATTGGCCTGCGGACTAAATTGCCCCTGGTGCCCTGTGATGGAATGGCAGCCTATCCTGGGTATAGCCCTGCCCTGCGCCGTCTCTGACGGGATAAGCTCCGGCTCACCACGACCCTGTACAGGATTAAGCGGTTTCTGAAAATGGATGGATGGATTGCCTGAAACATTACCTATTAATTATATATATTTTTATTTGGAAAAAAGTGTTATTGACAAACACCATAAACTTTCTGCCGTTCAACGAGAAAACAACACCTGCTCTGGACCCCGCAAATCAACTCGGGGCTAAAACTGCGACGACAAATGTCGCCTGCTGCATCTACTACTGTGGCCTCCGACACACGAGGCATGCCGTGCTGGGTACCGAGTCGCGACGTTGTAACGACCGCGGAGCTCCGGCCGTCATACCTTGCAGGCGATGCGCATGCCCTCGATCTCCTCGGGGGCGAGCACCTTGATCTGAGTGCTTCCTCTCATCTCCTTCTCGACCAGGGAGATGCCTGCCGCAACACCGAACAAACACCCGGTCCTCGAATGACTCACAGTTGAGAAACAATTTTCTCCCCGTGTGTGTAGGTTTTCGCCGGGCACTCCGGTTTCCTCCCACAGTCCAAAGACATGCTGATGCATAGGTTAATTGGCCTGGAGACTAACAATGGATGGATGAAAAAATTGGACCGTTTAGGAAACCACCCCCTACCCAGCAATATATACGGAAGAGTAGGCCAAAATACTCTGGAGAGGAGCTCCCTGTAGATCCCTCGACTGGAGGATCTACCGCCAGTAGCAGCGTTACAAAGTAATAAAATGGCTGCACAATATATTTTTATCGACACCTTTATAAATAGATAATTGGCATGACTGCCGTACATTTTACGATTCAGAATTTTACCGCCTAAGTCAAACTTTATCCTTTGTTTTTGCACTGATGCTGTCACAGTTCCATCAAACACACCGTACCTTGCGTGTGATTCGCGTAGTCTGGCCTTGAAATATCCTCTGGCACATCTTTTTTGGGGCTCTACGAGGCACATCAGACAGAAAAACCGCAGAAAAACACAGTGAGCTTGCAAGCTCTGGAAGCGGAATTCCTGCGATACAACAAACGTACGAAAGAAGTGATTTTAGTTGAAGACCACCGGTCGCACCCTTCAGTAGTACAGGGACCATGGGGCATGCAATGAGTTAGTTACCAAACCCAGCGGGTCGATCAATTACCATGACTGCGGATTGACGGTTACATTTAAGAGTAAAACCCTTTTCATATTTTGTTTGCATCACCTCGTTTTTGCAGGATATTACCAAAAAACACGCTCTGGTTTCCGGAATATTATATGGAATTTAAACTGGGGCGTCTTTTTCGGAATACCTTATACAATCTCATCCCTATGGTCCCTACGGTCTCATGTTTTCTGAAATGTTGTTTTCTACTGCTGATTTTCCATGCTCTGTCGTTGTTGACATGTCGTTCTCTCTGCAGCTTTGTGCAGCGCTTTGTGACCCTCGGGTGAAAGGCGCTATATAAATGCTATTATTATTATTACTGCACCGTCACATTTAATCGTTTATTTTTTGTTGTTTTGGTTTTTATCCTATTATTATTTATGTATCGTTCATACGCGCGTCACAAACCAGGGGATAGTAGGGTCGCAGCGTGCCCGTGTAGCGATACCAGGGCCACGGATCCGTGATCGGTGCTCCGGGAATGTTGGCCGCGTTGTTCTGTGCCTTTTCTTCCTCTGTGCGCACGCACCGATAAACACAGACGCACGTCTCCCGTTTAGCTGTGTGCAGCGTGTCCTTGAAAATACCGTGTCCTGCTTATCCAGCAGGTTTTTTTTTTTCCCGGGGGAGGACGTTACAAATAAAAAAAATTAGGAATACATTGGAATGACATTTAAACTGACAATCCTAAAATCCAAAAATTGTTCCAGCGTGCAAGGCAATGATGTAATGAGATACATTTTTCTATAGCGCAATTCATGCAAACTGTAGACTTTGTACCGGGCACAGTTTTTGCACAGAGACACAGGAAACCATAGACATGTGGGAAGACAGCCAGAACCGAAGGTAACAATTTCCCAAGCTCTCCGGTCCTACTCATTGACTTGCTGTTAGCTGTTCCACACTGCACAGAAACGTCACGTGACAGGCAGCCCCAGTTCAGTACTGCACTGTGCGGTATTGCTCACCTGCAATTCTAGACAAGCATTTATAATATTTTCAGTAAGTTAATTTTGAAATACCACTTTCATTCTAAAACAATGTGAATTTCTGAGCTTTCAGAATGTAAAATTGATGAAATTGAAATAAATACGTAGATTAAATAAATATCGTGTTCATGGATATAACAAACATTTTTTTACAGGAAACATATATACAGGCACATGCCACACCTAAATTATCCTGGTATTTTGAGGGCATACTGACTGCTGGACTACGTGCTATCATCAATCGCCTATTACACACTGGCGCTATGGTACAAAGGTGAAGAATGCTCAAACAAACCCACATTACCAATATGGCATGTGGAGGCCTTAATCCAGCAGGAGATTTAACAAAGGGCTGCAAGGTTACTTTCATTATAGTTATTACATACATAACGTGGGTTGGTCATGTGTGAAGATGGATGTACGGGTCCTTAAACATTCACAACACAGACTAAGTGACCTTTTTCGCAACAATGACAGAGCCTACGTGAGATTCATTATCTCCTTTGCAAGAGCGACCTGTGAAGGGCATGCATAATTTACACTCAGGTACCAACACAGTCATGGATTTCCTGCGCGCGTGTCCACACCTGCTCACCGAAGACAAAAACGACCTCTGTTCTGTGCTGTAATCGGCGGACAACAACAAAGGGATGTTGTGACCAGCATCAAAGCCCGGCTAGCTGCCTTTTCCTCTCTAATGCTGTTGCTTACATAATGACAGGTAAGCATTTAAGGCTGAGTCGACCTCATGGAGGCTCGGGACAGGTTCAGCTACCACCCGCTACTGCTGTGATCCACGGCAGAGAAATTTACACCGGTCATCATAGTTTTGCAGTGGCAGCGGGTGTGAATTGATGATGAATGGGTTGCACATATAAAGGTCAATAAGCGATGGTGCCTGATTAGCCTACACACACACCACAAGCGCAGTAAGCCACTTCCATGCCTTGGGATATGAATATTAACGTCCCAAGGGAAACGCCGAGTTTTCCAGTCGCTGGAACCAAGGAATACCGGGGGTGGTGTTGGTTGAAGTGGGTGTGGTTGATGAGTTATCTCTGTCACCACTGCAGATATATAAGTAATATAAGTCATGCTTGTTGTGTCGCAGGAGTCCCGTAAAGAGCTTGCAAGCTCACAGGGTATTTTTCTGCTGTAATAATAAACATATATTTATCTATCCCGTTAAAGATCACTCGAAGAAATAATACACTCCTGTTGCTATCTACATTCAAGCCCTCGAGTGGATGAAGGTGTTCAACTCAACTAACCAGCTGACTGTGATGCGCGAGGAGGATTTAAAAAAACACACAACGCAGAATGTTACCATCATTATCCTCAAGCGCATTCACACACATATTATGTATTTAATTGTTTTCACTTATTGGTTAACCGTCGCATCAGCCTGGTCTCTTCTTTATGATCACAGGCCACACAGGGATAGGACAGGCTGGCACCGGTTACACACTGCACCATGAAAATTAATGACGCACCATACCTCCCTAAACACAACGATCTCCCGTAACATTCTTTAACAGACTTCTGGGACAAGCGCTGCTAGCGAGCATCTGTTTAGGCCTACACAACACACAAGGGGATGCATGTGGCCCGTACAAAAGCGGGATGGTGTGGCCATCTTTGTCTCCTCGTTGCTGAGATTTACACCACGCACGAGGTACTCATTTGAGGCCGAGTCGACATAGGGGAGGTCCAACCGGTTTTGATATCACTCGGCACCGATGTTTGCCGTGGTCGAGAATCTAACTCGGGTTGCCAGGTTAATTTATGGTGCAGTGTGAACCACTGCACCATCGTTCCCTCACCCACTCTATCACGCAGATAAATTTGCTTGCTGAGCAACATTGCTTGGATACATGCTTAGTCGGCGGTGCTATATTGCTATACGTAAAAGCGCCAGCTCAGATTTCAACACGCCCTGGACACCACAGTTCAGCTTTGCTCAATAACGTACACCACATTTCACGATGACGCCTTATCTCACAAGCGTGGGCACATACCAACGCTCCTCCATGGTGCCCCACCCCAAAAAAACGACTGCCAAGAGCCAACAGCAAAATTAAACACATGCTTGTAATAGCAATGCATTCGGGTAAGCGCCTATTTAAATGTTAGTTATCTGATAAATTATAGTGTACTTGCACACAGCATTTGTCAATCCATAATTAAATCCATTAACCATAATAATGATCATTATAAAAATTATTTTAAATTTACTGTCCGTTAACAATACACTACTAGATAAAGGCCCATCCATACTTTTAGGCCATGGAAGATATATGACCATACATCACCATGCTGGTCAATGTGGGTTGGCGATGGCGTGCGCAGAAACGGTTTGCGTACATTTCGTTTCTGATGTCAACTGTGGTTGGGAATCGAACTCTACGGCCAAGGTCATCCGTGCAGTGCCACTTATCGCCGTGACATGAGTAGTTGCTTAATAATAGTCTACTTGTGTAACGCGCGCATTTTCTCCGGGCGCGTTGCACCCGTTGATTCAATAAACACTTCTATGGTAATAAATACCAATAGCATGTCCTATACATTAATTACTCATGAAAAGCCTCTACGTGTCTCAAGACGAATTCCAATGGGATATGTGAGGGCAGCCGATATCCAATGGAATATTGGCTAATTCCATGTGTGTTTGGCGTCACGTAGAAGGAAACTGGAGAACCCAGAGGGAAAAAAATACACGAGCATACAAGGATGTGCCAATCATTCTCCCTCCACAGATGTTCATTAATCCACTGGTGTACTGCCATCTTCTGGCAACTGCAGAAATAGTGATGGAGCATTTATGTCAAACGGGTTTCCACACTGCCGTTACACCTAGACGTTGAAATTCCACGTGACGGTGCACTGCAGTCAATAGTCTATGGACTACTGAGTGACACAGCGCTCCGGAGCCTTGCTCCATTGTTGGTGATCGACAACGGTGCGGTTTTGGAAAACATCTGATGAAAATTAACACTTAACAACGATGCATACATCGGAGTTATTAACACATAATAATAATAGCATTTTATAGAGCCATTACTGTCACAACATTTAATGAATTGAGAGATTGTGATGACTATGCCTTTCACTTATTCAGAAACGCCTTTCAACAGGGTGCTGATATATTGGGACGTTAAGAAAATCTGAGATGCTAGAGAAATCCCACCACGCACATAAGGGTGAGACACTCAAAAACTTCACAGAGGTAACATTAAGAATGATTTACCGTCCTCCCATATCCTGGCTTCTTAACAAACCAAGCCTACAACACCTGGTCTTCCCAGTTAGTCTCCCATCCAAGTACTAACCAGGCTTTACCCTGCTGAACGACGGGGATCTAATGAGATTGGGCACATCTGGGATGATAGTAACATTTTTGCTGCACTGCCCCTGACTGTTCACACGATAGCACAGCCACAGATGCCTATGACAACCAGGCGTGCATTGCTGGTTACCCATCCAAGTACGATCCAAGGCTGAACGCCGCTTAGCTTTCCGAGATATGTCGTAATCAAGCGAATTTGGGGAGATTTGTTCATAAGATCGAGAGTTGCCTCACTCACTCGCTTTCTTGTGCAGTTTCTTGTGGGCGTCCCAGCTGCCTTTGAAGCATTCCTGCCCGCACACGTAACAGGCACCCAGTAAAGAAAACCCTTTACATACATGTACACATATTGAAGTAGGTTTTCACGGGCAAATATATGAGAATTTCTCTCAAGAGCTGCTCTTGTGGGATAGCCATAGCGAGTGTTCCTCCTCTCTCCTTTGCGACGTTTCACCTCCGACGTTGGAGGCCTGAAAACGCCGGAGGTGAAACGTTGTAGAGGAGGATCACTAGCCACCACTAGAAGCGTTCACGTCGCGACCCCTGTCAGGTAATACTTGGTGTTGCCTGCGAATTCTACCAAACACTTCAAAGCCAAGCTGAAAGACAATGATGTCCAGAAGCTGCCCATCGTGCTTTGAAGAATCGCAAAGAAGAAGAAGAAGATCCGAAAAAGAGCACCTCTTAAGAGCAATTCTCATATACATATAAAGCCCCTTTTTTCTCAATCCAATGTTAGATGAGAACATCTCCACACAGGGCGGGTCAGTGTCAAAAAATCAAAGGCGGCTTAACGCGCAAACGGCTTAACAAGCTCACATTAATTCGCGTAATCCTCCACACTCAATCGAGCATGGGGTCAGTGATTATCTGTCACCGGCCATGAGCCAAAAGTGAACATCCCGCATTTCCATCACGGAGCTCAGCGTGTCCACAGGAAGCATAATGATGACCATTGTCATTCTAATATTTAAACGCGACAATTCATCAACTCCTCAGAGAGTAGTGGTTGAATCTTTGCTTATCTTTGCTAATGACTGATAGGCTTCATTGATAGTACACCTTGCCAAGTCGCATTTTCTATTGAATGGAAAATAATAATTTACATCCCTTTGTCAATCCACTTCTTCACGGTGGTCTCTCAATTCCATGTCGGTAGTCGAGGGGGGGCGGGGGGTTGAACATACTTCACTACACTGACCAGGGCAGGTTGGGTAATGGGGGAAACCCGAGGTCCAAATCAGATATCGAGGTCCCATTCAGATATCGCTTGCCACTGATGTCAGCCGTGTCAGACAATTAATAATAATATAATTTATATAGCGCCTTTCACCCGAGGGTCAGAAATCGCTGCAAAAGGGCCACGGAGAGAACGGCATGTCAACAACGACACAAACAATAACAACTAATAAACACCAAAGCAACAACAATTAAATGATTAAGGCTGCTTCGAATAGACTGAAAGGTCGTGAAACTGGCAATCTTAAGAG
>JAZEWU010000038.1:1042255-1095189 GCA_036362915.1 Geotria australis | reverse complement strand
GCCACCTCACAACATTGAAGCACAAGAACATATACATAGGCACACGCAACAGTAAAGAAAACAGGCAGTTATTTATAACAACAAAAACGTAACTTTTACACGCGACACCTGGGCCACCCCACGAGGCGAGTCTAGGCCAGACAGGCCTTACATAAACTGGGCCAGGAGTCGGCCGCGTAAAGCAAACAATAAAAGCCTGGCAAACACAACAAAACTAACATCAAAGTTACATATAACCAAACTATTAACTAAAGCAAAAAGGAACAGATGAAAAGTGATAAATTGTATAACAAATCGAAGTTAAATAAATACGCTCAACAAAGGGAGCTGTAGCTCACGCGCTCCCAGCACGTGGGCTCTGGTCAAGGTGTTGTTCGCACCCTGTACCAAGCATGTCTCTCTGCCCAAAGCTAGTCAAGGAAATGTCACATTCCTATTACAAGGGCCTGGAATTGTATACAGGACAGCACTTGATGATTGCTATTCAAAGTTGTTATTTTGGGATAGCCGTCTCTATACCTCGTGACGCCTAAGTATCCCAACGCCGGAGGATGCTTCCAACGTGGGAGGCAAAATGTCGAGATGGAGAGCGCAGTGACACGGCTATAGACTGTGTGTATAGACTGTAGAGAGGGTGAGCGTTTAGTGACACGGCTATCCCGAAAGAACAGCTTTTAAGAGCAACCACCATGAATCGAGCCATGAAAACCTACATCAGTACAATACTTGTCGTCCATGGAGCGGTGGTGCAGCGATTATGTCACTGCGCCCCGAACCAAGCAACTAGAAAAATAATGCCGGCCCACGGCCAACATCAGTCGCGAGCGATGGTGCAAGATGCAGATCTGCATCTGCATCTTACCTGGGTTCGCTCCCAGACCCGTTCACGATCACGCGCTGACCAGCGTGGGTGAAGCATGGTCAACCATCCCCCACGGGGCCCACGTGTCACGGCCAAAGGCATTCATCCAGCAGTGGATATAGGTCACGCCAGACACCGATCAATGTCAATAAAAAGAGCATACAACTCCACTGCTGCATGGCCGGGGCGTTCGGTCACGGAACCCAACGCTTTCCACATTTCCCCCCCCCCTCACAACGAAACCAAGGCTGAGGCGTGGGGACCCAGGCCTCACCTCAAGGGGCAATAAAATAACCACAACAATCACCACCACGACAACGCACAACAAACCTGCGAGCAGAAGAAAGATCCCTGCACGCCGAGCTTGATGCAGGTGGGACACTGTAGCTTGGCCGCGTTGACGCAGCCCGCCGTCTCGCAAATGTGGCTCAGCACAGCGGCCATGGCGGAGTAGCTACCCGCAGCAGGAGCCGCAGAAGCCGGGTGGCGTACGGTAGGCAAGGCGTGGGCGTCAGCCGTGAGCCCATAGCGGCCCTGTTGGGTAGGGGGAGGAAAGAGCTTGTGACTTCGTTACTCCCTCGCCCGCCCCACCCCCGTTGTAAGAACGTAGATTTCACATAAAAATTGAAGTCTATGGGCCGCCACTCTCAATCGGTGGGTCCATCAGTGGGCCTCGAGCGCTTCCTAGTGGTCCGTGGAGACCACACCCGATTGGGCCAAGTAGACCTTGAGGTGCAAAAGGTTGAGAAGCCTATTCGAACACAAACACCACTGGCCATTGCGGGGAGTGTGTGTGTGTAGGGGGTGTTGGTGAAGGGCGTCTTGCCCTACGTAATATGGACGCCGCGGTAACCAGCTCAGATCTTCCGATGACAACGCATCGCCATGTCCAATGGGAATAAACTGCAGAAAATATTTACGACGAATTGATCATTATAAACACACCCAACCGTCCGGCATTTCTACGTATTAGTGTGAAGTTTGTCGGGTTTTGTTTCTTCTTCACGCAACGGTATATCACATCATGGTGTCTTATAAACAAAACAATACATCAGTTCACGTTTCCCTCATACCCCGTTATTCAACGTTGCCTCCATAAACAACCATGGGAAGGCATTGCTAGGATACGAATAATAGATTTTTGCTATAATTGAGTTGGGGCGGCCTCACAGCAAGAAATTCTCGGGTTCGAATCCCGGCTCGAGGACCTTTCTATGTGGAGTTTGCATGTTCTCCCCGTGTCCGTGTGGGTTTTCGCCGGGCACTCCGGTTTCCTCCCACAGTCCAAATAGATGCTGCTGCATAGGTTAATTGGCCTGCGGACTAAATTGCTCGCGGTGCCCTGTGATGGAATGGCGGCCCATCCTCGGTATAACCCTGCCTTGCGCCCTGTGTTTGCCAGGATAGGCTCCGGCTCACCGCGACCCGGTACAGGATTAAGCGGTTTCTGACAATGGATCGATGGCATGTTTGTTGTGTCGCAGCAATCCCGTAAAGAGCTTGCACGCTCACGGGGTATTTTCCTGCTGTGATAATAAACATCTATCTGACAGTGGCTAGCCGGACACAGAAAGGCACCCGAGCCGGGATTCGAACCGGGGTTTTGTCTGGAACCAAGTAGAGGGGGCATTTGAACCCGGAGCCGCCCCGGAATCACGTAATGTACAGAAAACCACGTGACCCCATCTGCCGTTAGCAACATGGCGACTGCGGAGCCGGTGAGTCAACGTGTGCGGGCTCGGCCTGGGGGGAGGCCCTCGCTTTCCCTCGTCTCTGCCGTAGCTGTACTGCAATCACCGTGAGAACTATAACAGCGCTTGGTTCCTCTTGGACTGCTGCGCCTGTGTACCGACGGAGAAGCCTTGTGAATGGTACAGCTGCCCGCTTCGGTGTCTGAAAGAAGCGCGTCCTGTGTCAGGCTTGATGAGGCCTAAGGCTCTCCGTTGTCCGCGGCCGGACTCATTGAAGCCACGCGAATTCGCCAGCCGTCCTCTATCCACTGCTGGGTGAAGGGCCCTGACTGCACCGTCACTAATCTGACAGGGTTCGCTGGTGCCGTTGTCTCACGCGCTGTTCTCTGTCGCTCCGTGTCGCTTGTCCTCCTGGGCGAGTTTCCCTCGTTTGGCTGCGGTTCCGTAAAATATTGAAATTATCGCTGTCTTAGCCTCGCTGCGCAAATTAGCCGGTTCGTTTTTGTTTAAAGTGCACGCGTGTGCCGCTTTTGTTGAGTGGCGGGCGGAATGGTTGTTATTTCTGTAAGGATTATTGGATGAATGGACTGCCATCGTTTGTAGGAATGTGTACTTTCCAGAGCCGGTGGTGGTGGGGGTTGATTCTGCCCCAGCATTCCCTCCGGGCTCAGAACAAATGGCATAACTTTGTGAAAAGTCTTAGGTGGTTGTCTTTATTCCAGGGGCTGCGCCGTCATATTTCTGCTAGTGCTGTATGAATGTGTCACAATCCATCCATTGTCAGAAACCGCTTAATCCTGTACAGGGTCGCGGCGAGCCGGAGCCAATCCCGGCAGACACAGGGCGCAAGGCAGGGCTACACCCAAGATGGGACGCCAGTCCATCACAGGGCACCGGGGGAAATTTAGTCCGCAGGCCAATTAACTTCTACAGGAGCA
The DNA here is from genome assembly GCA_036362915.1 of Geotria australis. Taxonomy (NCBI): domain Eukaryota; kingdom Metazoa; phylum Chordata; class Hyperoartia; order Petromyzontiformes; family Geotriidae; genus Geotria; species Geotria australis. The sequence continues at coordinate 1,091,698 of JAZEWU010000038.1, read as the reverse complement.
TGTCTTTGGAGTGTGGGAGGAAAACGGAGTGCCCGGCGACAACCCACGCGGAATGTCACAATACGTTGTCGTATTCTATTTATATGCTGTTGCGCTTTACACGCTAAAAATATCTCTTGCGAGAACTCGTTACTGTTGCACTATCCGAGTCCTCTCGGGTGGTAATTTTCTAACGGATGGACGCCTCACCAAGCCGTCGCAATCTCGCACAATCCTTAATGCTTGTATCCTGTGTGCTAAGTATCCTCTAAAGGACCGTGAAAACTGTGTAAAGAGTGGCCCCACCATGGGAACGTGGAGTGACCGCCATTAGCTGAGGTGTCCCCATTGCTAGTTTTAGCAGGGCGGCGATACGGTACTAGCATAATAAACTCAAGTGATTTGTCTCGATGTACCGTCACTTTGTGAAACGTAAATGAACTGCGTTGTAAACATGAAAGTAACGCACACAGACCTCGATGACATGGGGATTATTTGACCTAGTAAGTGCGGTTAAAGGATGGGGGGAGCCTTAAACCAGAAATGAATTGCATAGATGTCATTTTCCAGTCAGGGTCTTCGGTCTTAACGCTATCTGGCTAATTATTTGAATGGCAGTGTTACTGATGATGGCGGTGGAGTGATTATGGGTGGGTGGTATGGTGTTTGTGTTGGCCATGATGTATATGTACTGTCTCTCGAGCCTTACTGAAACTGCTACCTTAAACTGCGCTTTATCCCTGGGTAGTGTGCATAAGGATCGATGCAAAGTTTCTAACCTGTAACAGAGTTCACGATCGAATTGGCTGTTTGGTTTAGTTGGGTTGTGATTTGTTGCATTCTTCTCTAATATGGTGGCCTGCTTTGTCATGTTAAAACGTCTGGTCTCTGTTGTTTGGCTCAGATTAGTAGTATTTTCAACTTTGTTGCATTAGGCTGGTTTCACTGAGCTGGTTTGTGTTAAGATATGTTTTGAGTTTAACGTTATCTATTTATTAAAACTACACAATGAGCGTGATTCCCATTTGGGAAAGACTCAAAGCCTGTTTTACTAACAGTGGTTCGTGTTGATGACATTGGCAAATAATGTCTTTTGGCCATTTTGTCAGAATGCGAAATTGGATATTCATTACATTTTTGCGTCCTCTTCCCAGATTCAGAAAAGCTGAAATGAACACGAGTTGATTTTATTGCTCAAAGCAACTAGTGTGACGGTGCCAGGTGGATTGTTACGTAGAAGAACTGTTAGAGGTTTGGAGACTGTTTGCTGAGTTCTTCATTCATCTTGGATTAATCATGGCTGATCGTGACGAATGTTGATTGTTCCCTAAAGTCGTGGATGTGAGTGCTCATCATAGCGCGGCTTTCATGACCACAGGAAGTGGCGATTCGTGCATTGACTCCGGAGGAGCCGGAGAAGGTGGAGGACTCGGAGACGGCCCAGACAGATGTCGATCCCGAGCACTACATCAAGCACCCGCTGCAGAACAGGTACGCTTGCTTACCAAACGCACTATTATATCTGATTATTGAAATACAGTACCGATTATGTGGTCGATTACTCAACCAATTGAATATCATGCGACTAATCGAATAATCCAAATTTTGTTGGGGGAAATGTTTTTATTTCATATATTTCCGCAGGGATTGAGGGCTACCTGCTAGTACTTTAAGAGTATTATAGTCACAGTTTAATATGGCCAATAGAATGCTTTCGCTTCGTAGAAATACGTGTGTGTGTGCACGCTTTAGGTGGGCTCTTTGGTTCTACAAGAATGACAAGAGCAAGTCATGGCAGGCCAACCTGCGACTTATCACCAAAGTGGACACCGTGGAGGACTTTTGGGCGTACGTACATACATCAACGGGACGCTTGCACTTATCGGTACACGTACATTAAGGCTTTTTGTCAATCCACTGCTAGATAAGGGCCTCTCCACAGCGTGCGGCTCATGGGGGTTGTTTGACCATACATGGCCACGCTGGCCTTTGGGATGGTGTGAAGGTATGTAAATCAACACAGCCATAATATATCTGCATGCATTATATTCGTTTATACAACTGTACGCAAGTCATAACCTGTCCAGAGTTTGGGGAGACACTGAAAGACTTTATGTCGCTCTTTGCAAGAGCGACCTGGTTAAAGGAGCAGAAATTAGATGTTTGTTTTAATTAATCTGAACGTGTGTTTTTGTGATGTTTTCAGGTTGTACAATCACATCCAGGTTGCAAGCCGTCTCATGCCAGGCTGTGATTACTCCCTTTTCAAGGTGAGCTTGCTGCTGCAAAGTGAGTCGCGGAGTCATTGGCGATTTAATGAATCCCAGCGTAGGCGAGGGCGACCGCAAAATCCCGAACAGGTCGACGAGGGACGCCTGCCTCTTCTGACATCATCAGTTGCAAGATTTAAGGCTCTACGATGTGCATGACGCGAGCACTTTGTTATGTAAATTACGAGCTTTTGGTTTTCATTAGCAGGGGTAAATTAATCTCAAAGCATGCAATGTTTTTGAAGAGTAGAAGAGCGTCGATATCTCAAGCCCCGTAGCATCGCGCTTGACGTCTGTGTCACGTTACATTACGACATAGAAAACCGTTCTTGGCGATCTGTGTTGAACCCCTCCGATCTCTACAGTCAAAGCTGGTGTACTGATCTAGATATTCACAAATCTTATGTTTAAAGATTGCTCTCCATAGCTGTTTTTTCGGGATATCCTGTCCAGAAAGAATGGATAGATGTGAGCGCTAGTGGTGATAACTCGGTTCCCCTCTCTTCCCGTCTTGTGGCTTCTCTGCAGGACGGCATTGAGCCCATGTGGGAGGACGAGAGGAACAAGCGTGGCGGCCGCTGGCTCATCACGCTCACCAAGACGCAGAGGCACTCCGACCTCGACCGCTATTGGATGGAGACGGTACGTACCGCTGGGCGTAGCTATTAAATGGCTTTGCAGTGCAATTGGTGGTATTAAGTCCCCCATCATCCCAAATGGGACTGATTAAATACCTTCGCTTGTTGGTAAACAAATGTAATTCATTCATTGTCAGAAACCGCTTAATCCCAAACAGGGTTCCAGTGAGCCGGAGCCTATCCCGGCTGTAATAATCAGAATTTTGGGGGTTCAGTGTAGAATCATTTTAACTGTGGTAACGAGCGAGCGTTGCCGCGTCTGGCCGCAGCTGCTGTGCCTCATCGGAGAGGCGTTTGACGACCACAGCGATGACGTGTGCGGCGCGGTGGTGAACGTGCGGCCCAAGGCGGACAAGATCGCCGTGTGGACGGCGGACTGCGACAACCGCGAATCGGTTGTCGGCATCGGGTGAGGGATTCGCGCCGTGTTCTTCAAATAAAGTGCGTTTTGTTTTAAGAAAAACAATTTTGGGATCGTGTTTATTGTGTTCTGGCATGTGTCCTCGTAAGTATGTAATGAGCGGTGATAACATCTGTAGGCTGTGATGAGCTAGCGGGGCTTGTTTAGTGGTCGGGAAATGGCTTGGATGCGGAGACCGATCCATTTAGCGTTGGTTTTATATTCTTTAAGTTTAGGGAGCAACTAATTGATTCATTTGCCTGGTTTGCTATATTGTAAATCTCAGAGCAACACTTTCAAACGAATATTTTGGTTCACATTGGATCATCATTACAAGAGCAATCTTGCCTGCCAGGTCCTAACGACAGATCTAACGAATAAACGTTTTTAATCTTGATTGAAATGTGTTAACAGGCATTGAACATCTTTCCTCTCCCTTTGTTGTTTCTTGGCTAAACTTGGAAGTCTGGCATTTTTTTAGTGTAGGCTTGTTTTACGGATAGGACAGGTTTCCTCTGACCACACAGGGAAAATAAAGGACTGAGTCAATCTTCAAATTATACATAAACTCCAGACTGCAATTGTGAGTCACGCCTTCTAACCACTACACTAAGCAGTGGTTAGAGGGCGTGGTGGTGATTACACATTTATTTTAATAAGCATTGCAACACAGGTAAACTGAGCATTAGTCACCCAGCTGGGGTTACTGCTTTTCATGAATATCCATTACTTTCCTATCGTAAAGAATTGAGTTCTTAGCAATTAATCATTCTTTCCAATGTTTTCCAATGCTTATGATACGTGAAACTAACAGTGTAACAATTGGTGAGTTATAATTTTTGCTAATTCTTTGATAATTTTATGTTTGAGCTAAACTACATATGCTGTGTGTACATGCAAGCTCACTGGGTATTTTCTGTTGTAATAATAAACATCTATCTATCTAGCCTTGCTAAACGAGCAACGTGCGCCTCCGTGCTCTCCGCAGGCGCGTGTACAAGGACCGCCTGGCGCTGCCTCCTCGCATCATCATCGGATACCAGTCCCACACGGACACGGCGACAAAGAGCGGATCCAGCACCAAGAACATGTTTACCGTGTGAGGGGGTTGGGAGGCGTATCGTTGCCTCCTTCCTGTCCCCCTCACCCCAGACCTCGATCCCCCCCCCCTCTCCAAGGCCCCATTGCCCACCATGTCCCGTGCCCTCCCGAGGTTCTCATGGCATAATCCGTCACGAGCTACCTTCATATAGCAGGATGCAACTAAAAAAACACAATCTGCCGGTATATTTTTTAACTCCTTACCAAGACAACGTTAAGTTCACATTTTCTGCAGATGCTCCCGTATAACAACAATCTGAATCGTCTTTGAAATCTGGTCTAACAACCGTTAAAAACGAGCGCAGAACAATCATGGTTTTTAGTATTCCCCAGCACACTGCCTTCCATTGACGTGGGACACGGGTGTAGGGCCGGATGCCAAAACGCATCGCTTGTTGGGATGTGGTGAACTCGTTACAAATTGATGTCGATCAAATGGCATTTTTACTGCGAGAGAGTGCTACCAGTGTACTCATGCACTTCCTTAATGTTGCAGCTTTTCAATTTGACTTAAACACACCTCAGGCTGTGACACCCTGCCCAGTTGCTTGTACAATAAGAGCCGAATGCTTTTTTGGGGTGTCTTTCTGGTGAACTGAGCTTAGCAAACTCACAAACCGCCCCCCCACCCCAGTCATCCCACAATCCCTCGAGGGCCAATCTGGTGTGAGTTTACACGAATGCCTTAGGCCTTTAAAAATAATGTAAACGCGAATGTCGCAGTCAGGTCCCATGTGGGCGCGTGGCAGTAGTCTTTGTGAAGGCCACGTGCCTGGGACATTAGCTACAGGCTGCCGAGATTTCCTTGCAAGGGATAGGAGGGATCTCTGCGACGAAGCAACCTGCCCCAGGTTGCCACGCACTAGTATTGATCTACGTTATTTGCATCCAAACTCTATTATTATAAGATTTCGAAACTCTTGACTTGATACGTGTGTGCGCGCGCACTTTTTCTTCCTTAATATTTCCAAACTGCAAATTTAGGTTACCACGTTGGACACTATCATGTTTTCATGATTTTCGTGTGTGTGTGTGTGTGTGTATCGTACAGTACTGTTGTGTGTGTGATAACCATTGCTGGACGTTGGCGCAAGCGAACTCGGCGCAAGTGTCGGCAGTCTGAATTAGAATGGACTGGGACTGGCACACAACGCTTAAAATGTATTTATTATAGTGTATGTTTTAAGTGTTTATGGTCTAACATTGCAATCCACTCATTAAGTACTAGTTTTTGTTACACTGTACATTTAGCACACTCGAGCGCTCGCATTTATTTAAGCGCTGGACTTCACACGCGCTGCGCTGGCTACGGAGAGGTAGCATGTATTTAGCTTCTAGCGAGCAGTTTGAAATGTGCACTCGAGATTATCTTCGTTGCGGCCGCGCGAGCTGACCAACGTTACCGACCAGCTGTCGTCCGACCGGCGTGCTTTCACAAATAAACGAGCGGTTTTTGTCGACTGCGTTTTCATCAACAATATTTTTTGCAACGAGCTGGGCCGTCCCAATTCTGTAGTTACCCGATCCGTCTACCGATTATGGGTGTATTTACTCGATTATTCTGATGGGAGTTGGGGGAAAAAGAGTCAAATTTTCATTCCGCTTGTGTTGAGGGATCGGAGGTAAATGGTTAGGGTTTTTGGTGGTATCGCTGGCATCAGCAGCCATGTGACACTTAGCATGGATTGTCGGGGGTTTCCCACCTTTATTTATCAGGATGTTGGCGGGGGGGTTGCATTTTATACAAGGCCCCAAGGATCGATCACAAGAAAAATAGTTATTCCGCATAGATTAAAATTGCGTAACAATCGTATATCGAAGTTTAAAATTCGAAACCCAGTTGAAATGCACGTTAATACAAGTCGGCTTATCGCCTCAGTTCAACGTAATCCGGCGTCTAGGGTTTTTGGCACTTGCTCTGAAGAGAGCCGCGCGCCTTGACGCGAGGCCGGCGCGGGAGCGTGTGAACAGGGTCCTCTGGTCACTCCGAGGTGTCGGGTGCCGGGCTAGATGCGCGCGACCTCATTGTTTCTTTGCAATGGCATTTTACACAATCGTTTGGCAGCATAATGCCGCCACAATTGACGGGGTGAATGTTGGCTTCCTGTCTTGCTGGAGCAGCCGCTTGTTCCCGATGTAAAGCCAAATGGTGTTGTGAATGTATGAGATGAATTTAAGGTGCTGTTGGGTTCAGTGCCAGGGTTTCGGGCTAGCCATAACGTGGTTAAATCTCGATCCATGGAGCCGTGGTGAATGGTGGTAGTCGCTGGCGAGCTGCGTGATGAAACGTGGCCATCCCAGTTGTAGCTAACGTCAGTACAATTGGTCTTGCCATCCTCCAACTTCAAACCACCCTGACAGGTGTGGTGGCAAAAAAAAACTCATGAACGATATCGCATGGGAATGCCTTCTTTTGTGGAACGAGAATGGCCTGAATATAAGTGTTATTCATTAATGTATTTCCAGCCAAGCTGGCACGGTACAGTATTTCATAGGTTGCACTCATCAGGCCATTACGAGTTTAAATTCCAGTCGATGCTCGATTCGGCGCTTTATCTTTATAGGGTCAATAAAAAAACAAGCACCACCTTATAAGGGAAGCCATCAGTGGACGTGCTATTGAAACCAGATTTAACCTGAGCATAAAGCCAATTTGGTGTGCTCAAGGAACAAGTGGCTGTGGCGAATGGGAACCTGACCTAAGCCTCAAGTGACAATAGCAAACCTCTGCGTTTCGCGGCGTATATACGTGAGTTTATGTGTAGTGCACACGGGGGGGCTTGTGCTAGCTTGACTTGAAAGTGTCGTCTAGTCTGCTCACGTGTAGAAATGTGGACTCTTGCCGTGGTTGTGTGAAGCCATGCTTTGCCGATTCGCAACCAGCAGACTTCGTTTAACGCTCCTGCCCCTATTTCGGCGTGTAAGATTGTCATCTGAGCAAATAACGTGTTTTGTACCGGTAACCTATTTTGCTATTAAAATGTTTATTTCACAAACTCGATAAAACAAATGATGGAACTGTGTGAAGCGCCGCTGTATACCGCTGCCTCGGTTGTTCCCGTGTCGGTGCATTATGACGCTCAAGACTGGCGACATTATTATTGACATTTTGCAGTGATGGATTAACAACTCCTAAATAAGCTCTGGCAGCGTTTTGTTATTTGCGCCTGGATTTCTATGTCATTAGTTCTAATAAAGACGTGGTTAAATTATCTCCCATTACATGTTATAATACCCTGAGTGGTCACAGGCCATGAGCTTATGACCAAATCACCCCGAAATTCACGGGTATGACCTGGATAGTGCTTGGATGGGTGACCACCAGGCATGCCAGGTTGCCACAGACGGCTGCAGGGCTGTGTTGCTTGATGGGCAACGGAGAGCAATAATAATAGCATTTATTGAGCGCCTTTCACCCGAGGGTCACAAAGCACTGCACAGGGCTGCGGAGAGAACGACAAATCAACGACAGAACGGTAATCAGCAACAAATTATTATTGTTTTTGGGGTTTTTTTTTCAGTCAGAAAAAGCTTAATCCTGTACACAGGGTTGCAGTGAGCCGGAGCCTATCCCGGCAGACACAGGGCGCAAGGCAAGGGCTATACCCAAGATGAGAATCCAGTCTATCAGGGCACCGGGGGCTATTTAGTCAGCACGCCAATTAACCTATGTAGCAGCATGTATTTGGACTGTGGGAGGAAACCGAAGTGCCCGGCGAAAACCCACGCAGACACGGTGAGAGAACATGCAAACTCCACACAGAACGGCACCCGAGCCGGGATTCGAACCCGGGGAGCTTCTTGCTGTAATTGATTGGTAAAACGAGCCGACTACATTTCCCACTACCAACACGCAGTAGCTCGGCGCCTATCAACTCTACCAAATGCAATGTCCGGCTTCCATGACCTTTCCTCATCATACAGCAGCAGCAACGTGTTCGGACGATGCGGTCGCGTAGAGCTGCGTTCGTGTAACGCGACAGGGACACGTAAACAATAACATAGTAGACATGCAACAACAACAACCGTACTGTAATGATAATCGGCAGCGTTAATCGATTAGTGTATAATCGTCAACGTAAGCGAGCGCCGCTCTGGGATAAGGGAACGCGGTTGGTAATAGCACTGCACTTGAAACCGCGTGATGCAGGCCCTAAATTATCTATAATTTAAGCGATTATTTAAACACTTTTAAGATCCCAGGCTATTCGATAGGAGTCTTAGTGTTCTATTTACATTGTAATTTATTTTAAATACGTTATTGTAAAGAGAGTCTAATAATAATTGGTGGTCTCGCTTATAGCGTCGCAAACCGTACTGTATCTTAAACGCGGGTTTCAACCCTCAGGACGAAACGGATGTTTTTTTTGTTATATAATGTTATTGCTGACATTGGAGCAACATTAATACGTTAGTCTTAATTGTTATTGTTACGTACTATAGTGTGGCCTGTCCCTAAGCGTATCGGGGAATCCGTGTGTGATTAAGCGTAGACGGCTTAGGTGAGGGAATGGTGGATGGTGTGCTGGTGGATTTCAAGGTATCATCCATCGTCAACCACTTCTGAGAGATCTCAGGTAAGAGTGGTCATCATTATCATAATCAGCATAATCATCAGCAGCAGAGACAGTCATTATCACTCAGCAGCAGAGACACAGTCATTATCACAATGACCCGTGGTCCATTGCAGTAGCAGCGTCCATGCCATCCCCTGTAGTCCCATCATAGTCAATAGAATCAACTTCTTGATTAAACATCATCGTCGTAATCAGTAGCAGCACAAGTTGTTGTCATGCGCTGCTGTTACATTAGTATCATCAGTCGTTCGTGTATACCAATGCTGGGTAGTCATCAACGGCAGCAAATATACACGCAGACTTTATCATCAGCATTGCCCATCCATTTCTGTCGCATTATAAGCCTCTTTAACATCAATTCATTCATTTATTTTCAGAAACCGCTTAATCCTGTACAGGCTTGCGGCGAGCCGAAGCCTATCCCGGTAGATACAAGGCGCAAGGCAGGGCTATACCGATGATGGGAAGCCAGTCCATCACAGGGAACTAGGGGCAATTTAGTCAGCAAGCCAATTAACCTTAGTCTCCCAAAAGCATTGCACATCCACTGCTGATTTGAAGGCTGGTTAGTGGTTAATCCTCGTCCGCAGTATTAATAGTCGTTGCCCATGCATTGCCATTCCATCAACATTAGTCATTATCTATCCACTGCTGGATGATTCTCTCACCATCCCGTCGATATCCGTCAAGGTTTAGCTAACATTCATATTTCAGTTATACCTCGCGGTATGGCAATGTCACATTATTTCCACTAACTCTCATCCTTCCGACAAACATTGCCATATTTACAATGATACAGTGAACCACATTTGTATCGCAGGAGAATCCCACTTTCCGAGTTCGCAAACTCACCGGGTATTTTCTGCTGTAATAATAAACGTCCGTCTATCCGCAAAGATATAATTTACCCGTACAAACGTACCGATGACATTGTGACCCATCGATGAATCTCACAATTTCCCTCCCAGAATTTACGCTCAGCAAGCGAACGCCACCTCGGATCTTTCAGCTTCTCACACTCTTCAGTCATTCCCGTCTCTTCGCAGCAGCTCGCGCACAACTCTCGCCCGTCTCAGACGCCTCTCGTTGCCGGCTGAGCGAACGGTGACCCCCTCGCATGGCGGAGCGGCACGCCGTACCCGTGGCCCCGGCTGATGGCGTGGTGGCCCCACCGGCGACGCGCCTCGACCGCGGAGCTCCACCGCACACCAACTCCTCGCGGTGGATGCGAAACTTCCTGGCCGGAGGTGGGAGCCGCGCCGTAGTGTTCCGCGGTCCGGTCTTCTTCTTCTTCTTTGCGATTCTTCGAAGCACGATGGTCAGCTTCTGGACATCGTCGTCTTTCAGCTCGGCCTCGAAGTGTTTGGTAGAATGTTTGGTAGAATGGGGCTATGCGCCGCTGTGTGGTACGGCGTACCCGTGTTGTGGCTTGGTGCCGTGTGGTCTGTCGTGGCGGGGTGCTGTGTGGTACAATTTGGCGTGTTGGGCTATTACTGTGGTTTGCTGTGGTGTGTTGTTTTTCGGTGTGTGGTACGATGCGTTTTGGTGTGGTGTAACGTTGCGCAGGATTACTGTGGTTCAGTACGGTGTGATTCTGTGCTCTGTGATTGCTAAAATGTGGTGAGGCTAAATATGATTGATACCATGTTAGCACAGTGGATAACACTGCACTATGAACTTGACAGCACCCTGAGTTTCAATTCTCGTCCACGGCTAAAATCAGCGGTGACAGATATCTGAACTGGTCGTGCTCTGCCCCTATGGACCAGCATGGTGAAGTATAGTCAAACAACTCTTTGAATATACTTAAGAGTCTCAAAACTATATTTCAGGAGGGTCTGGCCAAGTGTTCACAACAGGAGACGATGTTGCTATGTGTAATCCAAGTTGGGGGTCAAGGTAGAAGCGTTCACGTCGCGATCCCTGTCAGGTAATACTTGGTATTGCCTGCGAATTCTACCAAACACTTCGAGGCCGAGCTGAAAGACAACGATGTCCAGAGCTGACCATCGTGCTTCGAAGAATCGCAACGAACGATCCAAGTTGAAAATTTTACAGGTAACTTTTCAGCACTGGGATGTTTTTGCCAATATCATAACTGAAGCAGCACCTTGGACAGGTAGGCGGCACGCTAGTTTGCATGCATTGACCAAGGTTGTACGCTTTTGGTTGTGACCCTCCCTAGGCGTCGCAGGGTGCTGTGCCAAGACCACCATCGCTCCCCTGGATCGCGTGAAGATTCTCCTACAAGCCTATAACCCTCACTACAAGCACCTGGGTACACACAGAGAACACTCGCATGACAGCACCAACCACAGCGGCCTTATTCCCAGTGCTGGTTCATAAATGTATACAATCATGCTACAAGCCAGCTTCACGGTTCATATTTCCTTTCCGTATTCTGTTACATGTGCGAGTGGAATGTCTATTGATTAATTAATGGAGGAATTGGCTTCCAGCTATTTTAAAAAGTGCCGCTAACAGTCAGTTTTACAAAATCAATAAGGGGTAGTTGGCATACTTTGTGAGGGGAATTTGGCATGGGTGTGTGTGATGGTACCTGCAAGGATTTGGTAGGGTGGTTGTAGAGGGGTATGGTAAAGTTGTGGTATATCGGGGTTTTGGCATGGCAGTGTTTTGTGGGGTGTTTACCATAATGGACGATAAACTCACCTGAATTTGATTCCCAGCCATGGTTGGTATTGGTGGCGAGTATCTGTACTGGTCTTGGGCCTCCCTGAGGTTGATTCAGCCTCAAGCGAGTATCTGGTGAAGAGTGTCAAGTATCAGCACTAAGGAAACATAGGCTGGTCACACCACCCACACTCCTGGTGTGACCAGAGACTCCGACAAATACAAAATATGCAAATGAGCACAGGTCATCCACAGCCCAGACAATCCGCCCATGAATGATAAAAAACGAACTGTATCGCAATTATACGGTAATGCGACTTGCACACCTATGATGGGAGGGTGAATTTACGTGGCGTGCGGTGTGTGCAAGGTGTGTTCTCTACGCTGGTGGCGATTCCCAAGAAGGAAGGATTCCTTGGCCTCTACAAGGGGAACGGAGCCATGATGGTCCGAATTTTCCCTTATGGAGCCATTCAGTTCACCGCCTTCGAAAAATACAAGAGGGTGAGAGACCAAGGCTTTGTGTTAAAACTAGCACTGTTACATTTGTCAATGTTTATGTTAAAACATATCTTTGATACTGCTGCCACTTGAAAACCCGGCAGCTGATAGACTGATGCCAAAGCGCGATGACTGTTCAACTGAGGACACAGATCAATTAGCTCTTAAGGTTCTTAAGAGCCTCGGTCTAAGATATGGAGGCTCTCCAGAGGAATCGCTTAAAGCCTCATTAAATGCGTAATGCGATCGTGTTATGTAATGAGTTTTATCATGACTAAGCAGGGCCGTGAGAAAACTTTTTCCCGTTGAGGGCCGAAATAGGACTTTGAGATACCGTTGGCGAACAACACGTTAGTTGACGATGCAAAACTGTCTGAACGGTTGACTGCGTGCGCTAATATTAGAAACACAACATTGCCAGGTTGTGAATGTTCCCGTCTGGAACTCGATGAGCACAGCTACGAGACTTGCACTGACAGATTAATGTGACTGGGTTGTAGTTGCTATCCTCATTCTACCGTGTATTGTCTGATTCAAGCGAGACTAAATCGAAACTCATGCTGCTCGGTGTGGTGACCGACGTTTTGCTGCACATTGGACGTCACGTTAAACACTACGCAGTACAACCTCAAGCCTTTCCTGAGAGCTAACGGTTAAATATTGTTTGTCGGTTGTTTCGAAGCGGCACGCCTCGTGTGGCCATGGGTTGTATGAAATTAACTCGCAGGACGTATTTGGATTGCGGGCTGTCGGTTCGCTGACCCTGGCGTAAGGGAGTGCAGTGTTTTCTAACGATGATGCTGTGTGTACGCGCCTGTGTTTCACTGACAGGTTCTGAGCAAGCAAATGGGCATCACGGGCCATGTGCACAGGCTGCTGGCTGGCTCCATGGCCGGTAAGATCCTCGTATGGATACCAGTGATGCACACTCCACACCGCTCCACAGAGTGAAGGAACTATAGTTTACAGTCCACTGTCAGACTGCTGCTAAACGAAGGCCTCCCCGTGCCGTTCTGATTGGTGGGGGTTGCTTCACCGGAATTTTCGCTGCGCCGCTCGGTGTTGGTTTCTGAAAGGTTGCGTGGCCAGGACAAGTTTTCATAAATATCACTCGTCACACCTCGGTCACTCTTGCAAACGACACTGTCCTGGTCTCAAATGAGTACCTGGTGCGGCATCTAAACATCACCACTAAGGAGACAAAGGCAGCCGGGCGTGGTGCTGGACGCCCACCCCATCGTGTGCCGTGCTGACTTTTATAGAACTTGCTAACGGCACTTGACCCTTCAGTCTGCTAAGGCTGTACGGGGGCCTTTTGTGTATTTGGTGTGACCGCGTGTCTGCGTGTGCGCGCCAGGCATCACGGCGGTAATCTTCACGTACCCGCTCGACATGGTCAGGGCCCGGCTCGCGTACCAGGTGAAGGGAGACCACGGATACCGGGGGATTCTCCACGCATTCAGCGTCATCTATAAGAAGGTGCGTGAGCAATCCGCTGCTGGATAAAGGCACCCCCCCAAGCCTAAGTGAGATTGTACACGACGGAAGGGTTGCGCAGTGGTAACACCTGCGCTTCACAGAAAGAAAGTCCTACCTGAGGCGATTCGATTCCCGCCTCTGGCGCCTTTCTGTGTGGAATTTGTGTGTTCTCCACCTGATAACATCGCAACATATAGGACGCAATGTCTGGCAAAATGTTGGCACCGGCTTACCCCGTGGCTGCCTTCCCCCCTCCCCTGTCTATATTCTGTTTCCTCACGCCTCTGTTTGAATGAATACCTTTTAAGTTGAATCAATATGTGCGCGGTATAAATAAAATGTGTTATAATTGCTACTGCTAACATCAGTTGCTAGTATCCAATCTGATCCTGGCCTATGCTTGCAGTCTTTTAAGACTATACGGGGGATCTTTATCTTTGTGTGCAGGAGGGCGGCTTCCGTGGGTTTTACCATGGACTGGTGCCAACCATCATCGGTATGGCTCCTTATGCCGGTGAGCAGTCCGCACAACCACACCTATCTGCAGGTGTAGGAGTCTCTCTACAGTTTCAAGGAAGGTGCACCCCCAATAACATACACGCGGTATCCATGTAGAGTCCTTTTGTTAATTCACACTCGGTCGACAGGCATGCTGTTTGAAAATTTCTCTCAAGAGCTGCTCTTTCAGGATAGCCACTCTACTTCGCGCCTGATGATGCCTCCAATGTGGGAAGTGAAACGTCGCGATGGAGAGAGGAGGAACACTCAACATGGCTATCCTGAAAAAGCAGCTCTTGAGGAAATTCTCGTACATCGAGCCGTGAAAACCTAAATCAGCACACAATTTTTTGTGTTATTTTGGGGTAACGCTATCAAGGTTCAGCTACCAAGCGGAACACCAAGAACAGATGGTGGGAGACTGTCAGGGCAAAACTTTCAGTCCCGTGTCGACTGTGTGGCAGCTGCGTTGATGTGACAGAGGATAGAGAGCAGCGGTGTGATGTGCTGGCTTCAACGGGGCTTCGTCCGTGATGACGATATCTTCTCCGTCTTACAAACGGCTCTCCCGAACCGCTCTTCGATTGCGCGGACCTCTCGCCCGCCTTCGCCCCGCGCGCAGGCTTCTCGTTCTTCACGTTCAGCACGTTGAAGAGCGTGGGGCTCACGCAGGCGCCGGCGATGCTCGGACGCCCCTCGGCCGACAACCCCGACGTGCTGGTGCTGCGCACGCCGATCAACCTGCTGTTCGGCGGCACGGCCGGCGCCATCGCACAGACCATCTCGTGAGCCGAGCGGCGTCGCGACCGGGGGGTTCGATACGGCCGGGGGAATGTCTGGGTCTCGTCTCGTGTAGAGACCCGTAGACTGTCGTAGAGACGTGTAAACTTATAGAGACTCGTAGACTCGCATAGAGACACGTAGACTCAAATAATAATAATAATAGCATTTATAGAGCGCCTTTCACCCGAGGGTCACAAAGCACTGCACAAGGCTGTGGAGAGAACGGCATTTTCAATAGAAGCGTGGAAACAAATAGTGAAAGCATAGCCTCACATAGAGACAGGTAAACATATAGAGCCACCCCTAGACTCGCATAGAGACACATAAGCTTACAACAACAACACAACCGCCATTCGCCACTAAGTGGCGGTGACATCACCACGGCGCCTGTGCCAGGCCATATGCACCTCGAGGCCACGTGAAGTGTCGAAGGATCGTCGACACCCAAAGACCCACGCACACTCCTCACCACCTGCGAGAGCCCCGGGGCAGGTCCTTGTAGCCTCCTCAACCCGGAGCCAGGAAGCGACGTTTCGCGTGGGCCGAGGGTCTGAGCGGCGATCTGCGCCCGTATCTGATCGGCGTGCGCCGCCTGGCAGGTACCCGCTGGACGTGGCGCGCAGGCGGATGCAGCTCGCGGGCATCCTGCCCAACTCGGAGAACTTTGGGTGAGCGTCGCACGTTCCTCTGAATCCCGTCACAATTGTAATATAATATATAATATCAATTTATATAGCGCCTTTCACCCGAGGGTCACAAAGCGCTGCACAAGGGCCGCAAAGAGGACGGCACGTCAACAACGATGACGATAATAGATAGACGTTTATTATTTACAGCGGAAAATACCCAGTGAGCTTGCAAAGTCTTTGCGGGATTCCTGCGACACATTGATGGAACGTGTACAACCCATGTTGTCGGTCCACTGCTGAATCAGTCGATCTTTATTCGTATGATAGTCCACTATAAACACTGATGTGTGCACCATTTACCGTAGAGTACACGAGGGTGCTGCTTGTGTTGACATACATGTTAATTTAAATCGCGGAATGTTCAACTCGCCGGACCAGCGCTGCCCCCCTATCAGTTCAGCTCGCCGGGGTTTTACCGGAACTACGAACCTGGAGTCACCCTCTGACCCCCCCAATCCCGCCCCCGTCCGCCTCCCGGTCTATCGCCCGCCCTAGCTCGATGTGGCAGACTCTGCGCAACGTGTACAAGCAGTACGGCGTGCGGCGCGGCCTGTACCGCGGCCTGTCGCTCAACTACGTGCGCTGCGTGCCCTCGCAAGCCGTCGCCTTCACCACCTACGAGTTCATGCGTCAGGTGCTGCACCTCAACTGAGAGTTGGCGGCGCCAGCAACGCTGCCGCCGCCGCCAACACCTTCGTGAAACTTGCCGCGCGGTGGAACGGTCGGGAGTCCGCGCGGCGCGATACGGGCGCGATAGTCGGGCGATGTCACAGCGATGCCACGACACACATAGGCATTAGGTACTCGCGTCATAGCCTCGCCCGGCCGTCTTTGCTAAACGTGTAACGTGCGTAACGGCCCCCTTGGTCGATCCACTGCTGGATGAAGGCCTCCCCCAATGCTGCGTGGGTCGTCTCGCGGGTTGTTTGGCCACACTTCACCACGCTGGTCAGTGCGGGTTTGGTGAAGGTGGAAAGAACATAGACGGAGAATAGTACAGTAGAACAGGGGTTTTGCTACTGTTTACTGTCTACCAAGTAGGCCTGCAGCAGCCCCTGACCCTTGAGTCATTATGCATGGTGGTTAACCATCGAAGCACCATCCACGCTCAAGGTTACTTGGCTTCTGAGATCTGACTACACTGAGATTGAAGTGCTTTCCGAGCATTTTGGTAGTAGGCTTTTATTATATATTCTGCCTTAATCAGTTTGTGGGGTCTCTGGGTTTGTACCATATATTTCACTTGTCAGAATCACTTCAAGTTGCATTGCACTAGTGGTACCAATTTATATGAAAATTGCTCTTCAGACCTCATCTATCGGGATAGCCGTGTCGAGCTCAACACGGTTATCTCGAAAAAAACATCTCTTAAGGGCAATTGTCATACACCTACTTACATGGCCAATACAAGTGAAATAATGAGAGGTGGCTGACTGGCGTCAGGATTCAGAGCAATAAGCTGGTACCTCAGATCCTGGGTTAAAATTTGTGTTTTAATCACCTGTGACTTAAACGGGTGATTTAAACAAGTATAGAGAGTCGATGGGCTTAGCCCAGTCGACAATGATTGCACAGGAAAAACCTGTTAATGCATTTGGGTGTTTACTTCATTATTTGGCTACGAGCATCGCTGGAGCAGAGTGTGCGGGAAAGGCAGTCCTCCTAGTGTGCATGAGGTGACTTTACGGGATCTCAGTTCTAGTTCTGTGTTATCTCCCACTGCGGACGCTTTATGTCATCTCATGATGCCAATATCACAATTGAAATTTGTACAGGAGACATTTTTTCAAATAAACATTTCACCCAAAGGGAAAATCAATTCTTGAGAAAAGGTTCGGAGTTCGGCCTGACCTAAATATCGCCACCTCCCATCATTATTTTACTTATGTACTACTTAGTTTCGATGTACATTGCCACCTATTTCACTAATATTGGTCATATACACAGAAACTGTTACCACTAGCATGCTAAACATCCTACTGCAGGTCATGACTAGGCTTGCCGTGAAGTGGTACGTGACGTACGTCAAAGCACAATAGCAAGACGATGAAATTGTGAAAAACAACTCCAACGTTTTGGTAAACTAACATCACGACAATTGTCAACGCAAAATATAACACCGCATTTGGTATCGTATAGTGAAGAATGGTATCACGGCAACCCTAGCGAAGACCTTTCATTTCTGTCCCATGCATTTGTTCGAACAAATAATCTTTGCCTACCGCCCGTCGCAACTGCTCTTAGAAGTTTCCGTGCTGAGCTTGAATCGGGTGTCACTGCTATTATACGACTCGTTGAGAACTTCAGACGCTGCTTCGTGTCACTGTGGGTGATCTGCTGATGAAAAACGTACTGTGTGTGCAACCGTGCTGGTCATATTACCTTGCAATTTGGTGGCGTTTGCTTGGATTGCGTTACAATCCGGCTGTTGTAGCTGATCTGAGACAGCCCGAAACCCATCGTAAAAGTCGCCGTTCTGCACACACAGTACAGCGCCGTCTGGATATGCGTTGGACCTAATGTCGAATCTTGTAATTTGTGCCTGTGTAGGTGGCTGGGTTACCAAATGCACGTTGACTCAACCAGGTGTTGTTTAAAGTATGAACATATTTTAAAAAAATCCATAGGACAAATTATATATACATATACAGCCCTTTTATCAGTACATTGATAGATAATGGCCTCCTCCATACTGTGCAGGATGTCTAAGTGGTTGTTTGACCATACTTCACCACACTTGCTCATTGCAGGTTGGCGACGGCGGGAAGCTTAGATGTTAGAACATAGAAGTATAGAACAACAATGCGTTAGCTGCAATCCACTGCTGCATGAAGGTCACCCCACAGTGTCATTCATGAGGCTTATGCGACCATACTACACCATGCTTATCAGCGCAGGTGGGCTCCAACTCACAACTAAAGTTAGCTGTGGCCGGGAATCAAACTTAGATCACTGGTTTGTTGCGCAGTGTGCTAACCACGGCACCGTTGCTCCACCACATTGGTACTGTAAAACAACACATAAATCACAGCACACAATGCCGGTAGTGGCCATCGGAGAGAATAAATTACACTTTGGAAAGCGTTGCATTCCGCGACGTATACGGATGCATTTCGAACAATAAAGGCAGTCGTTCCTTTTTAATGTAAACCCAGCGAGTATTAGTTTTGCTCAAAACATATTTTGTGCTCCGTTGGTTCCAGTAATTGTATATTGGTAATCTTTCAAGTGTTTTTGTTTCTAATTTAAGAAATATCTGCTAATGCCTTTACGTGGAAAAAGCACATGGCAACGTCCTTACTGACAGACCACCCATTTGCAGGCAGGTGGTTCATCCACCTTGTGCCACATAGGCACAGCCGCAGCTGGGGGTGGTTCTTTGGCTGATTGAGATGAGATGTGAAGTAGGGTGCATTGGAATGCCAAGGCATTTCAGCACCCTATAAATGCAAATACCAGTGTTTGTGAATGTGAAATGCTTTTTTTAATGATCGTTGTAACGTTCAGTGTGACGATGTTTCCGGCAGGGTTTTGGGCCAAGAACAAAGCCCTGATTGTGTCGGGGTCAAACTCAGGGGTGAGGCTCATGCACTCAGTTGTCCCAAGTTGGACCTTCTCATGGCTTCACTGTCAATCCTCACCATCGTTCATGATCAATCCACTGCTGGATGAAGGCCTTCCCAAGCCAACGGCATCTGTCATGGATTTTCTGTCAATCACGATCATAAATCCATGATCAGTCTGCTGCTGGATGAAGGCTTCTCCAAGCCGTCGCCATCTCTCACGGCCTCGCTATCGTTACGGGTACAAACACGGTCTGTGACACCTGCACAAGGTACTTATTGGGTTTGTATCGTGTGGAACCGCCCAACGAAGGTGTTTAAAACCAAAGCGATGACAGCAATAGCACATTTCACCCCACACTTACACAATGTGATTTAATCTTATCACTTAAAGTAAACCTACAAATAGCGCTTTTGGAAATTACCTTAGTTGCTTAATTATGTGGAGGGGGGGGTTCAAGTATTTCATTTTCAATTTCGCAACAAATGTTTGCAAGCATTTTCTGGGGTATCACAGTGCATTGTGCTGTTTCCGTGACCATTATCAAGTATGGTTCTGAGTGGGCCAAGAATGGGCCAAGGCCGTTTCAGAATTGGCAGCATAGCTCTGGTCTGAGTCTCCAATGAGTCACATGGCTCGGTGCACTCAGCACTACCCCTACATACCATCCGTGATAGAGGTGGAAGCGATGGGAAAAATGTTTGTTTTGGTTAGGTGATGCTACTCTAAAACTCACGTCTTTTGTAATTTTCGTCTGTTTTTTTTAATACACAGCCTTGAAGTTGAACTAAGCAAGCAACACCATGACCACTTGGCCTGTTTCCATCTAGATCCCATGACATCATGACCCAGTCAAAAATTGTCCGAATTCTCCAGGCCAGTTTCACTTCATGAGCTGGTCTGAATTTAGGCCTGAGCAGAAATACATCAACAAAACTGTTCGATATGTTGCAGAAGGCAGGAATATTTACTTTTGTCGGCAACCATGGTCGTGAACTGTTTGTAAGTATTTCTAAGAAAGACCTGCCCAGCTTGCACAACTCAAGTAACTCAGAAAGTCATGGAGACACCGTTTTCAATCAACTCGAGTTTTTCAGCCTAAGTTGAAGCTCAATCGAGTTGGCTGCCCGTGGAAAGTCGATATTGGTGGCCATTTGTGGCTTTCAGCCCAGTTCATAACCCGAGCCACCAACCCTTTCCTAAGGATAATGAAAACCCAACGTTAGTCCATGAACCAGTCCACATATTTCACTTGTTACTATCACATATTGATGTCATTGACATGCCGCTCTCTCCGCAGCCCTGTGCAGCGCTTTGTGACCCTAGGGTGAAAGGCGCTATTATTATTATTTGAGGTGGTGAAACTTGAGCAGCACTAATTTATATATTTTGCCAATGCAATGCATTGTGTAAATGGCCCAGGAATTTGTTTTATTGTTATCAAACAATAATGCACCAGTTGGCCTTGCGAAGTAATTTGTAACAAGTGTTGCCTCTTGATAAGGCTACTAACTCATTGACTGTAAGAAAACCCTCGTTGGACCGGGGGTTGACGTCCCTGAAGGAGGTGGCGTTCATCGCTAGTAGCCTTTGTCATCTCGATTCGACTGGCCACTTCCCGTCTGATATCAGCAGGGGCAATGCCAGCGAGGAGGTACAGGTTGTTTGTGTGTGTGGGTTTCAAGTGTGGTCATTAAGAATGAAGTACATTTCATAAGGCACTGACATTTATTTAGGACCCGGATGAATTGCACTGGGCAGTATCACAATAGAATGAGTGGCTGTTGTATTCATTATCAAAAGTAAATTGTACTCTTGTACATGCTCAGCCTTGGCGCCAACACACTGAGGGCCACCCCACACCATCCAGTTTATGCAGGATTGTTTAACTATACTTCATCACTAGTCAGTACAGGCTGGAGGGGAGCATAGCAAAGTTCAATGGGTTTTTGTACTGCCCACCACGTAGAAAGATTGATAAACTGATAATTGAATGACATTAGCATTTCTACTGTAACGTTAATATCAATGCAACGCCTCAGATTCTTAATCTCATTATTAATGTGCATGGTAAATCCATTGAGTTGCGTAAGAATCAATATTTTGTCAAATTTGGGTTGAGTTTCATTGCTTTTTGGTTGGTTCTCATTGTGCGTGATAAACGCATTGCGTCGTGTAAATAATAAAGTTCTTCCGATTCAGGTTGTAAAAAACTTTTAGTTTTGGGATTGCTTAAAGGAAACACCACAAAGGGAAAAAAGGTATTCATGAATTGAAAGGCCACCCACCCCATCATTCATTAGATAATAATAATCTACTTTTGTAACGCGCGCATTTTCTCCGGGCGCGATGCACCCGTTGATTCGGAGGCGCGGAGCCCTGCTCAGTCGGTTTGTTGTGAGTCGGTGAAAAGGTGACTTTTTAAGAGTTTTTTTAAGGCTGTAGGGGACTGTGTTTGACGCAATAGGTGTGGCAGGCTGTTCCAGGTTGTGGGTGCCGCGACCGAGAAACGGCGTTTCACGATGGTTGTGCGTGAACGCGGTGTGTGGAGTAGGTGCTGTGATGAGCTGCGCAGAGTACGGAATTGTGTTGATGCGAGTGGCCGGAGTAGTGATGCGAGGTATTTAGGGTGTCCAGTGTGGATAACGCGGTGGCAAATTATTGCAGTTTTGTAAGATACCTAACCATTAATACCGTGTCCGTGAAATGCCTGCTAATTCATAGGTGGTGTGCACCAACATCAGTTTTATTAAAACCTAGCAGAAACTTCCCTAGCCTCAAAGCACCGTGAGGCTTTCCTGCGCAACTCAGATATAAAAGTAACAAATAACAAACAATATTTTGCAAAATTCACCCATGTACAAATTTCAACTTTTAACTAATATGATGCAGTACGGTACCGTATAGGAGCTAACCTATAGTACAGTAAAAAAAAAGACTGCCCGGCATTACGTTTTTCTTGCAAAATGTTTAGGGGGTCGCCTCAGAGTTCTTGTTATATGCAGGACAGTATATTTACCCATGTTACCTCAAGGACATTGTAATATTTAGGCCACGCATTCACTTTATAGGAAGGGTTGGAGCAGACAGGGTTCTGGTCACATGCTCACGTGGACTGCTGTGAAAACCCTAGTTTCAGTATAACAAATTTTCTTTGCATTTAAATGCCATTTTCCTGCATTGAGCGATAAAAAATCAAGTTCACATGCATTTTCACATAGAATACAAACCAAGGTATGTCCTAATTTTATTCAGCACTACATCACGCGACAAATGTACACATTAAGGTACCTAAAATATGGTTAAATCCCATGGAATATAGACACACATCCATCGCAATTTTTTAATTAGAAGAAGCAGAAGAAGGAGCGGAATCAGGAATTCCGCCGCTACATGGCCAAGATCGAGGAGAAGCAGCAGCGGGTGGCGGAGGAGCGGGAGGAGCGGCGACTCGCCGAGCAGCACGAGCAATATCGGCGCGAGGACGAGGCGGAGGCCAAGAACAAGCGAAAGAAGGAGCAAATG
The DNA here is from genome assembly GCA_036362915.1 of Geotria australis. Taxonomy (NCBI): domain Eukaryota; kingdom Metazoa; phylum Chordata; class Hyperoartia; order Petromyzontiformes; family Geotriidae; genus Geotria; species Geotria australis. The sequence goes on along the minus strand of JAZEWU010000038.1, from coordinate 1,069,060 downwards.
TTGGCAAACAAGGAGCTCGCCCGCATGGCCAAGGAGCACAAAAAAGAGGTGGAGCAGAAACGGCTGGAGGACGAAAGGAAGTTGAGCAAGAAATTGCAGCGGCAGGTTGAGCGAGAGAGACAGGCGCTGCGTGAAGAGGTCGAGAAGCGTGGGGCATCACCACCCATCCCGGTGCTCGTGAACAAGCGAGGCTGCCCTGGCACGAAGCAGGCCCAGGGGAACGGCGTTCAGGCAGCAGAAGCCAGAAACTCGAGCCCGGGCACGTCTCGCAGAACCGACACGAGCCGTTGCTCCGACCCTGCCAGCAGGGAGAGACGCCCAGCCGACCTGCACAGCCGGGCCACCACGGTGGACAACTTGGCCTTCAGCGAGCAGGAGAAGCAGCGCTGGGAGCTGGAACGGCTGCAGCTGCAGCAGAGCATGGAGAACGCTGAGCGCATGAGCAAGCTGGAGGGATACTGGCTGAAGGCGCAGACACTATGCCAAAGTATCAACGAGCACCTCAAGGAGAGCCAAGCCCAGCACCAGACCCTGGAGAAAATATGTAACAAAGCCAAGAAGCTAATCAAGGATTATCAGCAAAAAGAGTCGGAGATGCTCAAGCGTGAAGAGGCTCAGGCGAAAAATATCACCGAGATGGAGCAAGGCTACATGAAGAAAGTGGAGACACTTCAGAACAGGATACTGGAACTGGAGCTGGTGAGACACGGCACCAGTGGCTCCGTGCTGCTGCTGGGGCTCGATGGGCCATCTGGAAGTACGGGGGCCATGGAGCTGTGTCACGAGCATTCCATGGCGGCGTGGTCTGGTACTACCCCCGGAGAAATCTCAGCCGCAGGACCCGGGCTTGCCACGCACTTGACAGCACAAGGGGGCAGCACGGCCAGCGGCGATGATGCCTCCGAAGGATGGGGAAGTGGTGTCTGCAGGACTGACTCCGTTTAAAGAAGTGGCGGCGTCAGGAGTGACTCCGCTCAGAGAGAGCTGGAAGCGGCACTCTGGTGCCAACTCCGACAAGAGAGAACCGGGAACCAAAGCTTGCTAAAGGAAGCTTTTTACGACAGACACAACTAAATAACACGCCTGTGTAAAAGCACCACATTGTTTTTAGTGGTCGGCATTTAACGGCTTTAATATATTTTTCCTTTTTTTCTGAAACATATCCTTCTTGCCTGACTACTATGCAGGTATTCAGCTTTTGCTGTACATCTCTCTTTTGTTCGTACTGGTTGTACCGCATGCACGATCTTTTTGCGGCATGTACTGGGGTGCTTTGCATGCCGAACAACGTGTGATACAACCTGATAACGCATTAGGAAGCTCTTGCAGCATTTTTCACTTAGCAATAACCAATCGTGGCCTTTATCAAATGAATTAGCTTGCACGTTTATGTTGCTTGCAAGTCTGCATCCCGCAGAATTGTACGTGTGTTTCTACCGATGCTTGGGTTGCACAATGACGCATCGCTTACAAAACTGCAATAATCTGCCACCGCGCTCTCCACACAGGACACCCTAAATACCTCGCATCACTACTCCGGCCACTCGCATCAACACAATCCTGTACTCTGCGCAGCTCATCACATCTTAACCTCATGATACATGTGTGGAATTGCGCGTGTGTAAACATTGGTGCGTCGCGTTACAAAAAAGGGTTCATGTCACTCCTGAGGCTCCACCTTTTACCTCCTCGAAAAGTCGATTGTTAGAATGAATCGGATCATTTAAGTGGAGCGTAACAAATCGTTTCATTTCTACTGTGCTCTTCACAGTGATGCTTGAGACAGAATTGTCGGGTTGCGCTTAACCACGATCAGTCCACTGCTGGATGAATCCTCACCCATGTATGGTATTGTGACATGATCATACAAAGTCCGGTTTACTATAATGTATTACAATATAACGATTTATATTTATTTAAGAAAAGCAATGCGGCAGCACTACACCATCCCAATTTAAAAACATGGTCAAACAACCCTCATGTTTGGTGTTGTAAAACATTTTCTAAACCGCTTGTCCTGGTGAGGTCATCCTGCTGGATGAATCCTCACCCACCATGTATGGTATTGTCACATGATCATACAAAGTCGGGTTTATGTTGGGCATTTAGATTTTTGTATGATTTTGATACAATATAAACCCGACTTTGTATGATTTTGATACAAAATCTAAATGCCCAACATAAACCCGACTTTGTATGATCATGTGACAATACCATACATGGTGGGTGAGGATTCATCCAGCAGGATGACCTCACCAGGACAAGCGGTTTAGAAAATGTTTTACAACACCAAACATGAGGGTTGTTTGACCATGTTTTCAAATTGGGATGGTGTAGTGCTGCCGCATTGCTTTTCTTAAATAAATATAAATCGTTATATTGTAATACATTATAGTACTATATTATCTTCTTCTTTGCGATTCTTCGAAGCACGATGGTCAGCCTCTGGACATCGTTGTCTTTCAGCTCCTCGGCCTCGAAGTGTTTGGTAGAATTGGCAGGCAATACCAAGTACTACCTGACAGAGATCGCGACGTGAACGCTTCTACCTTGACCCCCTACTATATTATAATATAGTATGACGAAACTTAGATTTATGCAACTTCCAGATTTGTTATGGTTAAAGGAACAATATGTTGAACAAAATACATTTCATTTTAGGTGTTTCCATCCTTTGTACCTTATTGAACCACAATAATTTGGCCAAACATGCACAAATGTGAATCGAAAAACGCCACAGGTTAAGTAATAATAATAATTGCATTTATAGAGAGCCTTTCACCCGATGGTTACAAAGTGCTGCACAGGGGTGAGGAGAGAACGACAAATCAACAATGACAGAACGGTAATCAGTACTATAAAATGGTCAATAATAATAATTATTAAAATGGTCACATGCTTTGAAATTCAAGACGCAGAGGCAGCAGCATGTACATCCACATACAGCCTTTCCAGATGAACCTTCCAGCAGATTTCTGATCCCGCAGCATGTGGTCAGATGTCGTTCAGGAACGATTTCACCTGTTGTGTGAAGATAAGGGTGGAAAGATATGGAAGTTAACAGCTATTGATTTACGTTCGTTTTTGTACATGCGCTGGATTAGTGCTCATTTTATCACAGAAAAGCCACAATAAAATGGAATTCCTGAGATCCAAGTGTACGGGTTAGTTTTTAAGTGTTCCACGCCCTATGACCAATGGGACAACCAGTTACATCTCGCTATAATAATACATACGCCATTTATTTAAACCACATCGAGTCTCGAGGATGGTATTACATTCAGGCTGACCAAAACACCCTGAATATGCCCAGGCTCTTAAATCTCAGAAGCTATGCCAGGTTGAGCTTGGTTCACACTTGGCAAGGTAGACTGCTCAGAAAATCACCACGTTAATGTAACTTGGGTGGTGAGGTTGCCAGGTTAGGACAGCGCAACAACTGACTGAACTTATCTGTGTGGATCCCTTGAGTGCTATCCTATAGAGAATGCGTGGCATTCCCTGGTTAAGTCACTTGCGGCCCGTTTATGATAGCTCTCATGTTTGTGATAGACCTCATGTGGCTGGCTGCACGATATACAAATAAGCTGTGGACTGTTTCTCCACCCCCGACATTCAGCGTAGGTATCGGTGTATTTTTTTTATACGGTTGAGGTTTGGAAGCGCTCCTAGCCTAAATTTGATCATAAGGACTTAACATATCCAAACAAAACGGGCTTTCATCCACCTTGTAACTTTAATATGAAAATAAGAGCGCTAAGCTACCAAACTCGGGGTGGGAGAGGGGGGGGCGCTGACATGTATGCACTGAAGTGAATGACCTGGTCAATCAGCTCTTCCTGCTTGGAGCGATTTGACTTGAAGTCTTCTCCCACGTCGAGGATAAGAATGGGCATAGTCTTGAGGCAGTCGAAGTCTACCCTGCAGCACACACACGCACGCACACACAAAGACCATTGACCTCGATGCGTAGAGACAAGCAAGCGCCCTTTTACGAGGGCTATTTCGGTAAACGTGGCACAAGGGTGGTGTGACTGTTTACTAAGTGCATTATCATTTCAGGTGTGTGAATGCAGCGTGTTTGTGTGTACTGACTGCAAATATACATAAGTGTCTATGCAACGAGTGCAGTAGTGAGTCCACACCCTTCTGTACCGACGGCACGTGTGGACGTGGCTGTGACGTGCGTGCAGAGTGCGGCTGCGGGTGACTCGTCTCGTGACGGCTCGTGTGTGTGTGTTACTGTGAATTAAGTGTGCTGTGTGTACTGACGGCATGTCGCGGTCGTGCAGCCATCTCTCGTGCTTGTCGTGCAGCTGCTGCAGGTAGTCGAGCTCGATGCCCTGCTCCTCTGAACGCCCGCGGAGGTGGAGCCGCTCCATGCAGCACTGCGAACACAGCCCACAACGCCGTCAAACTAGCACGCAACTACCTCAATGTACCGAGCTGTCACGAGGTAAGGCACGGGCAGAGTCAATCGTTTGCAGCTTGTATGTTAGCGTTTGGGGAATTGCTCCCCATCTGGTGCGCAGAGATGAGGGCACTTGAAAGATTCTGAGAAGTAAGTTATGTTAATAATAATAATAATTCAATTTATATAGTGCCTTTCACCCGAGGGTCACAAAGCGCTGCACAAGGGCCGCGAAGAGGACGGCATGTCAACAACGAAAGACAAAACAATAAAAACCAAAGCAACAGAAAATGAATGATTAAGGCTACTTCGAATATACTAAAAGGTTGTGAAACTGGCAATCTTAAGAGCGGCAACATTCTGCCAGCGTCCCCTAAGATGGCCATCACTTCCTTGAAGACAAACACGGAGGGAGACAGGGAGGAAGGGTGAGCAACAGGGAGAGACACAGGGACACAGAGACGGGAAGACAGAGAGACAGACACGAGGGGGAAACAACGCCAATCCAAATTAAACAATCAACATTGAAGCACAAGCACACGCAACAGCAAAATAAAACGCAGGCACCCACAACCACAAAACACAACTTCCATACGCGACACCACGAGGCGAGTTTAGGCAAGGCAGGACTGGGCCAGGAGAAGGCCGCGCAAAACAGACAACAAAAAACAAGCAATAAGAGCATGGCAGACAACAAAACAAACACCAAAGTTACACAGAAACAAACCACCAACCAAAGAGAAAAGGAACATATGAAAAGTGACAAATGTAAAACAAATTAAAGCTAAATAACATTTTGTTGCTTTGGTTTTTATTAGTTGTTTTTTTGTCGTTGTTGACATGCCGTTCTCTCCACGGCCCTTGTGCAGTGCTTTGTGACCCTCCGGTGAAAGGCGCTCTAAGAAATGCTATTATTATTAATACCTTTCAGATTGTTCTGGAATGCACGGGGCGATGCACATTCTGAATGCTCTGGGCATTCAGGATGGATACTTCAGCTGATGCCATGATGGCAAATAAGAACAGGTTGGAGTGCTTTTACAAAATTGACCTTAATAATGAATAGTCACATAATAACGTGCTTAAGGAGTATTTAAACTTTGAATTTAATCATTGCCTTATGTGGTGAGCACATCTCTGCTCCTAACCGTCACCAACACCGCATTAACCAACGCGGTGATGTGCGGTTAAATAACGTCAATGACCAGCACAGGTGGTGAACAGGCCCCTCATTCAGCTCTGGATACCTCGGGCGTTGCGCGAAGGTAGATCATTGCGTCAAGGTCGATCTTGGGACCGAACTCGCTGAGCAGCCAGCCGTGCCAGTCCTGATAGATGGCCCACTCCGTCTCGTTGATGCAGCCCGCTTCAAAGAGGTTGGAAGCAAACACATACCTGCAGGCAAACACGGGCAGCAGTCCACGATTATACACACAGTCTCCATACGTCTAGGAGAAATGCACAAAATTAATGATGTAAAATTAGAGCAGCAACACACTCCGATTCAAAAACTGCTTGACTTTGTTGAAATTGTGTTGGAGCAATGGTATTGGCATGGGTTGAGAAAAATGTATGAAATCTCCAGTGATCTGTAAAAATGTAATGGTCTGAAATTATTTTTCCACTGGCACATGAGTCAAAACCAGTGCAGTACCTTCACAGTACAGGTGTTTTTTCCACAAGCTACTTGATGTCCCAAGCTGGAACCAAACCGTGCTAAACCGGTCTCCAGGATTCTACATTCAGGTGACTTCCTCAGCCAATTTGTAGGGCGTTATTTGACCGTACGCACATTTGCAAACTAAGAATGGTTATCGCTATCCTGGCGTAGGTGGAGCCAGGCACTTTTAGCCACATCGCTGTTGTGCAACTATTCGCCGAGATGTGGACAAAGCTACTGCAGGCGATGATTCAGTTGCAAGATTTCAAGAGCAATCTGGTTGCGCAACCGATTGCGCAGTCGTGGACCCAGCTTTAAGCGAGCGGCTCGCAGGCAGCACAGGCAGCACCAGCAGCTCACCTGTCGCTGTACACAGAGCGCTCAAAGAACTGCACAGGGGCGTCCGCCTGATAGAGCTTGGTCGGCGGTACTCGCAACTGGGCGCGGATGCGGCTGAGGCAGGCGTATGTCTGGAAGGTGTAGGCCCAGCGGCTCGGCTTGTCGTACATCATCTGCAGCAGGTTCCCGCCGCTCTTCTGCGAAAGGGACAGCTCCTGCCGGCGCCAAGACAACCGCACGCAACAGGAAGGTCAAACGTGCGGCAGTGGGATAAGACCGGTCTCTTGCGTGTGCACACGCGTACGTGTAAGCGAGCGTACATGCACGTGCGCGTGTGTGCATGCGTGAAGCAGCGCAAACCTCCGAGTCATCCTGGTCCGTCTGTACGTTGCACCAGCGTGCGATCGGCTCGGGCACCACCTCCCACGCCTCCTGCGCCTTCTGCAGGATCCGCACGAACGTTGACTTCCCCGCCGCTGGCGGACACGAGGAGGAAATAGAGGCCGTCAGCTCTTTATCAAGATCAGCGAGGATTTATCGACTGCTGGAGCATCCTCCAAAGTCGAGCGATAATCAATGCAGCTCTTAAATCAAACCAACTCCGAGCGTACTTGACACCAGTGACGACACCGCCTTACAGTGAAGACCAGTCTCATTACGTTGTTGTTGTCTCATGGTGCAAGACCCAGCTTGAGGAACAATCGTTTAGTACACATTGTTCTGGACCTTGGACCGGTCATGACATCTGTATGAGGACCATCCTAATAGTGAGACTGGTCATTATACAAGCTCAACCCTGTCCTATAGCGATTGAGGACTGATCACTGAATGAGCAATGTCTAATACTGTACATAGAACCACCCTTTTTTTACTCACGAAATATAATAATAATTTTCCATTTATAACGCGCACATATTCATTCAATGTCGAAGGTATTAACTCGACAAGAGAACAACGACGCCTTCAAATACATTACTGTAAGTGCCACACAACAGGTCCAATCGGTTGCTTGTACTGACTAAATTCTACTATAATGTCGAGAACTCTTTCTGGTTGATGGGAAGTGTTAAAGGACACTTTTTATTTTTATATGTGGCTAGAAATATGAAACAGTCTGCTCATCTATGTAGAGACATGAAAAAACCATTGATCATCTATGTGGAGAGATATAGGAATACAGGGGCTATCTGAAGTCTAGACACATTAGGAACGATTAAACAATATACTGTACACTTCACGTTTTAATGTGGAGACGTTGCCAACTCATCTATGTGGAGAGCTATATATGAAGGAAACGTATAGCGTGTCTGTTGATAATTAAGGGGTGTTTAATTAACCGATTAGCGATTTTAAATAACAGCAAATGGGTTGCCAAAAGGCATTGTTGTAGGCAGTGAGGACTGGTGAGGGGAACGGAAATAGGTAAGACGCAAGGTCATTGTGTGAAGGCGCCACCTCGCCCTGGGCAAAGCGCGGCAAAGCAAAAACGCGGGCAAACTCACTTAAGACGAACACAGGAGATAAAACAACAAACACAAGCAAGAAACTCACGGGGACCTCAAGCGATAAGCTCACTATAAAGACGTCGTCAGCGTTTAACAACCACCATCGCCCACGGTAAAACATCGCGAGAGCAGCATTGTTTACAATCTACAACACTTAGCAGAGCGTGTTCTCCCTCACTTTCAAACCGATCTGGTGATGTTCCAAATTTGGGATACGACGTAGTTATATGTTTTCACAGGTACTGTAGGGAATACGACTCGATCAATGTGATGTTAAATGTGTTACGTTGAGGTTTTAATTAATCCATTCAAAACATGCATTTGCACTAATCGTATTTCGAATTTCCTAACCCGCGCGCCACTTTCCATTTCAAACACATTGAGGGACGTTATATCTAATCGAGTTGTGCAATAGTTTACAATACACAATATAATGGCATCTTCTTGTACTAATATGCTACAATCGATCATGTTTGTTATTATGATATTGACTTTTTATGTTTGCGAAATATATCTTCCGCCTACCCCGAACCGTTGCACTTCAACCCCATTTCGGTTCATACAACGTTGATACATATACAAGTGTACATTTCCACCAGTAGAGAATAGAAATGAATGAATAGTTCGTCAAAATGTGCCTTATTTTCATCGTTTTATTACAAAATCTTCGTTATCAGGGAACTGCTCGAGACTCCGTTTAAACGAAGTCGGCGCCAAATTTCAGGCTTCATATTTGGCGCCAAAAATCTACGTCACTCGCCACCTCACGACTTCGACACATTGGCGGATAACTAAACGTTAAATATCCAGACATTAAACTACAGTATTAAACTACCTCATAAATACACATCAGCGTCTAACCAGACATTAAGTATTAACAGATATTAAACTACGGTATTATGACAAGAAAATACTGACCCCTGACCCGTGTTAAGATTTTACAAGGCCGTGATCAACAATAGGCATATATCTAAACGATGTAATTTTAAGCGGTTACGTTATCACCCAAAATTCATAATGCTATTATGCTACTGAATTCTAGTAATCCAAGAGATGGAAGGCGTCCGGGAGGACATCTGCTGGTGTTGCGAGTCGATCGCGTGAATAGCGAGTGGTGGCATTGGTTCTATGAGGCGTTCATCCAGCAGTGGACTGAACATGGACTCATGATAATGATGAGGTGTAAGAAAAACTCACCTATGTTGCCTTCGATCGACACCCTTTTCACCCGCTTCTCAAAGCTGTCATTCAGCGAGGGGCTGATGCACATTCGTTTCGGTGGCGTGGCCATGGTTAATTATTATACACGACGGTACGATTACGGACTTTGTTAAATGTAACCGAATTAAACAACCGTTAATAATTTGTTTAAAAATATTTATTAAAAAGACACAAAAGACGAACTAATTCATATCTCACTCCCGGTATTGTGTGCTCGCCGGCTGCAAGGAGATTGTTTCCGCACGGACTTATAGCTGAGCACGCCCCTCCCCCGAGCCGGCCCACGAGGGCGGTGATTGCCCAGAGCACGACAGCACCGTGCGCTAATTGGATGAGGTTGGTATAGCTTCTTCTTTGCGATTCTTCGGACCATTGACCGAAATATCGGAATATGTAGTATCGATAATAATAATCTACTTTTGTAACGCGCGCATTTTTTATGATTATAAATGGATGTCTGGTCCACTCTCCTTGGACTGCTGCCACCGCGACCCTCGCCAGGACAATGGATTTTTAAAATGGATAGATGATTATTATTATTACAGCATAAAAATACCCAGTGAGCTTGCCAGCTCTTTACGGGACTCTTGCGATTCATGATTAAAATGACTGCTGTATTTCTCATTCTCCGAGGGGGTCGTACTTTGCCCTTTACTTTCTAACTAGTCTCGAACACCATAGTTTAACCTTTCTGGCTACGTGTGTGCTGGACAATTGCATAAAGGGACGACCAACAATGCAAATACACCAAACTACGTGTTACCGACTGCTGCAGACTCGCGCTGTTGTTCGTATTGGGCGGGCGGATGGCCACGCAAGGCGGGGAACAAGCCTTCACTTCCGGTGGATCGAGGTAAGATGGTGGTATGGGGCTCCGCGTTCGCCAACTAACCCTCAACAATAGCGACACAATCAATTGGTTTTCATTTTATCTGGATGATGAGTGTGGTAACGGCGTTGGGGCCGCCTTGATGGGATTGCATTAATGTTGTTCTCTGTTGGAGCTGAATTCGCCTCCCAGAGTCGATACGGCCCAGGTGGCCTACACGTTTGCGTGCTTTCCTGAAGCCGTGTCTCGCCTAATTTGTCCATTCAGGAACGAGCTGCCGCGTTCCTCATTAGAAACTTGAAAACTGCTTTGATCGAATTTAAATCTACATTGCGCTCACATTGAATATCTTTGAAAGTTCTCTGATTTCATGCAAGGATTGGGCTTGTAACACAACGATTTGTACTTCGTGTTTTCGACTAGATTGCTTCGCTGCTACATTCTTTGTAACAGGACAGTGTCGTAATATCATCGCTCGTTGTACTTCTATGCCCGCACCTGCTGGGTGAAGTATGGTCAAATAACCTTCACGTCGTGGAAAGATCCTCATCCAGCGGTGAATTTAAAATATTGTTTGTGTTTAATTTGCACGATTGTTGGTATCGCAGGAATCCCGTTTGCAGAGCTTGCAAGCCCACAGGGTATTTTCTGCCGTTATAATACACATCTAATTGACCGGGACGTACTTAGACAAACACATGCAGTCATATTATAAACATAGATCGCTGTTACCGTAATATTTGTGACCCTCGGGTGAAAGGCGCTATATAAATTGAATTATTATTATTATTATTAGATTGAAATCGATGTGTCGGCACATGCCTAAAGGCTGTGTGTATCCTTGAGCACAGCTTACCATTCGGTTAAACGTGGGATTTTTTTTGCTGCTACATTCATTGTGTGCGTCACATGTTTTTAGATGTTTACGCCGATGTTTGTGTTTTGTCTGTGTGTGTGCGCGTGTTTTTCTTAAGTTTTAGAGGAGGGAAGTGGTGAGGTGGGAGGGATGATGGGGGGAAACGGAGGGCCGAGTGGGGGCTGGCGGGCGACGCGGTGGGGGCGGTCGGGATGGTGTGGGCGACGGTGGTGGAGGGAGGGATTGGCAATGGATGGGGGCTGGGATTGCAAGCGGGTGGGCTGGCCTGCGCTGGAGATGAGAGGGATGGGGTGGATTCGGGAAGTGGCTGGGGGCTGAAGTCGAGATGGCTTGGAAGGGTTTGGTGGAGATGGCTGGAGGGCGTTGGAGTTGGAGGTGCTTTGAAAAGTTTGGGCATGGGGGTGGAGGCAGTGGCGGTGGTTGGGTGGTAATGTGGGTGGGCCAAGGGATGTGGTTGAGGTGAAGGGTGTTGGGAAGGATTGAGTGGCGTCGCGTGGTTGACATGGGCCCTGTTGCAAAGAATGACATGAGAACCCCTGTCCAATTTCTACCCTCTTAATGGCTTGGCTCACTTGCATCTCTGGCCCATGGGCTCCGGTACCGTTGCACCACCTTCACACTCATAGCGGCGTCTTTTGGTGGAGGTCTGGGTTGGGCTGAGGGTTGAGGTTTGAGTGGAGCTGGTTGGTCGACATCGGCGTGAAGGTGGTTGTGGTGAAAGGTGCCGGAGAGCGTATAATATCATTGGGAAGTCCTGGTGAAAGGTTGGGAGGAGCTGGCTGCAGAGCATTGGAGAAGGTTGAGAAAGGTTTGTATTGTAATGGAGGTGGTTGGGAAGGGGTTGGTTGAGGGTGGCTGGAGGGCATTGGAGTGAAGCTGGCCTCAAAGGGCCAGGCTGGGGTTTGGTGGCTCGGGAGGGGGCTGCAGTGGGGCGGACGCGTGCGGCCTGGGTGGTTTTGTTGCGGCGGGGTGGACGCTGGGTGAAATGGAGATTCATGTCCGAGGGTCGCGTCAGCAAACAAGCTTGCCTGCCCCGTGCTGCAACCCGCAGGGGGGAGAGGCTTGGAGTGCGACACTGTGGGCAGACAGCGACTGCAGCGCCAGCACCCGCAGCAGCAGCAACAGCAGACAGAGGCTCCGTCATGTCGCGCGATTCTCGCGATTCGCGAGACGGTCGCGACAGAAGAGACTCTCGAGACTTGCGCGACAGGGACAGGCGCGAGTCGCGCGACAGGTACAGGCGCGACTCGCGGGAGTCTCGCGACCGCAAGGACTCCCGCGACCGGAGAGACTCGCGCGAGGCGCGCTGGGACGACCCCGACGGATACGTGGTCCGCGTGCGCGGCCTCCCGTGGACTTGCACGGCCGAGGAGCTCTTGGACTTCTTCTGCGGTGCGGCATGGGCGGCGGCACACTTATTCCGCGCGAGCGCCGCCAGACAGACCCATGAGTAACTCTGTGTAAAGTTGTCGGAACATTGGACAGAGCAAGGTGGGGACGGTGTTATGTTAAGACCTGGGGTTCAAATACAAATGTAACTTGTCTTGACATTAATCGCAATTAAAAAAGTGTTTTAACTTTAGCTAGTAATACTGATAAAATAAACTTATTATAATTCATAACAGGTCTGGATTTAAGTGATGTTTCAGGAGCCATGACGTTTAACTTTGCCTGTCTTACAACAACAGTTTTCCAAGGCCTTTTCTCACAGCTCATCCACAACAAAATAATAATTAAAACAACTAATCATGTAAGTGATAACATCAAATTACAACGATCGTATAAAAGCACATTTTCCCGCGCAGGCTGCAAGCTTCTGAACGGGAAGGCGGGCGTTGAGTTTATCAACACGCGGGACGGACGAGCGAGTGGCGAGGCCTACATTCAGCTGGAGACGGAGGACGACATGCTCCGCGCTCTCGAGCTTAACCGCAAGCACATGGGACACCGCTACATTGAAGGTGCGCTCGAGAGAACCGCTTTGACAGTAACCGTGCGCCGTGTGAACGTGCCGTAAATTATCCGGAGCGAAGGTGTTGAAGGGGAAATTGTTGACGCCACCGGTGTTTGGCGTGCCCGTATGTTGCTGTGTGTGGCAGTGTGCTGGCAGTGTGGGGAGCGATGGCTACAAACCTGGCGAACTGAGTTCGATTCCCGCTCACGGCTAACACCAGTGACGATTTTCTGAACCGGTCATGGGCCTCCCCTAGGTCGACTCGGCCTCAAATGAGTACCTAGTACGGTGTATAAACATCGCGACTAGGGAGACAAAGGCGGCCGGGCGTGGTGCTAGCCACCCACCCCCTCGCGTGCCGTGTCGGCCTTCATGGGTGCTCGCTAACGGCACTTGACCAGACAGTCTGTTAGGGCTATATGGGGGGGATCTTTGTCTTGTGCGTTGGCAGTGTTCAAGTCGAAGAAGAGCGAGCTTGAGTGGGCCCTGGCTCACAACGGGCCGAGCCAGCCCAGCACGTCGCTCGAGGGTTGCGTGCGGCTGCGCGGACTCCCGTTCGGGTGCACGCGAGAAGACATCGTCAAGTTCTTCTCTGGTGAGTGGTTTTGTCCGCCGGATCCTCCCTCCCTTCCCGCGCCACTTGGCACTACCAGTGCAGGTGTTGCCACGATATGGCAGCGCAGGTGTACCTATGAGGCGCAGTGGTAACATCTGCGCCTCGCAGAAAGAATGGTCTTGCCCGAGGTGGTTCGATTCCTGCCTCGGGAGTTTGTGTGTTCTCCCCCCTGTTCTGCGTGGATTTCCTCCGGGTTCTCCGGTTTTCTCCCACAACTTAAACATAAAAAAACACTCATTAATTAATTCGCCGATAACATCATAATAGAGAGGACGCAGTGTGGCAATATATTGGCGCTGGCAAACCGCCTCGAACCTTTCTGCGGTTTCCTCGTGCCGCTGAGTCGTTCTGTCTTCGAATTGATACCTTCGAAATCGAATACGTGCACATAAATAGTTTACTATTATTATAGTTAGGTCTTGTTCTTGAAAACCAGAACGTACTGTATAGTGGAAAATTATGCCGGGTGCGTGGGATCGACCGTTGATCGGCGTTTGCTTGGGTCTGTCACCTGCGCTGGGTACGTGGGAATAGCCCCTCGTTTGATGACTAAGGGTGTGAGGTTTCTACAAACCGGTGGTGGCCTCGCGTGCGTCTCCCCCTGTTGCTCACCCTCCCTCCCTGTCTCCCTCCGTGTTTGTCTTTAAGGAAGTGACGGCCATCTTCGGGGACGCTGGCAGATTTTTGCCGCTCTTAAGATTGCCAGTTTCACGACCTTTCAGTGTATTCGAAGCCGCCTTAATCGTTACATTTTTTTTGTTGCTTTGGTTTTTATTAGTTTTTTTTGGTTGTTAACATGCTGTTCTCTCCACGGCCCGTGTGCAGCGCTTTGTGACCCTCGGGTGAAAGGCGCTGTATAAAATGCTATTATTATATTACGATGTAGGCTCCGAGGGATCGGCGGCGGCGTACGACATCTCGCCGTACGACATCTCGCCGGACGGCATCGTCATCCCCCTCGACCACCAGGGCCGCAGCACGGGAGAGGCCTTCGTGCAGTTCGTGTCGCAGAGCCTGGCCGACATCGCGCTGGGGAAGCACAAGGAGAAGATGGGCCACCGGTACGGGCTGTCTGAGCAAGCTCTCGGTGCGCTCGTTTGTGCGGACGTGTGGTTTTCCCAAAGTAATGTTGATAACCCGCATGTCAACAGTGGACATCCTTAGAACATCAAAGAGGAGAGATTTGTGGAAGACCATTGTCAACGTCCTGAAGGATATTGTACCTAGAAGAAGAAAACCCCGCATTTATATGTTTTGATTTCGAATTCGATTCGATTCTTCGAAGCGTGTGATGGTTATATGTCAATTTCCCATTGCAACAAGTTCTTCTTTAGCTGCAGAGAGCCCTTCAACATTTAGAGATATAGTCAGTGCTGGCCTTAAAGGCAGGCATTGGCCTCTCTTCCTCTTGCCAGACTGAGGGGCTTCTGGCATCTGTTGAGCTTCTGGACATCGTTGTCTTTCAGCTTGGCTTCGAAGTGTTTGGTAGAATTTGCAGGTAATACCAAGTATTATTTGACAGGGATCGCGACGTGAACGCTTCTACCTTGATCCCCATATGTTTTGATTAATATGCAGTAGGGGCAACGTTCCTATGTGGCTTTTTTCCAATAACACTACATACGCGTAATATATTCTCCGAATGTCTGAAAAATTAAAAACCCTTTCAGGTATGTGGAGGTGTTCCGCTGCAGCCGAGGGGAGTTCCGGGGCGTCTACGAGCTTGCACGGCGGCACGCCTTGAGGCGCGGGCCGTACGACCGGCCCGGCGTCAGCTCAAGGGGCTCCTACGGGAGCGGGGTCCATGGGGGCAGCTACGCCGGAGGCTACAGTGGAGGCAGCAGCGGGGGATACGGACCCGACCGAAACTATGATCGCTTGCGACCGGTTGGCGGTAAGCTCCATCGCATTGTCGGCTTCCCAAGTACACCGCCACTGCACACTAAAAAATGTGCACGAAGACACTTCCTCTTCCTGGAATTTTCCCCCCATTGATGTTTGGGTAGCTCCCTTCCTGCTCTTCCTTTCTCCACTGATTTCTGCCTTCAGCCATCTCCAGAGCCACTCCAGCCGTCCTTCGTATGGTTCACTTCCAAATGCCACTCCGCTCTCGACTTTTGTGTTAGTCACCTCTTTTTCCCCAATGTGAATTTACTCACTGCGTAGAGCTTTCTTGGTTGACCGATGCTAAGACGATCCGCACGCAATGTTTGTTTTCCTTTGAACCCAGAACGGCAGATCTGTGCCACAAAGTAGCCGTAGGGTAATTGAATGTAAAACGTTGGACTTGTGTACCTCCACGACAGGTTGCAGCAGTCGTAGCTACAACAGCTACGGCTCGGCCGACACCTTCCAGACGAACACGGGCCACTGCGTCCACATGCGCGGCATCCCCTTCCGAAGCACCGAGGAGGACATCCTGGAGGTGCTGATCCCAGCCACGGCAAACCCACAACGCAAACGTCATTAAGACTTGCCCTCTAAATAATGTGGGTGTATATACCATAGGATACACGTAATCGGTTATTGTTAGAAAGCAGTCAATCTGCAACCCAGATATTCCACCCACGGTTAATTGAGTTGACTACATTGTTAGTTTATAAAGATAATACAAGCGGGTGATGGTTGTTGTAGAAGGAACGCTCATTGACAAATTATCGTCACTGTCGGTGGTGGTGGTAAAGTGTGTGCGGTCCGTTGTGATGCCGTTGTTGTGCAGTTCTTCTCGCCGTTGGCGCCGGTGAGGGTTCACATCGAGTATGAGGCCAACGGGCGCGCCACGGGGGAGGCGGACGTCGACTTTGCTTCCCACGACGACGCAGTGCGCGCCATGACGCGAGACAAGGCGCACATGAGTGAGACCATAGTCCTCAGCCATCGTCAACAACATTACGACTACACACAACGTCAATGTCACTGTCTCAATCATTCACACGATTACCCACTCGTCACCACTACGCAGATCATTGTCAACATCAAAGCCATTCACATGACTAACATACATCACAACAGCTCCCATCATGAGCATGAAAACCACTGACACCACCACAACTGCTACTGCCACCACCGACATCACTAATTCACCACCGTCGGTCCATGAAACCCCATGCTTAACGGTGAGATGTGGTCGCTTTGTTGCAGAACATCGCTACGTGGAGCTGTTCCTGAACTCGACGGCGCACAGGGGCTACGGTGAGTGGAGCCCACACACTCACAGGGACTTAAAAACACACCTGCACACACTACACTCTGCCCGTGAAAGAAACTGGATAATTTAGAGGTGGGTGTGCTGTGGTTTTTCCATTTTCCTACGACACCGCCGTTATTTTCATGTAGACTAAATTTTATCCATTTATAAGTTAGTGATGTTATGTTGCCTTCCACCAGAAGTGGTGTGAGCTAGCAATAACAGGGCTGCAACGTTAACTTACTAAATAGTAAACGAACACAGGATCCATAAAATTTTCCTCGAATCTTTCCTAAGCCTGTAGGATGGGGGTCCTCATTCCATAAAATCACTAGATTTGCCGCTGAACGCTTTGTCAAAATGTTGTCGATAGGGGGAAACAACAACGTCACTAGGTCTGGCAACAAAATCACTTAGTTGGCAACACCTTGTCTCGCCGTCCGCCAGGAGGTGGCTCGAATGGAGTGGGATGCTACAGCTCAAGCTCCAGCAGCCGGCGCGGCGGAGGCTGGGACCGCGACCGAGACCGCGACCGGGTCCGGGACAGAGATCGGGACCGTGATCGCAAATGAGCTGCAGGGTCAGAGGCCGGTGGTCTCCTCTTGTCTTGCCACAGAAGTGTGAGGCGGTCTCGTTTATTTTTCAGTGCTGTCCTGTTTTGCCACGTTCCCTTGAAGCCATGAGACATGGGGCAATGTTAGAGGCGGGCATTGCCAGCAATCGTCACTGGCAGGGGCTTCCGCAATATTTTCCTGCTGCAAGAAATGTAGTTGCCCAATCCTAGGACAAATCTGATCGCTGGTTTCACCCCACGCTGGTTCACTGGGATGTGTCAGCTTCCAATCGTCTTGCAGAAAGTCGCATGACTACCAGAGGTTGTGTGCTGTGTAGGTCAGTCATTGCTCGTGAAACAGTTTTCGACACTGTTTTCATTGGTTGGACCAATCTGACAAGTTTCCAGGCTGCTCAAATGAAATGCATTACTGGTGATGATTATCCTAGAATTGCCCAAACGTATCATGGCCTCTTAAGTAGGGTGCAGGGCCCATTCCCGTTTTTTGTGCAAGGATTCCCCTCCCTACCTTTACGGTGATGGAAAAGTCTCCCCTGATAGAGAAGACATTCAGTGATTCTTATTTTTCTATGTAGTACACGAGAAGGGTAATGGATATGGTTTATCAATGTTTCAAGGCTTTAATCCCCACTTGGAAGACCGTTTTGTCTTGCCGCACAGCACGCGTTCACAACACAGCCACATTGCTATAGGTAGTGTTTTCATCGCTATTAAAATATTTGTGTGACTGTCATGTAACACTTACAGAAGTGGAAAAAGTACACCCATCATATGTAAAGGATAAACCCCTATGATAGATTTTAAGAAGTCCATTGAAAACTATTCTACAGACAGCCATTTAGCACATGGCAGGGTACGCAACTGACATTTAAAAATTATTTTACATTTCATACCGTTGTATATTGCCAGTATCGTTTGCAAAACTGATTGCATCAACATTTTGATGCAGATTACTTCATCAAGCAAGGTTGGTGGTGTTTGCATTTGTTACATTAGATCTGTTGTTTTAACATGGTTTCAAAACAAATATTTCAACACTCAATCATCTGCAAAATTTTATTTTCAGAAAACTTAAAGCAACCAACATAACAGATTTTCTGCCCAACTACAGAAAAAATATTTTTAGCAAGCCAATAATGGAACTATTACAGGTGTGAATTGTCATAGCTTTTGTTTTTAGTCACAACTGGTCACATGCATTAATGTTTGACTTCTCTAAAATGTTGGCATTCTGAATAAACAAAAAATTACAGTCCTGGACAAATCTCACTTGTAAGCATTGCCTCGGTAAACCGCGGCATCGGCACATACAGCCTTTACTTGGCCTTCTGTAAAATACACATTTAGTTTATACACATATAAAAATATCCTTTTCCAGTTCTCACCCACTGCACGGCTGAAGCCAATGACCGTTAAAATTTCGTCAGTTAATACCTCCATGATATGAATTACAGTTACTTTTTTATTGTTACCAATATGATACTTTGTTATATTGGTAACAATATATAATAAAACATTACAATCACTTAATTTGTTCTTGGCTACTTTTAATTTTAAATTTGTTGTTGAGTTCAATTATTATTGGCCACAGCTAACGCCAGTGGAGTGATATTAGTCAGTACTGGTCCGCCCCCTTGTCAACTTGCAATGATGAGCATGGTGAAGTATGGGGAGGCTTTCATTAAGCAATGGATTGACAAAGTGCTAAATAATTATATACACTATAGCAGAACGTATTAAAATACACATTTTAAATCGTATTTTACTTTAAATAGATTGTTATATTCATTTGTATAATAAACGGCCAACACTGGCATGCATTGGCTTCAGCGTGTGCAAAACCTGGGTTCAGTTACTGACCTCGCGCTTTAAGCGTAGCGGTGCGACCAAGGCACTCCCATCACAAACAATCCTCCACAACAGCTGGGACTCATTCGTAAGCATAGGCAAGTGGGGAAAATGATCACGGTGTTCCAGACACACTCAAAAGAACTGACATTCACGGAGTTGGCCCAACATAGGACCACAGAGTTCAAGCAATTGTTGGCACAGGTTCTGGTTGCCTTCCCTTGTCTGGCTTTCCAACACCTCCACATGAAAACTGGGTGAATAAAACATCGTATCTTGAGATGCAATTTATATTAAATACATTTTTACTTACACAAAGACTCAACCTAAAAATCAAAAAACTTTTATGCTTTTTAAAATTACCCACAGAGTTGTGGGCTGCCCTACAGGAATATACAGCTTGGTTAATGGAAAAGATTTGACTTTAAGATGTCCTAATGATATCACTGTAACGTGATTGCTTAAGTTTTTAATTTGCGACTAGCATCGTATGAAAAGTAATGTAGAGTAGTAATATAATTACAAAGCGCCTGGAAGTCAATTCAAGGTCAGTTTCAATAAGAAAGCCTTAAAATAGTGTCGGCCTGGCAACAATCTTGAAACCTGGGATGTAACAATTCTCGGCTCACAGACATTTTATTATCCTGATTTGGGGTCACAATCCAAAAATACGTCTCATCTTTGCCGGACCATTTATAACTTTTCCTAAAAGTAATAAAAAAATTAGCATTCCAACCAATTCTCACATACATTGTTCACTGCCATGTATCGTGAGCATAGGAGCAGATTTTAATTTATGGTTAAGATCCCTACCAAGTACATATACTTAAAAAAAAACACCCACTTGTTGGTAGGGTTGCACCTTTAATCGCGGCAAAGGACCATGCGCACGATGCCAGCGTTGTTCGCACCTTGCCGAGTGGAATGCCTTGTCTCGCGAATTTAAAAACGGAGCGTCAGTAACACAGCGAACACAGACAATATAACCATTGGCTGAACGTTGCGTGCACAGCACGCGCTCCGGTGACTCTGCGGAACAGGTCAACCCTCGCACCCACCCTCCCACGGTCAGCGGCCACAACCAAGGAAGGAGAACAAATAAATCCCCATTTGTGCAGAGACTAGAAATTAACGATAAGAAGAAAAAAAATCTAAGGGCTAAACCCAAGCAGTGCCGAGAACAAACGTGTGCGGACGTATTGGGGTGAGGGGGTTGCCACCTGTCCCATTTTCCCAGGACGTCCTCTATTTTAGCAAAGTTGTACTTGGAAACCTGTGTGATTTCTGTTTTTTGATCGGTGGTATTCCCAGGATGTAAAAAAATCCCAGCTTTTGTCGGTCGACTAAAAACACAGCACCCATGGCATTGCAATTAATATGCAGTTCTCCCTTCTGGGTATTAAGACATTCTTCCCAGAGTATGCCCTGATTTCTTTGTAATTCAGAGATAGCAACCCTAGTGTGGACACAAACAATAGTCATTGGCACCTCAATTAAATGTGCTGAGACTAATGCCAGCAGCGTTAAAAACTCGTAACTCGGCCGGATCTGATCGGCCCGGTGACAGGAGCAACTGTACGTCGCGACATCGGCCTACTTCACGGTCGTTCCGTTTATCCGACCCGGATGACCAGCACTGTCTAGCAGTATGCCGCCAAGCGGGAGGAACATCACCGATTGCGGTTGCGTGCGTCCGCGTGTGTACGAGTGTGTATGCGTGCGTACGTGTGGGTGGCGCTCAGACGGCGCCGGATGAGTATCTCTGCAGGAGCAGCGCATGACACAGGTCGCACACTCGCACCGGCTTCGGAGACGAAGGCAGGGGCAGCTCGTTGTCCGAGCACGAGTTGCAGAAGATCTCCCCGCAGTTCCGACAGTGGTGCTTCAGTGCCCACCGAGAAGAGAGATGGGGGGGGGAAAGGTTAAAAATTCATGTGTCTGCATCACTCCATTCTGCGACACCCTGTACCGCTCAGCTTGCCTGGATAGTCTACAGGGCCCGTGGTGTGACCCAGCAGAAGCACGTTTAACACTTCTCGGTTTGGATCTAGTGTCCGCCCTGGTTATTACTGCAGGTGTTTTAACCGTAAAAATACAAGCCGTCTGCTTTTTAGTGGATGTCAAATGCCCTGCAAAGCCATTTTACAAGAGTAGCCCGTTGTGTATTGGTGTCATGGCCCACATTTACATCATTTAATTACCCGATTGGGGTTACAGCATACGTAGCAATCAGCATTTTTACTGTGAAAACTTAGCAGGTGTCGTGAGACTCAATGAGACATTTGTCACTAACCAATATTTAAAATAACAAATACAGCCTCCTTCTTTCAAACCCCTGCTGGATGAGGGCCTCACCCACCACACTGTGCAGGCACGTGAGGGTTATCTGGCGAACATTCCCACCACACTGGCAAGTGTGAAGGGAAGGCCCAGAACCAATTCATGTGCAAACATGGATTGTATCAACGAAGGACTGAGATTGATGGCGCCAATGTGTGGGGAAGCCAGCAGTGGATAGTTCACTGCCGATGTTGATTCCTGCTGTAGTTATTACCTTGCGTCGAGAGATGGAGAATTCCTTCTCGCAGAGCTTGCAGTTCATGGCGTCCCGGTCCTTCAGCCACACCTGACCCTGCACAACATCAGACGGCGCACTTATTGGTACTTCCCAAAAATCCGGCAAGTAGCCATCCACCCCTTCCCCCTGCAATGCAATGATTCGATTCAATAATCAATATTTGTGTTTTCCTTGTACGGATCGTGAGATTAAATCTACTCACTTGAAGTGCCTTGTTAACCTCCTTGATGTCCTCCATCTTCAACTTTGATCTAAACGTGAAAGGTACGGGGATGGCAGAGCGGAGAAGCACGTTACAACCAGGGAATAAATATCCGTTCTTACTTCTGACGGCGAGCTTACAAGAGGGCCAGATAACCTTGTCTGGATTTTCATTTGAACGTGCAAATCCTATCAGTTGTGTGGGGTGGGCGCCTGCAATGACGTTTGCAAAGACCTACGTTTTAACTCGGCTCTACAGGAAGTTTATACTGGAGTCCCTACGGAAGTGCGCGTGTGTGCGACTCTCAGTTCATCTGTCTTGATGTTATTGACATGCCGTTCTCTCCACAGCCTTGTGCAGCGCTTTGTGACCCTCGGGTGAAAGGCGCTATATAAATTTAAATTATTATTATTAAATTATTAATTATTATAATGCGTGCGTGCGGTGTTGTAGTGCGAGCTGGTGTTGTGTCGGCGTGAACTCGCCCGTCGTACTCGCTCAGCTTTCCTCCGAGCTCCTGCAGCGTCTGCTCCTGCTCTTCCAACGCGCCCTTGAGCCTGAGGTTCTCCTCCTGGTTCCGCTGCAGCTCCTGAGGAGCGCACGGGGTGAGGACCGCGAGAAGCTGGAAGAGCGGCGGTGGCTACGCGCACGTGTAAATCCAGCATCGTGGTGGCAGCGAGGGTTGGTTGGTGGAAGGCGGGGATATGTGGGCGCTACCCGTTTCACCTGTTCGGGATAGAATGTTTCCCCCTCGCACGAATCAGGTTTTCTTAGTGTTCTCCCGTTTCCTCTCACACGTAAACACCCATGAATTGGGCAATTATGCCTTAAGATATAGTGGACCGCAGAGCTCGGGAAATTGTTGGCACCAGCTCACCTGGCTGCCTGCCCACTCACTCGCCTTTGGTTCTTCGCACCTCTGAGTGGCCCTCTTTCTCTTGGAGAGCGAGCGAATACTATGCGTCACGTTACAAGTTGAAATATTTATCACGAGCACAGACATCCCAAGCGATACGCGGGATTCAGCCCTTGCTACGATTCGGGCATGGACAGGAAGAGGCTCAAGGATGATCGTGGCTCGTTTTTATTTCGGAGTTTTTCACAAATGAGGCAGCACACCGTAAAAATACTGTGCGTGTTAGAAGCCGAAATTCTTATCATTAGTGTGAAGTGTGCTCTTCACTAACTGGGGTCTTGTGAGGTTGGGGGAAGAGGGGGCATAGAGACAGACACACAGCGACAGCAACGGACTCTGTCGTGAGCGTCGACTAGAAACCTTTCGCTCTGTGCGCTCACGAGCTCCGCACAATTTGTTTATTTACACTTGTTTACGTTTACTCAAGAAAGCATCACCGAGTGTGAAGACTTTTTCAGGATGGTCCTAAATGTTCTGAGTAGGCGACTGTTACTGTGTGTCATCCAAATTAAATAAAGTGCAGGAAATATTTCAGCATTGGGATGCTTTGGTCAATACCAGTTATTACAGTGTATGCTTTCTTTTAGTGCCGAGAGAAAACTGCAGAACCCCCAGAGGAAACCCGTGCAACACATGGGGAGAACACACGAACGCGACACAGAAAGGCACCGCAGTCGGGAATCAAACCCAGGCGCTTATCTCCGCGAGGCACTAAGGTTACCGCCGCGCCAGCCTGCCGCCTAACCAACATCCGCGCGTCTCCCTATTCGCGACGGTCACGCAACAGCGAAGCGCTCCAGCCGCGTTCTCGCGGAGTGGCCAGCGCCGGGCTGGGCGGCACCTGCTTGACGGCCTGCATGGTGCGCAGCTCGGTCTGCAGCGTCGCCACCGCCTCCTTCTCCCGCTGGAGCTCCTTCTGCAACGCTTGCCGCCACTCGCGCTCAATCTTGAGGTCGGCCTCCAACTGGGCCCTGGGTCAGGAGCGAGACGGGGAGAGGGGTAGGCGACGGGGAGAGGGGTTGGCGACGGCGGCACGGGAAGGGGACGGTTTCGTTTGTCGACCCGTAAATGCACGTAGGTCGCAGTTTGGTACCAAGCGAGAAGTATTTAAGGTGGTTTATAAAAAGGTACTGGAATGTATATACAAGCGTGTGTTTGTGTGTGTGTTGGCATCGGGGTGCATGTGGCCTGGCACAGGCGACGTGGTGACGTCACCGCCACTTAGTGGCGAAAGACGGTTGTTTGTTTGTTTGTTGGCATCGCTCACCGCTGCTTGTCTCGCTCATCCAGCTGTCTCTGCAGGCCTTCGATCTTCTCTCCGAAATCCTGCCGGAATCTTCGCCCATCCTCCTCCGCCGTCTGTTTCTCCCGCTCGCTCTGACGCAGCCTGCGGGGCGTTAGCCATTCACTCGCGGTTTTTGAAGTCCATCGGACAAAGTAAAACGGCCGAGTAGGTTCACATGTGGGGTGGCGGGGATCAGACATAAGCCCTGTTGCAAGCCAATGAATGGGGACAGCAGTGCAGCTGCATCGCCTGCGTACTCGATAACTAAGCCACCTGGCTGCGGCATCAAACTATTTACCCTCCCCGGCCGCCCCCAACTTGCCATTCGCTTTCCAGCATGACATTTCGTCGCCCGGTGACACTCACTTCTGCTCCAACTGTTTGATGCTCGCGGTCATTTGCCCGTTCCTCTCCTCCAGACCACGCACGCCTTCCATCTTCTGCTTGAGCAGCGCTTCCGCACTCTGCGGTGCAAAGAAACGACGTGCAGGCGACATCGTTAATCCGCATCACGCCGGACGCGTCGGCTCCCGTCAGACATCAGACGCTAAGCGGGTTCAGCCTCCTTTGATGCTTGGACAGGAGACAGCCTGGGAGCAGCCAGGCGCGATAGGCTCGGCTGGCTGCAAGATGACAGGGGTGTGCAAGCTGAAAACCAACACGAGTAATAATGTGTTTCGCATTCATTTACGGAAAATGTTGAAAACGTGTTCCCGGCATGTGACGCCCAAGCCTCTTTTCGTGACGGATTTCTGCGCGCTAGCCATGCGCCAGCCGCGCCGCACGCGAGATTTGCGGGAGCGAGCCAGCGAGCAGGTTAGCGGGCGAGAGTGCGAGCGGGTGAGCGCGTGAGTGGAGTGAGAGCAAGCGTGCCTGCGCTTTGTGCGAGATGTCCATGTTGATATCTTTGACCTCCTGCAGCTGCTCGCGCAGCGACACGAGGGCGTCCTGCTTCTCGTGCACGTCCTTCTCCAACAGACGCATGGCCATCTCCATCTCCTGCTTCATGGAGATCTGGAGCTCCAACTCGTTCTCCACCTCCTGGAGATGACACACACACAAACAAACACACACACGTACAAACATAAATATCCGCCGTATATAGTCACACGGACTGTTGGGAGCCAGTTCCGGCAGCGAGCACCGGGAATTGTAAACATCATGAATTGTGAGAATCGGAGTAGAGTCGCTGCTCCTTCGGATTGAGAGGAGCCAGTTGAGGTAGTTTGGACATTTGTTAAGGATGCCCGCTGCGAGGCTCCCCAGGGAAGTCTACCAGGCACGGCCCACTGGGCGGAGACCTAGAGGCCGACCCAGGACACGCTGGTGGGATTATATCTCTCGGCTGGCCAGGGAAAGCCTGAGAGTCCCTCAGGAAGAGCTGGAATCTGTTGCTGAGGAAAGGGATGTCCGGTCAATGCTCCTTGGACTGCCGCCACCGGGGACTCTCACCAAGAAAAGCGGACTAGAAAACGGATGGATGAATCGTGAGAATTAATCAAATCGTCGGGGAGACGGGGTGTTGGGTTCGGGGGGGGTGAACGGCCACGCGGGCGGGTTGTGTGTGCGCCAGTACCAGCCGCAGCTGGGATTCCTCGCGGAGCTGCTTGCGAGACTCGCTGTAGAGCTCGTCCAGACCCTGGCGCGAGTGCCGGTACGTCTGCAGCTCCGTGTCCATGTCCACCCGCACGGCCTGTCCGCACACAGTGGTGTGGATATATTTATACACGTGTATACGAAGACAGACAAATTACAATGACCGCCGTTCAGCTCTAAGCGGCGGTGAGGTGGAAGCTGCATAAACAGATATGCATATACACACACCCACGCACGGGTAAATACATACAAAGATCCTCTTGTGTTGCCAATACGAATCACATTCGTGGAATGCCCATCCGTGTTCAACACTTGGTTTTCACAGTTACGGACGGAATGACGGACAAATCGGAAACGTCTTTCAATAGACCGATCGCGTTCGCGCGCCGGTTGGCATGGCAGTTGGCGTAGCGACGTGCCTCCATCTTGCGGTGCGTGCTCTCCACGAGCGTGGCATTCTCCGCGCGCAGCTTCTCCGCCTCGGTCCTCAGCTCCGACTCGTTGCGTTTCACGACTGCGAGCTGCCACACGGCACACGCACCGCGCGTCACACACAGAAGCCGGTGCATTCGCAGGCCCAAGCTGCTTCACGCTCATGCCGATTCGAGCGATATTAGCCGAGGTCGTTCTCAATGACGTCACCTTGCTTAGCCTTGATGTTCAAACGACCCTGACCTCGATGACCACCAATAAGGCGGACTCTGTGCCTAGTCTAGCTTGTCCAATGGGTCGAATGCCCATCAAGGCTTAAGACGATCTCTATGTACGACCTGAACACCAGTATTGACTGCATGGTGGCTTATGTTGCCCAGAATAAGCGAACGTTTCAACAGACTCCCGTACGTGGCTGCTGTTGTGTTGACTCACCTCCTCAATCATGCTTTTGTTGACTTTTTCCAAGATTTCCACTTTCGACTGTAGGTTTCCCAAAGAGACGCTGAACAAAAGTGAGATCATCCGTATCACAACAATGGATTTTTATTTTATTCTGATGAAAATTCCTGCTGCCTCATCACGACTTAAAGGAAGAGGCAAGTCTTTTCTTATAGCCATAATAAATACTATATAAACTTTCATATTTACTTATGTGGAACGCATTAATAATAATTGCGTTTTATATAGCGCCTTTCACCCGAGGGTCACAAAGCGCTGCACAAGGGCCGCGAAGAGGACGGCATGTCAACAACGAAAGACAAAACAATAAAAA
>JAZEWU010000038.1:1023626-1035235 GCA_036362915.1 Geotria australis | reverse complement strand
TGCGAATTCTACCAAACACTTCGAGGCCGAGCTGAAAGACAACGATGTCCAGAAGCTGACCATCGTGCTTCGAAGAATCGCAAAGAAGAAGAAGACCGAGTCCTCGGTTACTCGATTTCGATTCAAGAATCGCTGTGAGCCATCTATCCATTTTCCAAAGCGCTTGTCCAGCTGAGGGTCGCGGTGGCAGCAGTGCAAGGAGAGTGGACCAGACATTCCGTTCCTCAGCAGCAGATTCCAGCTCTTCGAGGGGGATTCCCAGGCGTTCCCAGGCCAGCTAAATGATATAATTCATCCAGCGTGTCCTGGGTCGGCCTCTATGTCTCCGCCCAGTGAGCCGTGTTTGGTAGACCTCCCGGGGGAGCCTTCCAGGGGCATCCTTACAAGATGCCCGAACCACCTCAACTGGCTCCTCTCAATCCGAAGGAGCAGCGACTCTACTCTGAGGTTCTCCCGGATTTCAATGTTCCTCACGGAGAGTGAGCCCAGCAACAAGGTGAGGAGCACAGAGCCTTCGTTTCGATTTCAGAACGGTATGCTAACATTATGGGCGGCACGGTGGCGCGGTGAGTAGCACTGCCGCCTCACAGCAAGAAGGCCCGTGTTTGAAACCCGGCTCTGGAGCCTTTCTGTGTGGCGTTTGCATTTTCTCCCCTTGTCCGCGTGGGTTTTCGCCGGACACTCCGGTTTTTTCCAATGCTTAATGTGCTGCGGCCTAGGTTAATTGGCCAGGTGCCCTGTTATGGACTGGCGTCCCATTCTGGGGATAGCCCTGCCTTGCGCCCTGTATCTGCCGGGATAGGCTCCGGCTCACCGCGACCCTGTAGTGTAGAGGATTAAGCGGTTTCTGACAATGAGATGAAATGATAACATCAATGTGAAAAATTGCAACGTCTCTGTGTTAGTGCAGAAATACATCCAAGCTGTGGTTGGGGTACAGATTATTTATTTCCGAAAGAACAGCTCTGAAGAGCAACCATCATGAACCGAGGCGTCAAAACCCGCATCAGTACAATGTTGTAGTTCCCATACACAGGAGGCAGCATGTGATAGCAATGTTGCTTTTCGGTTGTTAGGCTAACTTCAGTATCATCAGCAACTCTTTAGGGTGACCGTGTTTGCAAGGGGGGGCCATGACACATTCACTCTTAAGCTTTAGACAAAGGTTAAACACTAAACATGAGTGTATGATCACCTCAGCCGTCATCATCATCACAATATGGTACTGTAGTTATCTTGTACCAGCATTTTTTTATTTGACCAAAATGATTCAGAGGCGCTGAACCGTTAGCACGGGTGGAGAGCTTATCAGTTGTGTGGAAAGAGATCTTTGCTGGTGTGTTGCATGATCCAGTCCAGGTAGAATGCCACCTTGGCGTAGACACCGGGGCGATCTACATTTCCGCAGCCATCGCCCCAGCTCACCAAACCCCAGAGGTACGCCTTCCCGCCAACGTCAAAACACACGAGTGGTCCCCCGGAGTCGCCGTCACACGTATCCGCCGAGCCGTCATGCTTTCCTGCGGTAACAACCAAAAAGGAGCGCTCTTTAACGCGGGAAAACGGTCGAATTTAGCCTTCGGTTTGGACACGCTCAGCTTGAGTTAAATTCATGGGCGATGTGTGGGGGGAAAATTAAACGAGATTAAAAATTAAACATTGACTGGCGTCTCACATTTCCTATCCAATGCAGTTTGTAAATGCTAAATAATTTCAAAAAAATCGAGTTTGCAATCTCAAATGTATGTTTTCTTAGGATCTGATTTTAAGATATTAGGTTCAATTCACATTTTTTATCATGAATATGGGGCCACTGAACTGCGAGGGGTGCAACGCTTTGTATTAGTTTGCTTATGCCTAGTGCCATCACTGCATGCAAGACACAAAACTACTGTTACCTGCACACTCCATTCCATCCATGAAGTGTTGCTTGTAGATGGCGGAGCAGTTTGCGATGAGGTCCACATCGACCCAGCGCAAGACATCAGGGTGTTTATTAGATGATTGCAAATCTGACGGGAGAGAAATGGGCCCTTGCTAAAGTACATTTAACACAGTCTTTCACAACCAATGTGATTCATACGTGATATTTGAGTCAGATTTGCTTTCTCTACGAAACACATTGGCATTTTACTCGTGTAATCTGTCCACAGAATCGATTATTAATAACTAAGGTAACTTCATGAAAACAGTTTAGCAACACGCTTAGTGGAGTAAGCATCATAAATGGAGGGTCTAATAGACACAAGGGCTAACCCCAGTTTTTACTAATCTGAGTATATTTGTTTTATTGTTAAACAAACTATTAATTGCAATACACATTTTACAAACAGTATGTTCTTTAAAAGTGGAAACAATAGTATTCCTTGTTGTTAGCACTTTTTCTGTACTGCGATAAATGAATAGTTTGTTATCCTGTAAAGAGCTTGCAGGCTCACTGGCTTACTTTCAATCTGTAATAATAAACATCCATCTATCTGTTTATCAACTTGCGCGACGTTCCAAACCGAGCACTCACCACGAGCAGTGCCCCAGCCTGACACGTAGCACTTGTGACGCCGTGCGAACTGCAGCGGTGACTGTGGCAGGCACACTGGCGTCACGAACTGAGAATACTCGTACTGCTTATTGTACATGCGCAGCTTCAGCAACGCTATGTCGTGCTGGTTTGTGTTTGCGTTGTAGCTGGGATGTATTTTGATGCTCTCCACTGACATGCTGTCTTGCGACTCTTCTTTGGTATTTCGCGAATGTTCACCCATACGCACACGCATGTCCGTGATTCCGAATCTAGTCCCAAAAACAGAGAATATGATGATCATTGGTTAATTTCAGTTGGAACGGTTCGGAACGTAGTTTCAGAGAATTATTTTGGCACCCAGTCACATCCATCTCACATTACTTTGTTCTTATGATATGGGTTTGTCACAGCTCGATGTGTGAAAATTGCTCTCCATAGCTGTTCTTGCGGGATATCCTGACAGAACAGCAATGGAGAGCAAATATTAATGTTTCTAAGCTGCTTCATAACGTTATAAGAATATAAGGTACAATAATTATAGAATCATTTTATAAAGGCGTACCTAGTATTCTAGTGGTAGTGCCTTATGCCAATAATCCCTACTCCCAAGTGAGAATAGGGCACATAGAGACAAATTATTTGCACTTCCAAAGTAGGTGTTAGTGCGTGCTCTGAACGTGCTTGTTCACACCACAGAGAGTCCAGGAAAGGTGACTCCTGGGCAGTTGGGACAGATAGTAGGGGCACGGAGACACCTTCACAAGGGCGAGAAGATGCCCTCATCACTCACCCGACGCAGTGTGCTGCTGTCAGCACCCAGTGACTGCCCAGATACACAGCGCCACACGTCCAAACGAATTTTTGCTTGAGCACCGCCGCTTGCCACGGAAATTGACCCTTCGTTCAACACGAGGAGGAATTTCGGAAGGGAGTGGAAATGTGCAAGAGTGATTGATTTCTTTGGGACAAAGCAAGCGGCACAATTGGTGATCAGAACCATTTGCTGTAACTACGACACTCACTCCGGAGAGGAGACCGAGAGACGCAAAGAGAAGCCGATACAAATTCAAGTTTAAGTTGTGAGTTTAAGTTGCGATGATTGTTTTGTATTCTGTAATCCCAATTGAGTCATTTGCAGGTAATTTTCAGCTAGGATTATTTTTAAACTGGGTTTACTGTATGGTCCTTGATTTGTATATCTGTGTATCTCTGACTCTCTATGTATCTCTATGGGTCTCTATTTTTGTCCCTGTATCTCTATACATCTCTGTGGGTTTAATATATAGTCCATAGTTTGGGTCGCATGACCACATTCGCATCACTTGTCTTTAATTTTCCATTTATAAAGGCCTGTTGATATTCCGATGCGGTTGGTGGTTATGCCAGCATCGTCAAGGAATGCCACAACCGAGGTGGAATGGATGCGACGACGTTTGGATATTCTGGACGTCTGCATCGTTCCACTCGGTTCGCCAGCTTTCTAAGTTGTACTGAACGCAATGCATGCAACGTTTGTTTACCGGCGAATTGCTTCGCGTTTGGAAAGCGCTACCTGCTCGGCATCTTTGCCGCCGACGAGTCTGCGTACTCTCTTGGGAGAACCGACGTGAGGCTGGAAGGTGGAGTTGCCGCAGATCAGCTGTTGAATTTTCGTCACCTCCGACCTCTCTTCAGTGATAGAGAGGATGCGTCAGAAATGTTAAACATTATCAATAAGAAGAATTTCAACTTGTAACGCGCAGAGTACTGTGTTCGCTCGCTCTCGTACAGAGAGAACGGTGGTAATTTATGTGCCGCTAATTCTAAACGTTATTTAGTCTATATGCCACATTTTCTACATTACCGCTCAGTCTATATGCTTTTACGATATAGCACACGGTGTTTATACACAATTCTGTAGTGATTCAAAACTAAATTAGATTTTACAAATAAAAACTCGAAAAAAAGTCTTACCACGCAGAGTATCGTCACTTTCTGCTCCTGCAACAACAACAAAAACATCGCATGTGAACTTATCTCAGCTTGTGACCGAGAAAATGAGAAGCGTTGTGGCTATTGACGTAGGTTTTCACGGCTCAAAGTATGAGAATTGCTCTCAGGAGTTGCTGATGATACCTCTAACCTGGGAGGCAAAATGTCACGAAGGAGAGAGGAAGAGCGTTCGATACGGCTATCCCAAAAGAGCAACTCTTAAGAGGGATTTTCAAGTCTCATAGGGCTAAAGAAATCACATTCTGGGAACAGGTCCAAAAAGACAAGCGGCCAGCAACCAACAGCACTGTTGAACTCATAATCGATGTGTAACATGTCTCTTGAATGAATGAACAAGGTTATAATCATCATGCCAACCTATTAATATTCTCAAATTCAAGAAGTGCGAGGGAAGCAACAGCAAGAGCGGGCTCGCGACCTGCACACGCGCTCACACACGACTCTCCTGCCTTGAGAGGACGTCCCAACGAACGTGTGCGCCACGTTTACGGCGACGCCTGTGGTACCTGCATCTGACATCGGACCGTCTTGGCCGCACGTCGCTTCGTCCTCGCGGTTGTAGCAGTCGTTCTCTCCGTCGCACCGGAAGGCCTTGCGCACGCACGCCCCCGTGCTGCACAGCACCGAGTCGTTCTTGCACCCTGCACCGGTGCACGGCACGCGAATGGACTCCCGATCGAACGCGCCTTGTTGCCGTCATTCTACGCTCTGTTTTGCCGAGCCACCTGATCACCAGCGTGGAGTGAAAGGGCCTCTGAGATCATCGTCGAGTGTACCCCAGTAAAACACGAAATGTTGGGCCAACGTTGGGTCCAACGTTCCACGTTTACTGGGATAGGGTTGAGTCTGCCTCCCCGTATCGGTTACGTCTTCAATAAACCCTGTGGAAACTGGAAATGGTACAGACACTGCCGTGGTGTAACGGTCAACACATTGGGCTTCCAATGGAGATGTCGCCAGTTCGATGCTATCTCCCGGCGCGGAATTTGAAAAGATGGGCAAACGTCTTAAATCCCTCTATCGACAGTGCTTTACAAATAATTTCACCACAGTTGATGGGCAGATCCGTGTAGTGGGGTAGAGTATAGGGTATTCCCGCCTCTCCCAAACCGTCTGTCCAGTGTGCAAGAATAGGCCAAAATACCCTCCTTTCATTTTTTTATTTAAATCGAAATGTAGGAACGGATCCGTGATCTGCAGGACAAAACTCACTCTGTGATTGACGCAAAGTCACGTGCTCACCTGTGCAGCAAACCTCATCGCTGAGGTCACCGCAGTCATCGTAGCCGTCACACAGCCGGACACTATCGATGCACTTTCCGTTGACGCACTTAAAGGATTTTCTGTCACACTCTGCAACTGAGCACAAGGAAACAACAAAGTCACGGCGATTTCCCTCTGCTCAAACGAGCAATTGAACGATGCACAAGAGGTTCCAGTCTCTTGTTGACAGCCCTGAGCCAGTGGTGAGCATTTGACATTCCTGTCACGGGAATGTTGAATTTCACCCACTGGCACGGGGCTATAAACAGGACAAGGGCACCACCGCAATGCTCAATGACTTTGACTTGGACAAATAAACACGTGAAAGGTAACAGTTTATCTGTGCGGCATGGAATCCAGACCTTGTGCTTGGCTGCATACAACAGCAACCTGTTGATTGCAGGGATGTCTTCCGTTTTGACTAT
Organism: Geotria australis; assembly: GCA_036362915.1. Lineage (NCBI taxonomy): Eukaryota > Metazoa > Chordata > Hyperoartia > Petromyzontiformes > Geotriidae > Geotria > Geotria australis. The sequence continues at coordinate 1,029,034 of JAZEWU010000038.1, read as the reverse complement.
CGCCCACTTTGTAACGGCACTCAGAGAGGCTGCTCTCAAAACCTTTGCATCGCACGTGCGTCACGAACTGATCCTCATCGGAGTCAGAGCGCGGCACAAGCATCGTACTCTGAGCTCCCCTGCAGCACCAACACACGCGATGCACAGATAATAATAAAAAAAATGTAATTTATAACGTGGCACATATTCATTCATTGTCGAAGGTATTCATTCGACGAGAGCTGTCACTGTGACCCTCACCAGGACAAGCGGTTTAGAAAATAATAATAATAGCATTTTATAGAGCGCCTTTCACTCGAGGGTCACAAAGCGCTGCACAAGGGCCACGGAGAGAACGGAATGTCAACGACAGAAAAAAAAACACCTAATAAAAACCAGAGCAACAAAAAATAAATTATTAAGGCTGCTTCGAATACACTGAAAAATGGATGGGTGGATTATAAATGATAAACTCGCTCGAATGCACGGTGTGTGTGTGTGTGCGTGTGCACGTACAGTGGAAATCCGTGCTGTCTGCAGGCCACATTGGCGTCCGTAATGCTCCAATCCTGGTCACAGATTGGCATGGGAACTTTGTTTACGACTATGTTCACTAAATTGTGCCCCAGCGGTGACGGCGTCATCACGACACGCACAGGTTCTGGAAACAGGTGGAGCAGCAAAAACTCTGTTTTAATTACAATTACTGCGGAGGAAGCCACACTCGTATGGCCTACAGTATCCACCGGGTAACGAGACACTCGCCGTCAATACAGTCATACAAATCCGGTAGAGTAATTCTGTGATAATTTATTATAACTAAACTCTGTGATATAGTGAGAATGGCTCTCCGGAGCTATTCGTTAAGGATAGCCGTGTCAAGTTTTTTCCTTCTCCGTCGCGACGTTTCTCCTCCCATGTTGGAGGCATCATCAGGCGGGGGAGGTGAAACGTCACGAACGAGATACAAAGTACACTCGACACCACTATCCCAAAAGAACAGCGATGGAGAGATAGCTAGATGTTTATTATTACAGCAGAAAAATACCAAGTGAGCTTGCAAGCTCTTTACGGGATTCCTGCGACAGAGCAATTCTCATACACGTGCAGTAGCGTGGTGGCCTGCGGAGTGGACACGCACCTTTACCGGCACACGGTCCGAAGTGAGAAAAGCCCTTCACATACTTGAGACACTCCGAGCTCTTGATGTGGCAGTACGAGGGTAGGTCTCTCCTGTCGAGCGAGCAGGCTAGCGTCCTGAGCTTGGGACACTTGTACGGCAGCTTGCACAGACAACTCCCATCTATGCACTTCTGCCACGGCCGACAGGGCACCTGACCCCACACACGACGCGATTCCATCAGGGTGCTCATTCATTCATTCATTGTCAGAAACCGCAGTCACAGGACGCAAGGCAGGGCTAAACCCAGGGTGGGACAACAGCCGTCACAGAACACGGGGGGGGGCAATTTAGTCCGCGGGCCAATTAACCTATGCAGCAGCGTGTCTTTGGACTGTGGGAGGAAACCGGAGTGCCCGGCGAAAACCCACGTGGACACGGGGATAACCACGGTGGCAGTTTTGTTAAATGTTTAAGACGCATCGTCGAAGCGTCAGGAAGGGGTAGGGTGAGACTTCAGTTGTTGGGGGGCTGGGAGGTCTCGGCCCCCTAAATCCTCTACCCCAACCACTGAAGGTTCAGTGTCCCAGGTGAAACAGATGAGAGACGCGATGCAGTGAAACGAGAAAGATGCGGATACAGAGACAACGATGACGTTAGACCGAGACGAGAGAGATAAGACAATGTGAAAGATTAATTAAAATTTTAATATGTAGGTTTTCACGGCTTGAGTCATGATAGTTGCACTTCAGAGCTGTTCTTTCGGGATAGCCGTGTTGAGCGCTCTCCCTCGCGACGTTTCGCCTCCCACGTTGATGATGCCTCCAACATGGTAGGCGAAACGTCGCGAGCGAGAGAGGGAGATCGCTCGACACGGCTATCCCGAAAGAACAGCTCTGAACATCAACCATCAATATGACTTGACTCAGGATGTTTTACAGGAGGATTAAGCTGATTTAGATATATAGATTTACTTGAGGCTTGAGCTGAGTTAGATCCTGTACAGGATTAAACGGCTTCTGACAATGGATGGATATTGAGATGTGGCGCATTCACCGGATTCGTACCTTGTCACACGATTGGAGGGTGAACTTTTTCGCGAGACATTGGTAATCCACGTCCGGATCGACATCTGGAGCCGAGTCACACAGATCGCCGCTCAGGAGTCACCTTGCGTCATTTCACCATGCGATACATTTGAACACAGCAGTGATGATTTAAGCTTCATTAGAACGGTGTTGATTTGTTTTCGATAAATATGCTAAGCCAATACATAGGCTGATGGACTAAAATATGTGGAAACCAAGCAGGCTTCTGCTTGTATAATTAAGCCGAGGATCACTGATATCGCTCACAGTTAAGGATACAATTATGGTTTTCACGGCTCGATTCATGATGGTAGCTCCTTCACAGCTGTTCTTTCGGGTTAGCCGTGTCGAGAGATGGAGCTCACTAGAGATTTGGAGATCGCTCAGTGACACGGCTATCCGGAAAGGACAGCTCTGAAGAGCAACCATCATGAATCGAGCCGTGAAAACCTACATCAGTACACACAGTTAGGTTGTTAAGTTACGGTGTCGAATCAAACAAGTTATTTTTTTTCGTGATAAACTGACACGTATTAACAATCACCACCACAACAACAACAACAACAACCCTAACGTTCGAAACAAACATTAACACCGAATTCACAATTCGATTACCGCTGCGCCTGCAGTTTTACCGACCGGGTTTTCTGGCCTGGGTTATGGGTGCCGCGGTTGTCGGCTGCACCGTCAAAGGAGGGCTTGTCGTGCGCCTTCGAGCTGTCGTCTGCTGGGGCCGCCGCTTCTGCTCAAAGGAGAATACGAGTTCATTGCAGACGGACCGCCAGACCTGGCGGTGATGGCACGGTCTCGTGACGGCACACTGGCTCAGGGATTGAATCCCGTGGCTGCCCTGGTTATTACCGCGGGGTGCGTTGACCTTCAATGTATTCGAAGCAGCCTTAATCATTTATTTTTTGTTACTTTGGTTTTTTATTGGTTATTTTTCTTTCGTTGTTGACATGCCGTTCTCTCCGCGGCCCTTGTGCATCGCTTTGTGACCCTCGGGTGAAAGGCGCTATATAAAATGCTATTATTATTATATTCGGCGTTACGCCGCGGTGGTGAGGATGTTATCTTTCTCTTGGTTCGATCCCAACACGGGAGTTGGCGCGTTCCCGCTTCGCACGGTCGTGTGGAATATTTCTCCGGGTTCTCTGGTTTTGCCCCCCCTCCCTACTCGTTTAGAATCAACACGCACTTAGATAGATAGATGTTAATTATTACAGCAGAAAAATACCCAGTGAGCTTGCAAGCTATTTATGGGATTCCTGCGACACAACAAACAAAGGATCTGGCGAGAACTTTGCTCCTAATGAAGCTGATTGCAACTATCAGCGAAACGTCGTACCGTCATTGTAAATGTTGTGGGTTCGCTCTCCAACATACCAGTGTGCTGAAGTAGTAAAGAATTGGCACGTCTTGTTCACGTGACAACCCTTTACTGATTGGCTGTGTCGGGTTGAGGCGGGTTTGCGACACTTACTTTGTACGTGACCCAACTCATAAAAAGAGCTATACTTTGGATAATATAGATATAATAGCAAAATTTGTGGTCTCCTCGAATATTGCTTGTGGCGAGCCTCATGACCGTGAATGGCACGTGTGTTGTTTGTGACTAAACAACTTTCTGCCGAATCAAATTCCTGTAACTGATTTACAACCCCTCACGTAAATCTCCCCCCTATCTGTGCTCTATTTGTAAAGTTATCTTTGGACCTTCGACGCACAGGGCCAAGCAAACAAAACATGGGCATTGATGTTTCTTTCTCAGCGTCTGCACAGACGAAAAAAACAACATCTAGCCGACAGTTTCTGGATAAAGGAAATCAGCTAATAAACTCACATCCATCGAGTTTGATGATCATTATTTGTCTGGTCCACTCTCCTTGGACTGCTGCCACCGCGACCCTCACCAGGACAAGCGGTTTAGAAAATGGATGGATGGAGTTACGAGTGACTACACCAAGCGTGTCCACTTCAACTAAATGAAGAAAGAAAGGTGGTTAAGTGGCCTTCTTGTAGACTGTAGAGCGAGTTGTATATTTAGTGGTGGCGCTGGGCATAAAGCAAGCCGAGACAAAGCTAGCGTCCCCAAGCAGCGCAAGACTCACGACTGAATAAGGAGATGCAACAAATAATAGCTCGAGTTCACGTCTGAATACCAATCAAAGCCAATGTGTAAAAAATACAACTACGTCTGCAGCTCTTTTTCATCTCTCACATCCCACTGTACCTGCCCCATCTTGATATCTTCCCATTACATCTCAATATCGTGTCCACGTCTCTTATTTAAATACACGTTCCATCTGTAGCTGTTCTGTCTCGTTTCACGTCAGTACACCTCTATCTCTGTCCACGTTGCTCTACACATTCTCTCGGCGTCCTCCATCTCTGACCGCGTCTGTACGCCTTTTGTCATCTCGCTAGGAGTTTATAGATTCAAAGTGTGATGGGGACGGGGACCCCCATAAAATAAAGCTGTCTCCACCAATGGGGCAGCAGTCCAGCACCCACCACCGCACCTGAGTAGGGGGCGGTCTTAGTGATGCTGGGGCCCCAGGCAAAATTCAACGATTAGCTCCCTCCTCACACAGGTTAAAAAGCACCCACATGAAGGTCGCTGGGCCAAACGGCCGGCCATCGCTCCCCTTGTGGGGCCCGCCTGCAGGCACATCGCAGCCGCGGGTGTTGCGACACCCGCACTTTCACAGAAACATGATTCCATCCCCCCCCCACTTTTTCCTGCAATACCCGCAGCTGCGACGCGCCTGACCACCTTCAATCACCTGGGTTGCCGCGGGGTTCAGACATCTAAGTGTACCTGAGGCGACGAGACGGCCAGAGAGACGAATGTCAGGCAGAGCAGCGACAACACCACCAGCACCTTCATCGCAGCGGCGGCGGCGCGCGTGGCCGAGGGGGGAAGGAGAGACTGGGGATGAGCACACGGGGCAGAGGCGAGGCTGGTGGGAAGAGTGGCTGGGAGCGAGCACACGGGCAGACACGAGGCGTGTGGGAGGACAGGATGAGAATGAACAGGGCAGCAGGTTCAGAGCGGAGCTGCCCGTACAGCCCCCTGTGCCCTGGTTGAACCATGGTGGGGCGAGGGAGGGAGGGTTGGGGATCGGCTGCTATGACTCCGTTTACAGAATTGGTGAGATTGGAAGTTCGCCAGAGAATAGATTCCAGAGAGCCTGACTCGGCGGATGATTTACTGCGGG
>JAZEWU010000038.1:1009738-1023576 GCA_036362915.1 Geotria australis | reverse complement strand
TTAACTAAAACGCTCAACACATTTGTCAATCACACTCTGGCTCTAGATAAAACATATACTGTATACAATAAGGGCCACCATTGCTTGAAACGTCGTCTATTACATAATATCCTTTAAAGTAAGGGCTAGTTGAAAGATCAATGAAGCAGGTACCGCTTTGTAGGCAGTCGCCGGTTCTGGCCTCATTGTGACTGGCCCCGTCATGGCAACGTTGAACGTCCACAGTTATATGTTTATTATTACAAATACCCAGTGAACTTTCAAGCTCTTGAAGTGGGATTCCCTTGACACAACAAAGGTACTAATTAACTGATAAACAAGTTGTTGCAAGGCACAACTGGAAATAGGCCGAAACCCCACTGCTCAAAGCAATGTTTACTTTAGGATAAGTAAAATGACCACTGAATCACGTCGCCTTTGAATATTTTTTATTATTTCAAATGATTCAAACAACATTCTGTTTCCACCTTCCAAAAATAAAATAACGATACACAGCCGCCTCGAAAGGAGGCACGGAAATACAACGGACAAACGAGCGGGAACATTGAAAAAGATGGACTTTTCCAGTTATTCTTTACCGAGTAAAAAAGGGTGTCAAGAAAACACGACACGATTTGCTCCGAACGGCTGTAATGCGCAACGTTCAGAGCGCGAGGGCCCAGCTCTCCGAATATCCGTCTGCTCACCGATGAGAAAAACTAAGCTCTTATCCCCTTATAAAGGTGCAGCCCTGAAACATCTGGCCTACACCGCTGCTGGCAGGATAGGTGGGCCTCCATCGTCAGAGGGAGCTCTAGCGTGGCCCCCGTTTGCGGATCTATTTTGGCCTACTCTTCTACGCTGGCCAGATATCTCGGCAGAGAAGGTAGTACCCACACTTCACCCCATTAACAATTCTCCGCAGACAGAGGTTTGGGGGAGTGGCAGGTTTTTAATCAACTCTCGTCCTCGTTTCAAATTAAATTTGAGATGGAATTGAACAGATGACCTCTGGACTGAAAGCCCAGTATGGTGACCTTTACATCAGGGCGACGGCATGATTTACCCTGGTACAGGTGGGAAATTGCACCCAGGACAGAATGGGTGAAATTACATAGGCTGCTCAGGCATAGAAGCTACGTGCCAAGGAAGCCCTCTGCATCTTAACAGTCGTGTTTTCATATCTGGGTATGGCTATTCGAGCACCAGTGTCTCTAAAGCAAACCTACACCATTATTTACGGTGCAAAAAATTCATACAAAGAGAAGACCTGCTCAAGTTTACAAGTCTTATTACTCTTTAAAGGCCATCGTTTAACGAAACTTTCATAACCTAATTATTTTTGTTTTGAATTATAAACGGTTTTCAAGTTTGGAGTAGATGGATACGAGGCCATTCTGAAACGGTGACACTATTTATATAGCACGTTAACACGACGCGTGGCGGTTTTCGGATGGATCGTCGTCGCGCGGCCGATACGCTAACGCCTCGGTCCCGTTGCGAATGTTCTTCACACGTCGACGAAGGCCCACCGACACAAATTCACGATCGCGACAATCATCCGGCAAGACACGGTGAACACGGCTAAAGCAGACACGAGGCGCCGCAGACCCCGAAACCAGGCAGGATCGCGGTGACGAGGATGCCCGGCGTTATCGCCCGCTCCCTCGCGTCTCTCCGCTTATCTTCCTCTGCTTCCACCTGTCGCGGAAATAAAGACTAGTTTATTACATTTATATAGGTCGATAAGATTCGAGTGTTTGTTGTGTCAATGCAGGAATCCCGTAAACAGCTAGCAAGCTCACTTGTTTTTTTCTGCTGTAATGATAAGCATCTGTCTATGACATTTATCTAGTAGCGACTTTCGCCCAGACTTTGACCCAAGGTGCTGCAGGAAAGAGAGGTGGGGGGAGGCAGCCACGCTGACGGCCAGCGCCAACCTGCCAGTCACTCTGTCCCTGTATGTTATGATGGCATCGGCCAATCAATCAACGAGTGTTTTTTAGTTGCGGGAGGAAGCCGGAGAAACCGGAGGAAATCCACACAACATCATGGGGAAAAACACACAAACGCTACACAGAAAGGCGCCCCCGAGGCGGGAATCGAACCACCCCGGGCAGGAGTTTCGTTCTGCGAGGCGCAGATGTTACCGCTGTGCCAACCTGCCACCCAAGGCTAAAACTGCTCGGCACATCAGTAAACAGTGCCAATCTTTATAGTTTAACTTAATTATTGGTGTACACACACGCGTGTCGCTCATTGGAATCGTCAAGATTTCCCCACCAGCAGGGAATGCGGGGGTTGCACGACGACGAACTTACCGCGGAACCCTCCCCGGCCTCCTCCGCGGCCGCCTCGGAACCCTCCGCCACGGCCACCGAACCCTCCGCCACCGCCGCGGCCGCGGAAACCACCTGCTCGCCATGACAACGACGCACGACGGGCGGGTGGGGAAGGCGCGTTAGATCCGCGCGACACCACGATCGCGACCAGAACGCCAACGCTCACTCGCAGCACCCGCGACGAACACACGTCGCCTGAAACGTCGACTGTTGCTCCCTCTCCCTTCCGCGGGGTGATCAGGATCGCTGCCAGGTCGGTTCATGCTTTTTTTTTTATCTTGTCTTAAAACGTTTTAATCCGGTCTTAAAATAAATAATAATAAAATTACATTTCGAACGCGCACATATTAATTCACTGTCAAAGGTATTCATTCAACGAGAGAACGACTCAGAGGCGCGAGGAAAGCGCAGAGAGGCGAAGGAGGCAGCCAGGTGGTTTGCCGGTGCCATATTGCCACACACTGCTTCCTATATATTATGATGTTATCGGCCAACTAATTAACGAGTGGTATTTTTTAAGCTGTGGGAGGAAACCAGAGAACCCGGAGGAAACCCACGCAGCACAGGGGGAGAACACACACAAACCCCACACAGAAATGCGCCCAAGGCGGGAATTGAACCGCTTCGGGCAAGAACATTCTTTCTGTTAGGCATGGATGTTACCACTGTGCCACCCTGCCGCCTGCGTTTATTCTACAAGCCGATTAACCAAACGGAGACGCGGGAGTGAAGGACCGTCTCACCTCCGCCGCGGCCTCCTCCACCCCGGCCGCCCCTGAAGCCTCGCCCGCCGCCGGCGCCTCCGCGCGCTCCCCGCTCGCCCGCGGGCCGCGGGAGGAAGCGCTGAAGCGGCAGGAGCTTGGCCGGATCAATGAAAAGCTGCCGGAGGGAAACGGATCAACCGGGCTCGCGTCCCAGGGCATCGACTGTCACGGCTGCCGCGTCCCGGCACGAGGTTATGATGAGTCCGGAACTCGCGGGATGAGTTTGCGATGAGTCCGGAACCCACGGGGTGAGTTTACGACGAGTCCGGAACCCACGGGGTGAGTTTGAGGATTCAGGAACTCGCGGCGCCGGCCGAGCGCGCGCTATCGGGGTTGCCGCGGGACGCACGTTTCGCGATACCATGCAAATGCGTTTTTGTCGATCCGATTATCGCGATGTCTGTTTCGTATAACTTGCTGATTGTGTTGATGTAGGTTGAGCATTTTCGTCCGTCTTGTTTTTGTGCCTTGCCGTTCAACCGTAAAGAAGTTTTGAGACTACTTCAAAAGTCTCCAATTGCGGCTCACTCAGCGTAAGCCTGTCATGAAGTCTTCTATTCATCGCAACGTTGCTCTCTACAATGCTTATGATGCACGTGCCGTCAACTCCGCAGGAAATTAGTGGATTAAATTTACTACGAAAATTCGGATTTCTCATCATAAGAATCGATTACATTTCCATAGCAATGACACTGTCTTTGGCAGCAGCAGTAGCCAATAATCATACTGTATACCACCTGCCGCTGACGTTTCCATGACATTACAATTTAACAAATGTTTGGAATACGTAAAAAAAATTACGCATTTCAAATGAACAATTTAACAGCTTTTCAGGCCCGTGTAACAGTTCCGTCAAAAATGTTCATCGCCGTGCGTGCACGACTCTCAAATTGCTCAACACGAGACGGCGCCAGAGATATGTGACCCTCACCTTCTGCAGCTTGTTGAAGGAAGACGCCTTCATGTTCTGAGAGAGCTTGACGGAGAAATACTGCGGCACGAGTTAAGGAAGAAGAAGACAGACATCCCTCTGTGTGGCACTTATAACGGCACACACAAGGTGGGTTTGGTGGCCAGCACCACGCCCGGCTGGCTTTATCTCCACAATGCTGCCGTTTACACACTAGCTACTCATTTAAAGCCAAACAGACCCAGGGTAGACCCAAAACCATTTTTTAAAAAAATCACCACTGTTATTGATAGGGAGTAGGAATCAACTTTGGCCACCGTGTTTGTAGCAGAGTACGCTAATCACTCGCTCCCCACCGAATTACGGAATAGGGCCTCCGAACGGGCACTGGTAGGCCGAATGCGACGCAACAACGTGACGAATAAGGATACGAAATCTCGCAGCTGTCCGAAGATCTCGTCCACTTTGCCCACTTGCTCCTTGTTCTCCAGGTAGATGGGGGCGTTGAAGTAAGGCACTTTGTTCTCGTGAGTCGTGCACTTCACCACCAGGTCATCTTCGCACGGGTGCACGTATTGTCCCACTTCTGTCCGGGGCAAAAGAAGAATTTTGGTGAGCGCAGCGATTGAAGCGGCAACACCTTCTCCCCGACATCTCGGGAGAAATTCTCACACCGCGCTCACGCACAACGCCGATTCTCGGTCGCGGCACCCACAACCTGGAACAGCCTGCCACATCTATTAGGCCTAACAAAGTCCCCCACAAACTTAAAAAAACTTTTAAAAAGTCACCTCTTCACCGACTCACAACAAACCGACTGAGCAAGGCTCCGGCGCCTCCGAATCAACGGGTGCAACGCGCCCGGAGAAAATGCGCGCGTTACAAAAATATATAATTATTATACGTCGAACCGTGGACCGACCGACATCGAACCAGGAGCTTACCGATGACCTCTTCGGGCGGTCCCTGGTCATAGTTGTTGTATCCTCCGCGACCCCTTCCCCTGAACCCTCCGCCTCCTCCTCGTCCACCGAAGCCGCCGCCACCGCCCCTCCCTCTGTATCCACCTCCGCCACCTCCTCGGTCTCCAAAGCCCCCGCGGCCCCTGCTACCCTGCCAGCCACGTGTTGCCATCGCCTACACAACAAACAACATCGTCATCCAAACTGCAAGCATTGGAGGAGAGATCGTGGACGACAGAGATTGACGGATGTCAAGAGTCTGTATAAATAGATGAACATGTCGTGGTTGACATGCCGTTCTCTCCGCGGCCCTTGTGGAGCGCTTTGTGACGCTCCGGTAAAAGGCGATCTATAAAATGCAATTATTATAATATTGGACATTCTTAGAACATTAAAGTGGAGGGGTTTGTGGAAGACCAATGTCATCAACATCCTGTTAGGTAGGATACAGTACCCAGTGTTATCCAACCACACACGTTAAGAGACCAAGGTAGAAGCGTTCACGTCGCGATCCCTGTCAGGTAATACTTGGTGTTGCCTGCGAATTCTACCAAACACTTCGAAGCCGAGCTGAAAGACAACGATGTCCAGAGGCTGACCATCGTGCTTCGAAGAATCGCAAAGAAGAAGAAGTGTGTGTACATATTAATTTGGGTTTATATTCTTGTTTTCAATCATCCTCAGGAGGACAGCTGCTCATAGCAATACGTTATGTTCCGGAGAACGTCTTTAAATCTTTAAGAAACATAAAACATCACATTTGTCCATGATATCGTGGCCCAAAAGACAAAAATATCCGGTATAGACGTTTTAGGCAATTGCGCCCTTCTTGAGGGCACATCAAAATAATGTGGTAAAACGATTAAAGGAGCAAACATGTGTGGCAAGCAAGAATACGTTTTTTCGTTTAAGGCCTGCCTTAGCGAGTAGGGCCTATGACGGCCGGAACGAGAACACGAGGGGGTGGGTGGCCAGCACTAGACCTGGCCGCCTCTAATTACATCCATCCATTGTCAGAAACCGCTTAATCCTGTACACTGTACAGGGTCGCGGTGAGCCGGAGCCTATCCCGGCAGACACCGGGCGCAAGACAGGGTTGTACCCGTGATGAGACACCAGTCCATCACAGGGCACCGGGAATTAATTAAAATACCACTAATTAGAACATCCCACACCGGGTACTCGTTTAGGGACGAGGCTCCCTAGGGGAGGCCAGGTCCCGTTCAGATGGTCACTGGTTTTGGGGGTGGCCGCGAGCGGGAATCGAACTCGGGTCGCCGGGTTCGCCTCACAACGGGAGAACCGCTACAGCGTTGATTTTCTCCGGGCACTCCGGTTTCCTTCCCCAGTCCAAAGACATGCTGCATAGGTTAATTGGCCCGCTGACTAAATTTCCCCGGTGCCCTGTGATGGACTGGCATCCCATCGTGGGTATAACCCTACCTTGCGCCTTGTGTCTGCCGGAATAGGCTGCGGCTCACCGCGACCCTGTACAGGATTAAGCGGTTTCTGACGTGAAATTTATTTAACAAAAACAAACGTAATTTAAAATGTTTTCCGAACCTTAATCAGCACTCACCGCGTCTCCTCCACGTGTTTCCCCAGGTGCGAGCTGTAGATAATAACGCAGCCCCCAGGGTAGCTCCGACTCGTTATTTATGGTTCCGACCAAGTGGAGCTGCTCTCAGGGCAACTCGCGTTTCACATTTAGGAATGGCGCCTCCTGATTGGCCCTGGCTCGACCTCCCGTGGGGCCCCGCGCGGTCACGTGGGGAGCACGTGTGGAGGTCTGAGTATGGTGCCCCAGACACACTGACTGACTAGCGATTGATAAATAGATGTTATGATTACAGCAGGACTAGCGTCCTATCCATGGTATAGCCCTGCCTTGTGCCCTGTGTCTGCCGGGATAGGCTCCAGCTCACAGCAACCCTGTACAGCAGTGGTTCCTAAAGTGTGCGCCGCGGCTAACTCACAGGGGCGCCCCGATATATTTCAAATGTTCAATATATGCCATATTATTTTTGTGACTTTTGGCGCCGTAGAAAAAAAATATTGATACACTAAGGGCGCCGTGAACCGAGAAAGGTTGGGAATCACTGGTGTACAGGATGAAGAACCCACAAAATACCCTCGAATGGAGTGCTCTAGCGCTCCCTCTATTGGGGGCCTGCCCGCCAGAAGTCCTCTGGTGACCCCTTGTGGAGTAGCGTCACACGGGAGACGTACTCACTCGCCGTAAGCAGCAGGGGGCACTCGTGCCCTTGCCAACGCACATGGCAGCTAGCAGTGGTCAGTCAGTTTATTTTTATCTAAACTGGAAAGAACCGTTGAGCTATGTAGCAGTTCTAACAGTTGTCCGGCTGGGAGGGGTAAGCAAGTTACAACCCAGGCGAAAACCCACGCGGACACGGGGATAACGTTCAAATTCCACACAAAATGGCACTCGAGTCGGGAATCGAACCCGGTTGCAGCGTTACATGATTTTCCACCGTGCCGTCCTTAACTAAGGACCCCATAGTCCCGGTCCTAAGCAAAAAGTGTAGGGACCCAAGCAGCTCAATGGGCCTCGCATTCACAACCAAATCTGTGGGTGGTGTTTGCATGGTCTCCCCGAGTCCGCGTGGGTTTTCTCCGGGCACTCCGGTCTCCTCCCACAGTCCAAACACATGCTGCTGCATAGGTTAATTGACCTGCGGACTTAATTGCTCCCAGTGCCCTGTTATGGACTGGCGTCCCATCCTGGGTATAGCCCTGCCTTGCGCTCTGTGTCCGCCGGTATAGGCTCCGCCTCACCGCGACCCTGCACAGGATTAAGCGGTTTCTGACAATGAATGAATGTGTGGATGAACCAAATAATGAACTCGATTTTAAATCCATATACAAATTAACAAAAAACAAATTAGTATTTTATAGGGCTGAACACATTGGACAATGGGAGATAACGACACAGGAAAGAGGGAGGCATTGTATGCTGATGTTTTTATCCCTGCGTTATTTTAATGTTTAACCCACCAGCCTATGAGCCCAAGTTGGCTGATGGGCTTAACACTGTTTAGTACACGTGGGAGGAGACCGAACAGGAGAAAACCCAAGCGTGCGAGGGGGTAAACACTCTATCCCATACAGATGGGAGTCCACATTTACTGTACCACATTCCCCTGCCGAGACAGGGTGTGGCACCTACCTCTTCGACGCCAAGGGCAAATGAGTATCACAACATTCGTGATCCATCAACCCTCGTCACCACACCAGAAGCTAACCATCGCGCTTCGAAGAATCGCAAAGAAGAAGAAGACCACACTGCTGGACTGCATGCGCGCATAGCTACCATCACCGTCCGGTTCAGTGGAGACAACGTAAACAATGTGCATAGTTGAGAATTGCTTTCCAAAGCTGTACTTTCGGGATAGCCGTGTCGAGCGCTCCTCCTCTCTCCTTCGCGACGTTTGAGGATATATCCATAGTGGGAGGCGAAACGTCGCGAAGGAGAGAGGGGTGAGCGCTCAGTGACACACACGGCTGTCCGGAAAGAACAGCTCTGGAAAGCAGTTCTCATCCATCGAGCCGTGAAAGCCTAGATCAAAACAATGTGCAGAATTGTTCTGCTCACGGCGCTCATTGGCTCTGCTACGGAGTTTGTAAATGGCCTGAGTGGCGTTATCGATGCTGATAATGGCCACACGTGAGATGATCTTGGCTGGGGGGTGGGGTTGGTAGTTAATTTCAAAAGCTAGCGTGGGAGGAGGGGTGGTGGTCACCATGTCCTCCTCCTCTCCGTGAGACCTCCACGCCGCTCGCACTCAACCCACCTCCCCGCTCACTGTCACTTCGACCCGATCCATCGCGAGCGACATGGGCCACGGTGTCGAGACAGCTGAGCAGCTGCCTGTGAGCGCTGCGGTGATGTCTGTGCGACGGTATGGTGCAGATCTCCGTAACTTGGTGGTGGTGGTGGTGACGCATCTGCCCTAGGCTCCCCGGAGCTTGAAGTGCCTGGTCAGGTCCGGCCGCGTCTTGATGGCAGGCTGGGCAGCGCCGCCTGTGTTCGGTTACAAGGTGGTATGGGGATGGGGGATATGGGTGGGTGCAAGACGTGGAGTGGTCGTGGTGGATGGGTGGGGGTCTCACCTCCGAGTGTGCTCAGAAGACAATGTCAAATCACTTTAAGAGTGAGCGAAGAAGAGACGGCCGCAGCGAAAGAGGATTATTGCCATGACCGACTGGTAGGTGCCATCAATCGGATTGTCGCGTGGCGTTGCAGTGATGATAACGTATGCGGGGTCCTCGTCTTCGTGTGTCTTGGGAGGCAAACGTACAGATGTAAACTGAAGTGTCGAATTCGATCGAGTGGTGTAATCGATTAAAGGCGTAAGGGAAGCTCTCTCGCCAGTAGTGGGAGGACAGGCCGCGAGCCAACGAAACAAAAGCGTAGGATCCCCAAATGGCTCAAGGGGGACTCGGATTCATGGAAAGAGAAAAAGGCCGTGAACTCTGACCCTTATCAAGGAATACAACGCTCGTAATTTAATCCACAACTTTTAAACATTGTTGTAATTCGCCACTCAGTGTAGCGTAATTAATTACTGTATATCACAGCTGTGATATGATTCGGAGATGGAGCAAACGACACAGTGCTCCATTTCAGTCGGATAAATCCGGATTAATCCGGAACGCTGTTCCGGGAATAGTGTTGACGCTTCACGACCAAACCGCGGTATAGTTTTATCCTAATTTTCACAAACAGGTTCTGAGCATGTACTGAGATTACAGGGTAACATGTGTAACAATGTGAACAGTATTCGCTCACTCTGGAAGAGCACGCCTCAGAGACGCGAGGAGGAACCAGCCAAGCGGGACGGCAGTAGCAGCCAAGCGGTGATCCGGCGCCAAAGGGACAAGTGTGCCCTTGTATTCTAGTGGTAGTGCCTTACGCCGATAAATTCGTACTCCCAAGCCAGTCGAGGTGGCAGCGTTCCGGAAAATAACCGAGTGAGGAATGGAGCTCAAGTAGCGGCGTCGGGCGCTTGTCACCGTCATCATTAGCCATGGTCTATCTACTGCTAAGATCAATAACCCATAAAACAGTAATGGTTTGCTCACGATAAATGAATAAGGCCATGTGCACGGGGCGGCCCGCGTCCCCTCCCCGCGCCTCGATAATCATGCTAACGACCCTTCTGAAATTAGCCGGAGGTAGCCGCTAGTTCCCCGCTTGTTTGTAGAGGTTCACGGTTTGAAACCCAGCGGCCGCCCTGGTTATCACCGCAAGTGTATCGACAATACGGGAAAAATAACTTACACATTTCAAACGTGTGTAAATATATAAGCGTCAGAGCTGTTCTTTCGGGATAGCCGTTGGAAGCATCGTCATGCTTCCAACGCGGGAGGCGAAACTTCGCGAGGGAGAGAGGGAGATCGCTCGATGCGGTTATCCCGAAAGAACAGCTCTGAAGAGCAACCGTCGTGAATCGAGCCGTGAAAACCTACATCAGTATGCATGCGTCAGTTATCTTGTGATCACCCTGTACATTCAACAGCTCCAGTGCAGGGATATTATTATTATTAACCATTTAGCAAACGCCCTTATCCAGGGCGACTTACATATAATGTCTGCTTTAGGGTCATCGATGGGCTAATGGGCCGGCATCACCTCTGACCTGCCCTGCGAGGCACTCGCAACGGGCCCCCTGCTCCGGGCAACAACATCAGGAGCGTATCTAACGGCGACTGTGTTGTATAAACAAATCGGCAGACTTAACGTCCCTCGATCCTTTCTCATCCAGAGCTAAACCGGGAACATCTCCAATTAATGAGGGCACGTGACGCGCGGGAGGCGCCCACGGGGCGACAAGCCGAAAACTTCACGCGTTACAGATGTCCAGAAGCTAACCATCGTGCTTCGAAGAATCGCAAAGAAGAAGAAGCCCAGTGGTGGCGCTCGGCGTGAGAAAAATAGGCAAAGGTTAAGGGGCCCCAAGTAGCTCAGGGGGTGTACTGAGATGAGGGCGGAGGAGATGGGATAGCTCTACCTTGCGCCCTGTGTCTGCTGGTATAGGCTCCAGCTCACCGCGACCCTGTACAGGATTAAGCATCTTCTGACAATGAATGAATGAACAGTACACAACATAGCTCATCATTCGAACTGTCAACATGGTCAATCCACCGCTTGATGAAGTCACCAAAGCCCCCACGCAAACTTAATTGTGATAACGCATTGTAAACCATTGTAATCGTAATCAGTCAATTTCATTATTCCACACGACTCTGACAGGACTAGATTATGTAACGTGCCCATCGCAAAACTGTGATGTTTGTAATAACCCGGCCATCACACGCTCGTGTGTGTGTCTGTAGTCACGGGACGCACCCAAACATAAGTTGTGCACCGGGGGTCCCGGAATGGGCCGATGGCACCACTGATTACACGCGACCCCACACTCCTCACCCTCCTCGTGTCTCCCACTGGGATCACTCACTCTCTCTGCGGTTAGAAACCCACCTCGACTCCACCTGACGTCACGTCGCCTGCTTGGTCAGAGGTCAGACACTGGGCGCAGAACCAAAGATAACGTCCAGCAGTTTAGCCACCGGCACGGGCGTGCTTTGGTACTTCCAAACCGTGCTTTCGACATTCCCCAAATTGACCTCATATTTACATGTTTCCTCCTGCACATAGACTGCGGCAATTATCTCGGACAGTCGCGAGCCCGTGCCCGGTGGAGTCGCGTGTTTATTTGGCGCTGAAGCAGCGCCGTTCACATCCTGCGATCCGTGATCGAATCTGGGTTTCGGGCCGCCCCACCGGGCTGAAACCGGCTCCCTCAAGGATGTCGGAGATGTCATAATCTCAGCATTAATGACTAATGACTAAACAACCCAACCTATAGAAGTTTGTGACCCTCGGGTGAAAGGCGCTATATAAATGCTATTATTATTATTATTAAGTTAGGCTGTCACTCAATGTTACACACATTTTCCTGCTGCGGAATTGAATCGTTGAGGTTTGACCGCCGAGCGACAGACGTCTCTGTAACAGGTCACGGCGGTGGTTGGGTGAACTGTGCGCCGATCTCTCGTCCAACATTCCTGACGGTGCCTCCGACGACGCAGGCCCCGATCCATCGGTTCATCTGTCACCGCGCGCCGTCACCCCACGGAATAAAATAAAAATATACGCGTCGAACAAAAAAAACCACGGGGATGCAGGCACGGGCAAGCGAGGTTGTTTATAAACACCGCGGACGGGAGTTACGAAACTCGGCTTGCGTCGTGTCGAGGCGGTCACGTGGACGGTGCCAAGTCGGGCGCGTCCTCTGCTGATTTAGGCTGCTCTCTGATTAGACGTGATTAGACGCGATCAGGGGGGGATTAGGAGCCGTTCCGGTCGCGCGCCTCGCGTCCCTGTCTCAGCGGCCGCGGCGTTCATGCGCTGTGACGGCGGCGTCGTCGTGCGCAGAACCCGCCAGCGAGTGGATTTTTCTTGTTACGATCGCTCCGGCGCCAGTCGCGAGATTGCCCGACAATCGGCGTTGAAACGCTCCTCGAAGTTTAGCGGGCACCACCCAGTTGCTGCCGGACATGGGTCGTGTTCGCGCGGGCCACTCACGGCGCTGCGACAGGGGAGCCCGGGACGGCTGTTGTAATCTGACAACCGAGCTGCGCTTCAGCCGCTAGTCGTCGGGCAAACTGTAGGGCGACAGACAGAGACGATTTTTCCACGAGTCATTACTATTTCATCGGGTAGCCGGAACGGGTCACACACGCGCGCGCGCACACACACACACACGTGGCTTCTTCCAATTAGGTGCGTGAAAACTTGGGGGGCGGAAGGCGGGTGTGTGGGCAGGCAGGTGAGGCAGCAGGCTGGGCAACGGGGCCGGAGGGGGGGGGTGGTTTGTGCCGGGACTGACAGCTTGGTGTCACCGCTCGTGACCCCCCCTCCCGTGGCCACGCGACACGAGCGACCGCGTTACGGAGGCAGCGTCGGCCGGAGTGCCGGCTTGCGGGGAAGTCCCACCTCGCCACGCCCGGGGGGCCTTCGGCATGACGGCACCTCTGGCACCGCGTGGCCCGGCAGCGAGAGGGCCGGGCGGCTGGCCCGAGGCGGCCAGCGCGGAGACCTGCGGCGGTGGCGGCGGCGGCGGCGGTGCCAGCTCTCCGTCTTCGCCGGACGCCAGCGCCCTGCGCGCCAAAGCAGAGCATTCGTTCTTCCTCTATTACTATTACAGGATGGAGGACGAGGCGGTGCTGGACCGCGGGGCCCTGTGCCGCAAGCACGCCGTGGACGAGGAGGATGTTGAAGGTGAGTGGCGGTGGGATGAACGTGTCCCGGGCCTACCCTTGGTCACGTCGCCAAACCGGCGTCGTGGCCTGGATGAATGAGCGAGGAGTGCGGACGGATGGGAGGTCATACGCTCAGGTATTGGGGCAGGACGTAGTCGATATTAAATTACGCTTTAGACCGGTGAGCTTCACTGTGTTTTTTTTTTAACGGCGGCCATTTTCCGCAGATAAAACGTGACTGAGAGCCGTCACACCGCCTGCACGACGAAATAACGCAATCCTCCTTTAACGCGACTGCGTTATACAACAGCTGGGTTAAATAAATAGAAGTCTGCACGTGAAATAAAATAATTATAAACAAAAAACATTAATATGAAGCCACCTCGTTGAACGTGTATTGTCGGGTGCCGCACTTTAGGGGCCGCACTTTAGGCCCCCAGGTGTCACCAGTGGCTCGCCGGGCCTTGCAATGAATAACCCTGCTCTAAACAATTGATATACAACAAACATCACGCGCAATGTCAATATCTGATGGTTGCTCTTCAGAGCTGTTCTTTCTGAATAGCCGTGCCGAGCGATCTCCATCTCTGCCTCA
>JAZEWU010000038.1:987506-1009146 GCA_036362915.1 Geotria australis | reverse complement strand
GTGTGATAGACGGGATCGGCCTCCTTCCTGCCAGCACCGCCGCACGGTGGTCAGACTCACGGCCCGCTCCACTGCTGGTCTATGCTCAAGTAATACCACACGAGCCCTATCTCCTGAAGGCCTCCCAGCTGGCCCACCGGATGGCTAGCAGATCCACGGGATTAGCATTTAGCGCCTGGTGTGGACTTTAGATGTTCTTCATGTGTCCCCGTGGGTTTTCACCGGGCACTCCGGTTTCTCCCACAGTCCAAAGACACGCTGCTGCACAGGTTAATTGGCCTGCTGACTAAATTGCCGCCGATGCCCTGTGATGGACTGGCGTCCCATACTGGGTATAGCGCTTCCTTGCGCCCTATGTCTGCCGGGATAGGCTCTGGTTCACCACGACCCTGTACACTGGGTTAAGCGGTTTCTGACAATGGATGGATGGAATATGAAACATCTATCAGCGTTAGAGAAAGGAGCAAGCGTTAGAGATAGGGGCCAGTGTTGTATTGCAGAGCTTGCGAGCTAGCTGGGTATTTTCTGCTGGCATAATAAACGTCAATCTCACCTGTAGCGCTACGATTGGTTGTTTTTGCACGTGCTATTAATCAGCCACAATTGGTAGTGATTTTCAACGGTGAGAAAAAAAACTCGCTCTCCAAACCGGTTCTTCCACCTCTCCGAGCCCAGGGGAATCGATTCCTGGTTCCGTGATGCCGAGTGGCTGATGATCAGGGTCGGAGGGGCGACACGAGGAGCGAAATGGTGGGAATCCGGGCCAGAGCACAGCCGAACGCTCAAATAACCCCTTATCGGCAACATCACATAAAGAACGAGATACAACATCCTGATCGGCAAACTAGATGGCTCGACACGGGTCATGGCGAGACGCGAGAGGACGACCCAGAGCTTGGCTCCGTGCTGTTCTGTGGTAGAGCCTTCCGTAGCCGAATTAAACCCACTCGCTATGTTCCGGAACACTGCCCCGCCGGCCTGGAGTAGGGATTATCGGCCTAGGTCTCTGCCACTGGATTGCAAGGTACGCCAGTCCATGTTAACCCTATGCAGTATTATTGTAACATATATTCCTATCGTAGTGGCACGGTGAGTAGCCCTGCCGCCTCACAGCAAGAAGTTCCCGGGTTTGAATCCCTGCTCGGGTGCCTTTCTGTGTGGAGTTCGACTCCCGGGGTGCCTTAATGTGTGAAGTTTGCATGTTCTCCCCGTGTCCGCGTGGGTTTTCGCAGGGTACTCCGCTTTCCTCCCACCGTCCAAAGACGCGCTGCATACTGCCCATGTTAATTACCCTGCTGACTAAATTGGCCCTGGGTGCCCTGTGATGGACTGGCGTCCCATCGGGGGTCTAAACCTGCTGCGTTACGCCCTGTACAGGATCACGTCGGTACTGATACGGATGAGAACGAGATGCTCACAAATTAAAGCAACGAAGTGAAGCGAGGTGTATGATGTGGCTGGGTGCTAAGAATAAATCCTGGACCAGCGTTCCGGACTGTTCCGGCTCAAATTAATTACGGACACCAGGCAGAGTGCTGAGATCAACCAGTCTGGCCCGGCTACAGGTCCAGTCCGACATTTAGGTGACAAGACCCCTCATAGAATCTGCTAATAAACAACGATATATCTGCCTCACTGAATATGTTAAAACGCAGCAGGTTGGCATCATGGGCAGCGAATTGACAATCCATGAGGAATACCACTCAGTCACCACCAGGTGGCACATTTGTCAAAAATATTCAACATGTATTGATGTAGGTTTTCACGGCTCGATTGATGATGGTTGTTGCTCTTCAGGGCTGTTCTTTCGAGCTCTCTCCCTCGCGACGTTTCGCCTCCCGCGATGGAAGCATCATCAAGCGAAATGGATAACTACGATATATCGTACGATATCCTAGCGCACGATAATCGAATCGTGTGTTTCTACAAAGTATCGCCACATCGCAATGATCCCAAGCTTTACTTTTTCACGAAGAAGAAGAAAATAGATTTTCGTGACAAAGTGTCGACAGTAAAAACATAAACTTTATTACGAACGTCGATAAATTAACAGCATTTTAATTACAGCGTCCCGTTATCGCGGTGCGACGCGCGTTTCAGGGTAAATTATTTCTTAGAAAATTAATGGGACGCATGACTTCATCAGTTTCATAGTCCATTTAATTACATAAATGAATGTGATTGACAGAATGCGCCATAAATACTTTCCAGATTTTAAAGCACCGTACAGTGAAGTCGCAACGGGTAGAATACTTAGGGCAGGACCAATGTTGGGTGAACTGTAGTTGAATGACTTTTAAGCGATGTTTACCCGATACACTTGCCAACGTTGGAACCGCGTTCGGCCAACGTTGGCATGCTTACTTGTGTACCCGTAAGTCAAAGTACGAAAGCACGGCGATAAAAATCAATTTACAAAGATAAGGAGAACCGATATCGCAATCACGTTCGTATCGCAAAAGCTCTAATCATGGTGGTTGCTCTTCAGAGCTGTTTTTTCGGGATAGCCATGGTCGAGCGATCTCCATCTCTCCGTGAAAACCCACATCAGTACAAACCTGATATCGTATCATAGGTCACGCGTAGCCAAGCAGCCTGGGAATCCCAACACAAGTTGGGATTCCTAACTTGCGTTGGGATTCCTTCTTGAACGAGAGAGGACGAACGCTCAACACGGCTGTCCCGAAAGAGCAGATCTTGAGAGCAATGTTCTCACTTCACACGGTCTCACTGGCATTGACCTTGCATTCCATCTGTGGGTCAATCGAGCTCGATATCTCGTGGGAGGGAGTCAGCGATGAGATGTGCTGATCATGGCTTTAATTTCAGCCGGAGCAGTCCAGGGCTGAGTTCAGGAAAATACTTCCCCGCCCATGGAGGCTACAGGGGTTTGTGGCCGTCTGGCAAAATATTCCACCGGAAAATCTAACAACCTGGTGAACAAACAGTGATCATTAAGCGTCGTTAATAACAACATAAATTAGCGACTTGGTTATTTATTTTGCTAAACCCCGGTTAATACGCGAAGATTAACGCGAAAATGCCTCTGCGAATACGAGGGAACGACGCGTGGGTATTTACCGGGCACTCCGGTTTCCTCCCACAGTCCAAAGACGTGCTGTTACATAGGTTAATTGGCCTGTACAGGCTTAAGCGGTTTCCGACAAGATGAGATGAGAACGTGGCATTCTCCGTTGGAACGCTGAAAAGCTCCAATCGTAATGTTGTGTGTCCTGTGGCAGCGTTATGCATCTTCACACACAAACAATGCATGATTTCGCTAAAAATTCAATGTTACGAGGCATGCACGAATTTGTTTTTGTACTGATGTAGGTTTTCACGGCTCGTTTCACGATGGTTGCTCTTCAGAGCTGTTCTTTCGGGATAGCCGTGTCGAACGATCTCCCTCTCTCCCTCGCGACTTTTCACCTTCCACGTTGAAGGCGTCCCGAAAGAACAGCTCTGAAGAGCAACCATCGTGTCAATTCACTTGTCAAGTTTATTCGGAATTCAACCCCAGCCGATACTTCACACAGCCCTTTTTGTGGCCTCAATCCGCGGGGCCTTTCACACGCTCGAGGCCCGAATCTCGGGCTCTCTTCGCTCGTGCCCACCGTCACCACCGTCACCACTGCCGCTGTCCCACAGGCCACCACGCGGTGTACATCGGCGTGCACATGCCGTGCGGGCAGCACCGGCGCCGCCGCCGCCGCCGGAGGACTTCGAGCCGCGACCCCGACCTCCCGACCCCGGGGCCGGCGTCGGAGGCGCAGGCCAACGGCGCGGCCCTGCACGGCGTGACGGCCGCGCTGGCCTCGCCCGCGCACCAGTGGCTGCACCTGCACGACGCGGCCACCGTGCGGACCAGCGTGACGCTGACGCCGGAGAGCCCCGCGGGCCCGCTGCCGCTGCTCCACGACGCGGGAGCCGCCTTCCCGCGCAACGGAGACGTGGCGCGGCCGCTCAGCTTCTCGGAGGAGTACCGACGGACGGGTGAGGCCGCGTTAAATTTAACACGAAGGCCTTTGTCGCCGGTGTTTTCCGGAGTGTGGTTCTCTTTACGGGGTTTGGTCGCGTACAAAAATCAGCGGCGTAAACACGCCTCCACCCGACACGGCCGATTCGTGAGATGGATAGATAGTCGTTTATTATTACGGCAGGAAAAAAATACCCAGTGAGCTTGCAAGCTCTTTACGGGATTCCTACGACAAGACAAAACACGCGACACAAAACGTGCCAATGCCTTACTAATTGGCTGTGTCGGGTGGAGGCGAGTTTACGACACGTATTTTTACGTGACTTAACCGGTGCGTGCAGATTGTTATTCCGCGAAAGTAACTTCAAAAAGTGTCAAAATGACCGAGGTGTCTCAGTCGTCGTCGACGTCGTCTGCCGAGATCTGTTGGATGATGGCCTCGGCAAAGCCGCCTCCGCCGTGATCGTGCGATCCACCCGGCAGCTTGCACGCGCGCCGATTCCATCCGCTCCGTATCACCGGTCGAATCTCGTCGTCTCACTACGCCGTGCGAGGTCGTGGTCGCCAAGCCATCGACGGGGCCGCCTTCGAATGCTCTTCCAGGTGTCGCGATCCGTCGCCCCGCGGCCGCACAAAACTACACGAACGAGCGCGTGTACGGTTGACACGGCGATGGCGAAATCCGTAGTTTGTTCGTTCGATTGAAAAACGCGGAGGCGATCGGTGCCGGTGACGAAGCCGTGGCGAGCGCCCGCGACCGTCGCTCCTGCGCGAGCCTCGGTTTGGCACCGCGGCGATGACCTCTAGCGCGTGTCCACTCGCGAGCGACCACCGACAATGATAATAACAACTTACGAGAGTCCTTACAAAGCGGCAACTCTCACTGCCCTCATCAGGATCCGCACAGAGCGAGCGGCACCGTTTCAATATCCGCGTGTTTACGTGCGTGCGTGCGTGCGGTGTTTCCCATTGAGGGAACCCGCACGCACGCACACACACACACACAAGCAAGCAGTGGTCCGTGCGCAGCCGGCGGTTTTAATGAAGACAGTGCCCCCTGGTTTTTAATTGAGACGTCCTGGCACCGTGAGAAGAGAGAGGGGGTCCACATGCAGGGCAGCGGAGGACGAGCGATGCGTTCTAATGACGGGCCCCATTCAGGCCGGCGATATAAAAGTTACGGGGGCAGCTTCCCAGGGTGCTCAGGGCCCCCTCGCTCGGAGCGAAATCGCGGCAGCGGCGTCTAGGTGCGTCGGACGATAAGCTTCTCACCATGCCTTCGCCACAAGGTCAGTCACAGCCTTGTTTGCGTTGCTTCGTTAAAGACCAATTTGGGCCCGATCGGCTGATCCGCTGGTTTATTGTTGTTAATTGTTTTTACGTTATTATTCGGCTTGTTTGCCGAGGAAAACCCCGGTAAGACTTGTTTACGAAGGTCCTGCTAAGTTTTTACTAATATATATATATTTTTTAAAAATTGTATTTATGTATAAATTTATATATTTTTCGAAATGTGAACTTTAGCATGATATATTGAACACTATGTTAAATATATTTAAACAAAAACGACCACATCTTTGGAAATTCACGCGTATTGTTGTTGAGTTGTTTTCTGGAGTTTGCGCAATATTGTAATTTTTGGGACGCAGTTTTTCTGTTTGGAAAAATATTTAACCCCACAAAGTAATGAATGCTGGTGTTTTGTAAACATTGAAGATACGCACAGACTTTACGGTGAGCGTGCCCGCTGTATAACAGCAAACCAATCATCAACCTGGCAATCAAGAAACTATTGATTCTAAAATAACCCAATTATGAATCCATGTATTAATCCACTGCTGGATGAAAGCCTCCACTGCTGGACGAAAGCGTTCGTCAATAACATTTTGATCCGTGTGCTACTAAACGACGGCTGTTGTCCAAAACATCGGCCCGTTGTATTTCTGCGTCGTCACGCGGCGTTATCGACGAGGTTTTGGTCGCGAGCGCCGTTGTGAGCGAACGCAGATTCCCCGTACGGCCTATTCGCGGCTCCGACGTCGCGGGGAGAGTTGACGGTTGTTGTCCCGCGGCTGCCGATCGGCTCAAGCCGCGGTGTACAGCGTACGAGCCGCGGTGTAAAGCGCTACCGCCGCACAAACAGATGGCGCCGCCGTCGTGCCGTGACGCCGCTCGGCGTACCGGCAGAATATGCGCAGCGCGGCCGCGCCTCGAGTGGGAGCGCTGTATACTTTTACTCGAGACGTTTCGCCAAACTTTCTTAGATCCTGCAAGTCGGATTTTCGAAACCCACGCGTCCCAGAATAAGGGGCCGAACAATTTACAGACGCAGGGATCTTGTCTCGGAGAATGAAAGTGTGCGGCTTTCCGACGCGTTTTTAGAGTCGGATATCCCTCCGAACGTGTCGTCGGGAGCGTCTTTAGTTCCATGACGTTTCTAAGAAAGCCGCCAGAACGTGGACCGAAACGCCGGACATCGCATTGAACCACGCACGGCACGACCCGAAAACTCATCGGTGACCCGTACCGCGGCACAACCGCAAAAACACAAGCGGTGCCGAAAGTGTGTTATCGCACGTGGTCACACGGTGCCGTCATCCTCCACCCCACACGGCTGTGCCGCGGCAATGCCGGTGGCCTTTTACGCGGCGGCTCCGCAGAGCAGTGGATCGGCACGCCGCGCCCGCCCGGCGGTCGGCAAGCGCTTGGAGGCCGACGGATCCCGGACGAAATCAGACGCCGCCGCCGCCTTGCAGCCGCTCGTTCGATTCGAGAAATGTGTCCTGAGCTGACATTCGCTGGAGCGAGCCGGGGTCCCGTGTCACGGACGTAATTTGGCGCGATGCGCGCGTGAGGATTTGCTCGCGCGGTCCGGGGCAACGCGCGGAACGGTGGTAAACAACTCCGGGGCGAGAGCGGGCCAACGGCTTCTGTCGTCACCGGCGGCGGCTCTGTGGTTAGCGCGCTGGGGCTACAAACCCGGCGACCCGAGTTCGAATCCCGCTGACGGACAACACCAGTGACGATTTTGTGAAACGGTCATGGGCCTCCCCTAGGTCGACTCAGCCTCAAATGAGTACCTGGTGCGGTGGTCAATAACATCGCCACTAGGGAGACAAAGGCAGCCGCCCGTTTGTGTGCCGTGTCGACCTTCTTAGATGCTCGCTAACGGCACTTGACCCTACAGTCTGTCAAGGCTATACGTGGGATCTGTGTCTTTGGAATCGACATTTAGAGACGGAAAGAGGAACACGTGGATTAGGGCCGCCGTTCTCAACCGGTGGGTCGTGGCCCATCAGCGAGCCGCGAGCGCCACCTAGTGGTCCGTGGAGACCTTGTCCAAGTGGGTCAAGTGGGCCTTGAGGTGCACAAGGTTGAGAAGCCCAGCATTAGGGGGACGCGTGCGGGTTAGTGACGTCGCTCAGACGTAGAAGGAAAGTTGGGGCTCGGGCAGGACGTGCTTACGCGAAACGGGATGGTCGATGGTCCGAGGGTAACCACGGAGCCGCAGCCCAGAGACGGAACGCGAGGCGGACGTCCACCGACCCAATCCTGGGCTCCACGTTTAACGAATCCAGAACGACCGACGCGGTGAAGCACGGTCAAACAACCGTAATAACTGATGGTTGCTGTTTACAGCTGTTCTTTCGGGAAATCCGTGTCACTGAGCGCTCTCTTTCCCTCGCGACGTTTCGCCTCCCACGTTGGATTAAGGCCTCCCACGTTAGATTAGGGCCTCCCACGTTGGATGATGTTTCCAGCAACCATCATGAATCGAGCCGCGAAAACCTATATCAGTACAACCGTAATAATGGCCACGGCATGCGGAGAGGCCTTCATCCATAATTGACAACGTGCTTTAGATTTTTTTATTATTAATCCATATATCTGTGCTGGACTGGCGACCCATCCTGGGTATAGCCCTGCGTTGCGCCCGGTGTCTGCCGGGATAGGCTCCGGGTCAGCGCGCGACCCTATGCAGGATCAAGCGGTTTCTGACAACGGATTGATGGATGGATGACTCCACGTCGTGATGATTTGTTTTGGTTCTTGTCGAAGCAGCAGCAGTGGCCCCGTGTCCGCTTACCCGCTCGATATCGATCTGACATACCTGGCAGACGGCGCCAGCGCGACGGACTGCCAGAAGGGTGGTCGGGGGGGGGGGCCCTCCTGGAATCATCAACCGCGAGCCGGCCCGCTAATTAGTGTTATCAGTAACCGCGGAGACCGGACCGAATTCCAACACGAGCGCCCGACCAGCGGTTTTATTAAAATCCTGTTAATGCGGAGTAATTATTCACAAGGTTTGCGTCTGAATCAGCATGACACTGACCGACAAGAGCAACGCAAAGATGACGAGACCGGTTCGGATAGATGCGGTGTTCTGCCATCTACACCAAGTTTACAAGATCAGCAGTTCGCGACACAGGGTTCTCGTTGCGTGTCACAAAGTGTTCTCCAGATCGTGGCGGTGGTTGTAGCGGTTAAACAAAATCTGGCCTCAGAAAGACAGAGATGTCCCGTATAGCTTTTAACAGACTGTTGGGGCAAGTGCAGTTAGTGAGTAGCATCTATGAAGGCTGGCATGGCACACGATGGGGTGGGTGTGTGGCCACCCTTGTCTTCCCAGTGCCAATGTTTACACACGGCACCAGGCACTCATTTAAGGCTAAGTCGACTTAGGGTCAGCCCAGGACAGGTTCCGATTTCCGTAATCAATATTGGCCGTGAGCGAAAATGGTCGCTCGGTTCGCTGGGTTAACAGCGCAGGGCCGCTAACCGCACACACACACACACACGGACCAGATTATCAGACACACCACAATGTTTGCATAAACGTACAGGTTACAAAAGTACGATCTTATAATCCTGGAGAAAGGGGTGATCACCCTCCCTCCCTGTCTCCCTCCGTGTTTGTCTTCAATGAAAGTGACGGCCATCTTAGGGCACGCTGGCAGAATGTTGCCGCTCTTAAGATTTCGTTGTTGACATGCCGTCCTCTTCGCGGCCCTTGTGCAGCGCTTTGTGACCCTCGGGTGAAAGGCGCTATATAAATTTATATTATTATTATTATTACCTGTGGCAGGTCGCGCTCGCCCGTTAGCGGTGACTTGTGTCTGACCTCCGCTCGGCAGGGTTCATAAGGAGCAGAGTAGGTTTTTGGTAACGCTGAAATGTAATGCCCCAAGGCCACGTACCCTTCGTAATCCTGAAATGTGGACGATGCCACCGAGCTGCGTGTGCTCTCTCATCCACGTGTTCCGCTTTCTGGCCTTCACTGCATCTGTCCAGTCGCGTTTCTATTTTTATTTATTTATTTCCGGATATTGTGAACCACTGTTTTGCGCGCTGCCATGACATTTTTTTTTAACTCTCTAATATTTAAAACATTTTTGCGTGACATAGCGGATGCATCCACAAGCTTGAAACCACTGTAAATATCCCAAACCAGGACCAGATCTGAAAAAGAGCCGTGGTGGCTCGATGGAAGCTTTTGTGGGTTAATTAAGAACTAGAGAGGGCTGTTGTCACAAGCGCACAAAGCCCCCCGCTGGCTGACGTTGTTGGCAGAGCCCTTGAGCCTTGACTCAATGAGTTTGTTGCAAATTCAAATCTTTGTTCGGAGCCGACATCCCATCGTAGCTCTGGTGATGTTAAAACTCGTAAAACACATCGTGGGTACAGTCGACAGCGGTTTGCCGTACGGAGAGACCGGCCCTTTTTCTGGTAACGTGGAATTTCGAGCAGTGTCTCTCGGGGGGGCCACCGACAGGGAGACACTTTGACCTTTGACACGGAGTCACATTCTCTGGCCGCACGGGCAAAAAAAAGGAAGATATCGGAGTTGAACCCATTCTCACCGCCGACCGTCGGGGACAGTGTCACAGTTAACTGCTTGAATTAAGGACCATTTAATTGAACCTAGTCGACAAGTTAGGTAATCTTATATTCTGCGAGAGGCCCCGACCGCCGGCCTCCACAAAGGGGCAATTGTGGCCCGCTTTAGTTCGGGCTCTTTCTGCCAAGCTGCGTGGCACCGCCTGCTTACGCCGCCGCCCCTGCGTGACGAGCACAGCAATGAGAATGAAGTGCTCGAGGTGACCCCTCCTTACGTCACTCGGAGTGGCGTGATGTGAACCGAGCGGCGTTCTTCGCCCGTGGATCCGATCGCCCTGGCTACTTGGCCGAGGACACGGGCGAATTCATTTCCTTTTAACCCTTTTCGGCCGTGAAGTCTCCCCGAGCTGCGGCGCCAGGACGAGCCGCAAAAAATCACGATTTTTATCCCCGTTTTTTCGACGAAGTACGTTCTGCTCATTCGTGTCGAGCGGAAGACCCAGTCGTGGGGGGGGGGTACTCCGGCTAACGGAGAAGCAACTGCGTCGGCCCCCGCCGTTAAAGGTCACGTTGCGAGGTGTCGAGCGGCGAGCAAACGCCCGGCATGTTGACGAGCCGAGAGCGGCCGGGGCGCGAGAGGGTTAAACTCGGGAACGCGGTGTTCCCGCCAGCATTGTGGTGCGTGTGGCCCATTGAGGTCGGCGTCGCTTCATCACTGTCACCGCACACAAGCTCCGCTGGTCACGCTATGGCCCCGTTGTGTTTGCGTAAATCTCGCCTTTATTTAACGTTCACAAACGTGGCCCCCCGGGTGTCGAGAATCGGTCGTGGCGCATGTCGACCGAGGGCCC
Source organism: Geotria australis (assembly GCA_036362915.1). Classification (NCBI taxonomy): domain Eukaryota; kingdom Metazoa; phylum Chordata; class Hyperoartia; order Petromyzontiformes; family Geotriidae; genus Geotria; species Geotria australis. The sequence continues at coordinate 998,481 of JAZEWU010000038.1, read as the reverse complement.
GCGACGTAAATAATGTTTACGTTGCGACGTGCGGCGACGTTTATGACGTGCCGGACAAGCGACACTCGTTACGTCACAAGTGTGTGGCGTGATCGAGCCAATGAGCTAAATACGCAACTAACGTGCAATTTAAATACTGTTGTTAGAACTGCGAGATTTCTATATTTCATTTGACAAGAATCGGGAGTTGGAACTGGTGCCTGATGCATCCCTACGTTTAGATAAACTGCAGCCCCTTTGAACTATTTATGGCCCTTGGCCTTTGCATAGATTATGTATGCTTATCGCCACCACTGACTAAACACTTCCTTTTCATTATCAATGAGAGATGGTCAGGAGAGGGCATCGCAGCAGTGTATCTGTGTGGAGCGCTCTATCTGTGTGGAGCTCTCAGCGCTATCTCCATTTTAAGAGCCAAACGCTCTTAAAATGGCATTGGCCAAACGTCCCCTTTCACGGCTAAAGGGCATCATTATTTTTATTACCCTTTTATCGTACATCTGAAGTTGAACTTTATTTATTTGCTTAGGTCATAATGAAATAAATCGTTCCTCTTTTAACCAGCACGATTGTCGTAGCGCAGAAATCCCGCTTCCAGAGCTGACAAGTTTACTGGGTGTTTTTTGCTGTAATAATAAACAACTATCTGTGTCTGGCACTGAAGATAGATAGATGTTCATTATGACAGCAGACAAATACCCAGTGAGCTTGCAAGCTCTTTACAGGATTCCTGCGACGCAACAAACACGACAAACACGTGAAGGGAAAGGAGTCGCTGCGAGTCAGTCGCTCCGGTTTGAATCGCATTTACGCGACACAATCACGCGTCGATTTGACGTTGGTCACAGGAGACCATCGACCGAGGGCAGTCAGGATTTTCGCTTCCTTCATCGCCGGTGACCCACAGCCCATCGAACGGGCCGCCGTTGGTCCAACGTCGAAGTCCCGTTGGTATCGTGGGATTCAACGTTGGACCAACATTGCGCGTTAACTGAGGAGACGCCCAGACCGAGGGGTCGTGCTGCCAGTATAACGCGCGCTTGGCTAGCTTCGCGGGGAAAAATCGAGGCGGTCGCGAGCGGGCGGGCGTGAGAGACCTCGCGTCAAGGTCACCTATTGGCAGGTCACAAGACGTACGTGTTGGTGTGCGTGTCCTATAGATTCAGGGTCACATCCCGGCCGCGGCGGTGGGTGAGTGGATGGGTGGGTGGCTCGTAACGAGACCATTAATGCTTCCACATGAGCTCTCGGAACGTTTGTTTACTCGGGAGTTCATTAGTATGCCGCGTGGCGTGTCCGCGCTAAACGCACCGATGCCGGCTACTCAAAGACCTCATTAAGTGGGTGTAATTGCCAGGTATTTACAACCTTCCAGTGGTTATTTGCACGTTTTTAGTAGTTGGGGGCAATATAGTTGGAGGCGTTGCTCCGGGGCAAAAGGGGGCGCCTTTAGAGGGCACGGCGCGCTCGGCCAGGTTCCGTCGTCAAGGTCACGGCGTGACCCCTGCGATCCTCGAGCGATAAGGTTCAATGCCAGGCTATATTTAATCCGAACATTGGCACAGATGTGAAGCAATGTTTCCGATGATAATATTCGTTGCACACACTTCCCCGGTGCCCGCGTGGGTTCATTGCCACGCGGGCGTAACCTACCGGCTCAGGAGGGAGAGTGGGGTGAGGGTAGAGGAAGGAGCGAGGGGGAGGTGGAAGGGTGGAACGAGGTAAGGGGGAGACAGTGTATTGGGGGGTCTCTCCCACCACATCCAGAGAGAAACTTGAGAAGCCACTCTATGCAGTAATGGAAGCTTTGGATTTGAAGTTGTAAGCCTGTGCGTCTCTAAGTCTGTGGATCGTGGAAGTGCATGTGAGTTTATGGGTCACTACGTAAGCCGCTGGGTCTCCGTGTCTTCTTCTTTCTTTTAGGTACTTTATGCTAACAGGATGTTTTAAGAATGTCTGATGTTCTAAGAATGTCCAATGTTGACATGTTCATCCATATCCATAGACTCTCGATTTTGTCAATCTCCGTCGTCCACGGTCTCTCCTTCAATTTTTCCAGTCATAACCAGATTTTTTTATTTCCTGTTCCGTCATAATATTTCCGAGAAACTCCGGCTGTCTTTATAATATTGTTCAACAGCTTCCTTCTACATCCCAGATCTCTGTGTAAGTGCATGGAACGTGCAAGTTGTATTCGAGTCCATGGATCTCCTCGCGAGTCGATGGGTCTCCACACGAGTCCATGGGTCTCCGTTTGCCTGTGGGTCTCTACACCCCCACACAGCCGATATACGATCGGAGCGGGAGGCACCGAATGAAAGCGCACGCAGAAATAAAAACGAGGCCGGCGACCCCCACGCGGCAAGGTCAAAGTTTATCGGCGGTGAGCGAGCGATCGAGCGCATTAACTTGGATCCGGCGGCGGGCGGCCTGCTCCCGCTCCAAGGCGATTGCCCCGCTAACGAGCGGTAATGAAACCGCTAATGTGTCGCCGCCTCTGGAGCGCCGTGTGATCGCGGGACGCGCCGCGCTCCGCCGAGCCGACCCATTGGTCGCGCTTAGCGGTAATCGCGGGGCGGCGGCGGCGATGGTGGCGGCACGCGTGCCCTCGACCTCAGCGGTCGCGACGGGAGTCGTGACGCCGCCCGGTCCGGGATTGGACCGCGCCCAGCCGGAGGTGACCGGTGAACCCACAACCGGTCACGTCGTCACGGCCCCCCCCCCCAACCCTCGTCCTCTCTCCTCGGGCGCTAAACCTCGTCACTCGCTCCGATAGTTAGGTTCAGTGGTTTCTTAAACCTCGTTGTGGTACAGCGGTCCCCCCCAGTCACCTTGTCGCGAGCTTCACTGGTTCCCAGCTATTGGAGCTAGGGTCTTCCATCCATCCATTGACAGAAACCGCTTAATCCTGTACAGGGTCGCGGTGAGCCGAAGCCTATCCCGGCAGACACAGGGCACAAACCAGGGCTATACCCGGAATGCGATGCCAGTCCATCACAGGGCACCGGGGGCAATTTAGTCCGCGGGCCAATTCACCTATGCAGCAGCATGTCTTTGGACTGAGGGAGGAAACCGGAGTGCCCGGCGAAAACTCACGCAGCCACGGGGAAAACATGCAAACTCCACGCAGAAAGACACGCGAGTGTTTATCCTGCTCGGTATCCACGCTGCAGCCTGTGCCGACCCTCCCTGCTGTCCCCCGCAATGGGGACTTGACCTTCAGATTAAAAACCGCTGACAGTGATCCTTAGATCAGCGGCGCTTTTATCATCAACGCTCAAAACACCATCGTCGTCAGGTATTAGTTGCCCAATCTTAGCCGGAGCTCTACGGAGCTGAGTTCTGGAGGGGAACAACATCAACAACAACAACCGCCGCCGTTCGCCTGTGCCAGGCCAGGTGCACCTCGAGGCCACGCAGAATGTCGAAGGATCGCTGACAGGAGGTCACGGGACAGACCCAGTTGTCATGGGTTGACTGACTCAGACGACTGGCCGGGCCACCGGTTGTGCTCCCTACCGTTCCAAATCTCTGCATTTTATCCGCCCGGCGCTCGGCTCGCTGTTGTGAGCGTCGCTCCTCCGCGCTCTTGTTACCGTTCGAAGGCGACTGCCTCCGACTGCGCAGCAGCGTCCTTCACGAACCTCCTCCTCCACCACCGTGGCGCCCCGCTCTCCCGCACCCCGTCGAGCACTAACGAGTGCGCAGCGTCCCCGTGAAGCGGCGGGGAGATGCGGCCGGCTTACGCAGCCTCCGCGTTACGAGCCTCTTAGGCGGCTTTTGAGGCGGTAATCGTCGTTGTAATTTACTGGCGGTAGTAAAGGCTCAGGGTGAAGGTAACAGACATGGCGGGTTCGTCTTGTCGCGGTTAAGCGGCCGCCGCGCGTTGAAGCGCCAAGACGCAAGCGAGCGTTACGGAGTGCCCAAGGCTTGTTAAATGGTTACTTTGCATTTTATAGCCCTCGTTGGGGTCCGCCAACGCAGTGTCTCATTCCACACACACCCTAATAAAACCAAAGGTCAGACGGGCTCCTGACCTTGGCGGCGGTGGCGATCGCCTAACCCGCTTTTTCCACTGGCTCACCCGAGCCGAGCCGCCGCGGGTCCGTCACGGGTCCGTCACACGGCACGGGGCGGGTTTCCGCCGTCTCGTTTTTCGCGCCGGGTTAAAACCGAACCGCTTCGGCAGTGGAAAAACAAACACCCGCGCCGGGCTGGCTCTGTTTAACGGCTGCCGGTTCCGCTCGGATTTGCCGGCGGAAGAAGCAATTTGTCCGGCTCGTCGCCCCGCTGCCGATTGTTGGCCGGAGCCTGGATCCGCCGTCAGCTGTCACACGTACATTGGCCCCTTCGGCCGCCGAGCGGATAGAGAACGGGCCCCGCGTGTTGTCACGGTTACGCACAAAGGTTGTTTGTGCTCCCGGCCAAGACCGGAGGAGCACACACACGCGCGTGCGCGAATCCCTCGCGACGGCTCCAAGAATGTGATGAGTTACCGTGTTGGGTTGTTCGTGTATTTTTCAACTTGGAGCGATGGGGTGAATGAGATTTTCTAGACCGTTGTTTACGCGTGTAACTCGTCGTAACTCATAGCTGCCGCGTCTGGTCAAGTGCCGTGCTGTGCGTTTGTTTAGCGGGTGTTGCTTTTTGTTAAACCGGAAAAATATCTCGCGTCAAAAAGTACCCTTTTTAGACATGCTGAGACAACGTTTTTAAAGCTTGCGGCTTTTCTCGAAATAATATTTATAGCAATGCCGCATCTCGACGCGGATTTCTGAGATGACTGCGTAGAAGACAGACGGACAGATTTCTGAGAAAGCTCCGCATTACCGCGCAAACTATCCACCGCAGCAGCAGCAGCCTTATCCACATCCTTGCAGTATAAATCGCGAACGTGACTTTGCAATGCAAACACGTTCTCTCACTCTGGATAAATTGTATCTGGCGCGTGCTGCCGATCATTGACGCACGTCACTCCCGCTCGTCTGTCAAAGCAAACGTTGTCGCGGGAGCGTCTCATTATCCGGTCGGCGACCCGCCTCGTGTGTGCGCGTTGGCTGCCCGCTAGAGACCACAGGGCAGCGGTGGCTCCGCGGTTAGCGCGCGCCGGGCTACAGACCAGGCGACTCGAGTTCGAATCCCGCTCACCGCCGACACCAGTGACTATTTTCTGAACTGGTCCTGGGCCTCCCCTAGGTCAACTGATCAGCCAATGAGTACCTTTGCTGTGTGTAAAACATTGCTACTAGGGAGAAAAAGGCGGCCGGGCGTGGTGCTGGTCACCCACCCATTCGTGTGCCTTGTCGACCTTCATAGGTGTTCGCTCACAACACTTGACCCTACAGTCTGTTAAGGCTATACGGTGGATCTTTGTCTTTGCTAGACACCAGACTTGCTCTCTTCGACACGCGGCGATGATCTGGGGAGCATCGCGGGTCGTTATTTTCCGGAGCTCCGCCGTGCGAAGCGGACGATTCGCTGGGAGGTCGTCGCCACGCCCGGCGGTGACCGGCGTCCTAGGCCCCCTAATCGCGCGCACAGCACACTGTATTCCCCAAATCGTCCAGGTTACGTTTTTAATATTTACACAACACGTTTGTCCGGGGAGATGTGACATATGGTTGATGCGAGGTGGGGGGGTCGGTGGAGAGTGAGCGCCGGCAACGCCACTTGTCAAATCATAGTTAAAAAAAAAAAATCACATGAAGGGCCCATTGAGATTGCGAACAATTTATCAACACGGATAAGGGCGCCCTATAGGCAGGGCGATAATAGGCGCTATTTTTAGCTAATTATTGGGGGGGGGGCGCTATAGTAGGAGTGACCCGGGCCTATCTGCAGTTTTGAAAGGTGGCAAAAGTTAATGATTGTCCAGGTAAGCATGGTGCTGCGTACGGAGAGTGTCACGGGTCGTATAAACCGCGGCTTAAAAAGGGGCAGCCGCTAAAACAGCTGGGCGGCATCATCGGGCGCGAGCGGCCAGGACGGAGGGCTTCGTCTCGGATCACAGCTGACACATTTTGATTCCTGTCGCACTTTTACAAAAAGCGGGGGTGGGGGGAAGCCGCATTTTTTTTTCTCCCGCAAAGATTAGCCAGCGGGCTGGTGAGGGGGTATCTCCACCTTACGGCAGGTGCTCCGCTGAAAATTGATAGAATTTATAACCAACGCTGCCGTCACTCTGACATTGTCCATCGGGTGACTTATTAGCCGGTCGTTTCAAAAGTCAAACCGTCCCTCCGACGAGAGGGCAAGGGCAAGTCGGCCGCACCGGCGAGTTTGTTGGCGAGGGTTCGAGTCGTTGCCGCCCCGCTCCCAAAGCGGCTCTCGCGCCACGCAACCTTCGGTCCCAGCCGGCCCTTTCCGTTCACGTTCGACAAACGAACCCGCTTGAGAGAGCGGCCCCCGCGCACATGACGGAGGTCAAGGTGCCGCTGGAGGAAATGGAGAAGCTGGAGACGCAGCTGGAGAAGCAGCGGGAGAGCGAGGAGGGCCTCGGCTGCGCGTCGCGTCCCGCCGTGAGCCGCAGCATCTTCGTGTCCGCAGTGACCCCGGCGGCGGAGCGGGCGCGCCTCTTCGTGGGCGACGGAGACGGAGACGGCGCCCCGCCGCCGCAGCTCTTCACCGAGCTGGACGAGCTGCGGCCCAGCCACGACGGCCACGACATGGAGTGGAAGGAGACGGCCAGGTGAGGACCGGGGGCGGCTCGGCGACATAGGTCACCCGGCGCGCCGTGTCGTTCGGACGCCCGGCGCGCCTGACGAGATCCGCGCGCCGCTGTCCGCGACGGCCCGCTAAGTCCGAAAGTCCCCCCCCGCCGCGCGCGTTTAAGTCGCCGTTAATCAAGGGAGATTCTCGCCGAAGGTGATTTACGCAACGGGGCACGGAGGCTAATACGGCGAGCAGCCTCCCCGAACGTCAAATCCGCGCTCGCGAAAAATCCCACCGAAGACGGTCAACGTTTTCGCTTCCTCGTCGCGCGTGCATCGGTGTTTTTGCTCAAAACACGGTAGTTTTGAACTCCTTACTGCCGGGTCAGTGCCTCGTATGCTTACTATTTATTATGTCCCCGGCTTATGTGACTTTGTTCCTGTTTAACGCCCAGTAAATGCCGCTCTCACCTGCCGCGCAGGGAGCTGATTATTTGTTGAAACGCGCAGCCGCGGGAGGGCTGTCGGATTCGTGCGTGTCAGGCGCTACATAAATTATTATTATTATCGTAACGAGTCCGCGCGTCACACGGAACGTGCAGAGCGCGCGGGCCAATAAACCGTGGCCACCAGCACACGCGCGCTGTGCCGCTTCTCGACTTTGCTTCCCCTTGCTCTCCCTCGGCCGCTCGGCGCTCACCGGAACACGTAGCGTTCACGTGAACACGTACGTGGCGTTCAGCCGCACGGACGGTTGTCCGTGCCCCGCAAATGGTCAGTTTTGCCGGCTCGGCGATTCGTGCCGTTGTTGTGGTTTTTTTTTATCGCCCGTTTGCAAAATAAAGTGGTTTAAAACAAAATATGCGCGAGCTGTTCATCAGAGGAGATTGATTACGAGGGACCAGCCAGAGTCGCGACACTCGCCCGCAAAACTCCGCGAGTTCAATTCCCTCTCGCGGCTAACGTGGGTAACGAAATTTGTAATTGATTCTAATTCTGCCCTGGCATGAAAGAGTTCGGTGAGTGTTGTGTGGTGTGTAAATGCCAGCACTGGTGGCGAAGCGGGCGGCCGGGCGTGGTGCAGGCCACACCACCTGCTCGCCTGCCGTGTGCTGGTCTTCATAGGCGCCCGCTAACAGCTTGGTTCGTTAAGCAATTGAGAACGTGAAGAAACCAGGATTATCTCATTATCACGTTTGACCCGGGTCACTAAAATAACAAAAGTAATGAGATAAGATAAGCCAGGGCCGATGAAGCAAGAGGAGCAAAGGGCAAAGGCAATCCCTGTACAGGAGGAATGCACCTGTGATAAAGCTGTTCTTGTCTTGTCACTGCAACATGCTAATCTCGGCTCTGTCCAACAATTGCTCCGATAATGCAATGTGCAAACAATATTTTTTTTATCATATTACTTTTAACATAAACGAATTTATCTAGCAATAAAAGCAATTCTAATCTGGAACTATAAAACAAATCTTATCAGGCCCCGTGGTGTAAAGTGCGGTCTCGCACTCTTATCATCTCTCCGGCCTCTCTATCCGTGTTGCTCTGAACAAGGCCCATTGTCCTAAACGTCGCCTATAATCCATATGTCCTTTTAAATCCACGCCGGTGTTATCGAAGAACGCGTTGAGTTTGAGGGTTGCTCTCTCGAGAGCCGCTCCGTCGCGCACCGTCACGCCGCTCGCTCGCGACGCTGCAGGTGGGTGAAGTTCGAGGAGAAGGTGGAGGCGGGCGGCGAGCGCTGGAGCAAGCCGCACGTCGCCACGCTTTCGCTGCACGCGCTCTTCGAGCTGCGCTCCTGCATCCAAGTGGGCGCCATGCTGCTCGACCTCGAGGCAAACACGCTGCCGCAGATCGTGGGTACGTGACCGCCGCACGGCCGCTGCACTGTGCTGCACCGTGTAGAACAGTGCTTCACTATGCTGCACACACAGCTACGCAGCCACATGCCGCCGCATATGTTGGGTGCGTGGCCGCTGCACAGCCACTGCACGCTGCCGCACGAAGCTACGTCACACACACTTAGCGTCTGCAGCTACACTCCTGTCGCGTTGTGTAAGCTCGAGCAATGGGGAGACACACTACGGGCGCCGTGAACCGATAAAGTTTTGGAACCACTGCTGTACGGGGGACGGCGTCTCCTCGTGCGTGTGCGCCGCGTGCAGACCTGATGATCGGAAGCCAGATCGCGAGCGGGCAGCTGCGCAGCGAGCAGAAGGACAAGGTGGCGCACGCGCTGCTGCGCCGGCACCGGCACCAGACGAAGAAGTCGGGGCTGCGCTCGCTCGCCGACATCGGGAAGTCCGTCTCCGGCGCGAGTAAGCCACGCACCGCCGCGCCGATCGATGAAGGTTCTCGCGGATAGATGCGCGGTGAGAATCGGACTTTTTGGGGGTTTGCCGTGTCGAGCGTTTCTCCTCTCTCGCTCTCTGTCCTTGGCGATGTTTCGACCTCCCGCGACGGAGGCATCGTCACACAGCCCACACCCCCTGCACACCTCACATAGCCCACACACCCCAGACAGCCCTGCACACCTCACACACCTCACAAAGCGCGCGCACACACCCTGCAGACCCTCCACAACCTGCGCATGCCAAGTGTGTACGTGAGGAGCGAGCCACACCCGCTCAGCCGAGCTCCTCCGTAATAGTCATAATTAATAATAGACACGTTTAAAGCACCTTTCACTCTTCTTCTTTGCGATTCTTCGAAGCACGATGGTCAGCCTCTGGACATCGTTGTCTTTCAGCTCGCCCTCGAAGTGTTTGGTAGAATTCGCAGGCAACACCAAGTATTACCTGACAGGGATCGCGACGTGAACGCTTCTACCTTGACCCCCTCCTTTCACTCAAAGGTCGCAAAGCGGTGAGCGGCCCGTGGTTGATGGGCTGCGTAGCGTGTGTAGCGCACGGGCCTTGGGGGGGGGCGGGGGTCGGCTGCTACCACCTGTGTACATCGCGGATTGAGTCCACCATAAGGCAATGTCCACCCAGGGCAGAAAGCTCACATCATAAACACGATACGTTTCATAGACATGCACTCTGAAACGGATAGTGGTAACATCTGCGCCTCACAGAAATAATGGTCGTGCCCGAGGCGGTTCGATTCCCGCTTTGGGCGCCTTCCCTGTGTGGAGTTTGTGTGTTCTCACCCTGTTTTGCGTGGGTTTCCTCCGGGTTTTCCGGTTTCCTCCCACAACTTAATAAAAAACACTCATTAATTAGAATCTGTTGCTGAGGAAAGGAATGTCTGGTCCACTCTTCTTGGACTGCTGGCACCGCGACCCTCACCATGACAAGCGGTTTAGAAAATGGATGGATAATTAGTAGGCCGATAACATCATAATATATAGGAACCAGTGTGTGGCAATATGTTGGCGCCGGCAACACCGCCTGGCTGCCTCCTCCGCCTCTCTGCGCGTTCCTCGCGCCTCTGAGTCATTCTCTCTTCGAATTAATACCTTCGACATTGAATGAATATGTGCCACGCGTTATAAATGTAAACTATTGTTATCGTTCCGGTCGTACACCCACAGACGGCGATTGTCACGCCGTCTTTTTTTCTAAAGAACCGACTCATCTCTCCGCAGCGCGCCGTGGCGCAATCCTCCGTCGACGCTCGTAAAAGAATAAGCGCTATCGCGATGACCTTACTTATCGTATATACCGCGGTCTCGCGTTTACATTCCTCGAGGATGTAATTGCCGGCAATCGCCACCCCGAGTGGTATCATAGAAGCCATTTTTGGTTCAATTGCCTCGCGCGAGTGCCATCGCGTGTTCCCGTCGCAGATAAGCCGGCGCGTGGCCGTCGGTGGAATTCCCGGCCTTAATGACGACGAGCGACGCTCCCTTAGCGGAGCCGTGAAGCCAATAGCCGTGAAGCCGATGACCCCCCCCGCCGCAAGGCAAAGGTGGCTGACGGACGCACGGATGGGAGTGGTTATTATCAGTCCGCCGTCCTCCCACGCACGGTTTAGCCATTGCCACGTTCCCCCGTTAAACTGTCACCAGCCGTTGAGCCGCATCTCTATTCTGCTGACGGGGACAAAACCAAAAACGCCGAATTCATCCTCCGATCGCATTTCAATTACATAACCGCTGTTTGCGCGGCGCAGGTTCGTCGCCGGGGAAGGTTGCGCGACCGATCGGCGATGCCAGAAATCCGCAAGAGCCGTAAACAAGAAATCGATTATCGGCCGAGCAAACAAACAGCGTGAAGCAAGCGGCCCGTGAGCCGCGCAATCGCTTCAATTGCTCGCCCCCGCGGTCGCGATACGCACCGTCGTAAATATTTGCAATGGGACGTGCAGGAGTGGGCCTT
>JAZEWU010000038.1:976542-986849 GCA_036362915.1 Geotria australis | reverse complement strand
GCAGTCTGGCTATATTCCTGAGATGAAAATAGGCTACCTTCGTCACCTTATTGATGTGTGTCTCAAAAGTGAGTGAGGAATCAAGAGTCACACCTTAGTAGTATCTGTGTCTTGCTCTGGCTGGGCGGGGAATTTGTGCGCATTATAAATTGTATTGTTATTACCATTATCCCCAGCGGCTAGGGAGGGGCGCGGGTCGCGGGTCGCGGGTCGCGAACCGCGCCTCGGGGTCGTGTTTACGCGGCGAACTATTCCAGAAACGTCGATCACGCGTCGGGCGCGCGTCGTTATCCGTGCCTCGCGCACCGCCGCGCCGACGCAGTTCGGACAGCGGCCCGGCGCGGTTAGGACCGCGTTGTGGGTTGCAGGCCGGGGGACTGCGCGTCCGGCTCTTTGCCGCTCAGCGCCGCTTCAGCAGCCGGTCATAATAATTGCCCCGGGTGACCTTAAATATTAATCGCTCTGCGTATCTTACGCGCGGTGTGAGTTTAAATGTGCACATCCACGGTAAGTAAAGCTAGAGAGGTCCTCATGCACGTTTGGGTATCGTTTATTTATTTGAAACCAACGAAACATGTTGCACCGGGTCACCTTTATGGGCCCGTGAATTGAACGTGACCTTTAAAGGGAATGTGCATCCTTGAGTTGCCGCTGTAAACTTGGGCACCGGCTGCCCCGGCTTCTTGACCCATGAACTTTGTCCCCCGTGTCCTCCCGTGACACCCCACCCCCCGCGGGGCTCCAGCCGTTCTCGTGTATCACCACTTGGCCTCTCAACAACAAACCACAACAACCACCATTCGCCACTAAGTAGATAGATAGATGTTCATTATTACAGCAGAAAAATACCCAGTGAGCTTGCGAGCTCTTTACTGGATTTCCTACGACGCAACAAACACGCGGATTGACAAAAGTAAATACAAATACAAAAATAACAAATTCACCAAACAATTTTTTTTTACACTGGTGATGACGTCACCACGGCACCTGTGCCGGGCCAGGTGCACCTTGAGGCCCCCTCCCTCCCTCGCTCAGACGCACAGCCGCGGCTAGACATTTGTCCACTCGGGGCAAGGTGCCATCCTCGTGCCCCCTCCCCCAAACATTTGATCCGCCACTACCAGATGTTTATTGAACAATTTGGCGACACATCAAAGGTGGTGCCCCTTTCGGTGACAATGATGACCATGACGATCGGTGATGACGTTCTAATGCTCCTCCTGCTCCTGGCTATCGTCACACAGACAGCCCCAACTGCAGCCCGCGGAAATCGACCGCAGCCGGGAACGGAGGCGACCTCCTCGACATCCCGGGGAAGGACCAGGTGGGGCCCCATTGCACGCACACGCACACACACACGCAGAGAGGAGCTGGGACCGGCGCCCGTCGCGAAGGCGAGAGAGGGAGCGCTCAGTGACACGGCTGTCCCCGAAAGAACAGCTTTTGAAAGCAACTATAAAATGTAAATATGTTTAACAAAATACCTTTTAAGTAATGCGATACATATACCCCTCAATCTTAGCCCCCACCCCACCCGCCCGCATCCTTCCTCACCGCCTTCCTCCCCCGCTGCCCCCACCGCCACGGATCCCCATGCCCACTCGGCCGCCGGCACATTCGCCCGCCGCTCGCCGCCGACGGTGACCGCGCTAACGGACGCCCGCGTGCCGCCGCAGATGAAAAACCGCTTCATCAAGAAGATCCCGCGCGACGCCGAGGCGTCGAACATCCTGGTCGGCGAGGTGGACTTCCTGGAGGCGCCGTTCGTGGCGTTCGTGCGGCTACAGACGGCGACCACGCTCGGGGGCCTCACCGAGGTGCCCGTCCCCACCAGGTGAGGCGCGCCGCCCGGCCCTAGGGTCCGCCCCGTGACCTCCTGTCGGCGAGCCTTCGACACTCTGCGTGATAGCCTCAAGTTGCACCTGGTTTGGCACAGGCGCCGTTAGTGACGTCACCGCAATTTAGTGGCGAAGGGCGGTTGTTGTTTGTAGTTGTTGCTGTCCCTGGGGTCGCGCGCGTGCTTTTGTGCGCGGTTCGAATGCGAGAGTGAACGGGGCGCGTCGCCGCGTGCGGTGTGGTGACGGCCGCCCTTGTCTCGCGCCAGGTTCCTGTTCGTGCTCATGGGACCCAAGGGCAGGGGCAAGGAGTACCACGAGATCGGCCGCTCCATGGCCACGCTCATGTCCGACGAGGTGCGATGATTCCCCGGACGTGACGCCTCCGGCGAGTCGCGTCGTGCGTTCGTCGTGCCGCGTGCGTGCGTGCGTGAGTGTGTTAAGAGTGCGTTAGGGAACGCGCGAGCGTCCGTGGGCAGAGCGAGCGCGAGGCGGTGTGGAGACCTGGGTTTGTGTCGGGTGACGGAATGACCGAGTGGGTAAGTTAGTGGGTGAGTGGGTGTTAAGAGTGAATGAGTTGGTGATCGATATTGCACGCGAGTGAGTGAATGAGTGGTTGATTGAGTGGATGAGTGAATGAGTGGGTGAATGATTGAGTACGAGTGAGTAAATCGGCGAGTGAACGAGGGACCGGGTGAACGAGTGTGTGGGCGAGCGAGCGAACATCTCCACGTCGTCTTAATCGTCGCCGCGCGTCCCCCCGCTCGCAGCTCTTCCACGACGTGGTGTACAAGGCTCGCGACCGCAAGGACATCCTCCTCGGCATCGACGAGTTCCTGGACGAGGTGATGGTGCTGCCGCCCGGCGAGTGGGACCCCACCATCCGCATCGAGCCGCCAAAAAACATCCCGTCTCCCGAGAAACGGTGAGCGGCGCACCGCCGCGCTCGCCCTCACTCGCCCCGCTCACCCACGCTCACCTGCCCACTCATCTGCCAGGCTCACCTACCCGCTCTCTCACTCACCTGCCCACTCATCTACCCGCTCACTCACTCACCCCGCTCGCTTGAATTGACCAACCACTGACTGCCTCGCTCACCTGCCACACTCACCTACACGCTCACTCGCCCGACTCGCTCACTCGAACTGGCCAAACGCCCGCTCACGAGTTCCAGGACGAGGCGATCGGTTGTTATATAGATGTTTATTATTACGGCAGAAAATATCCGTCGAGCTTGCAAGCTTCGGAAGCGGGATTCTTCCGATACAACAAGCGTACAAACTAATCAACGCACACGGTTTATTAAATCAGAAGATAGTCCAGCGAATTTACAGCATTAACACGTGCAATGATGAGACATTAGCCACGATCGTAACGTTAACAGTAACACGGAGTACTCCACGGGACAGAAACGACCAATAATTCCAATCAATCAATACGAGATAAAGCGCAGCGTAACGGCGCGACGGAGCTGCGTGACCTAACCTTGACCCCGCCGTGACCCCACCGTGACCCCTGGCAGGCGGCGCCGGAGGAGAGACCGCTACCTGCGGCACCTGCACGGTCCGGAGGAAGGGTGCGTGAGCGTTGCCGCGGCGATGCTCGCCCGTCTGTATCTGTCGCGGTGTCGTCGCTTGCTTTCAGGAGGTGTTGGTTCTCGCCGCCGCGTGGTGTCCCCGTCGCCGAGACGGAAGTCCCGTGTCTTTCTGCGCGTGTTCCTAACCCCTTGCTGGACTAACCCATGTGCCGGCGGCGGCGGCAGTGGCGGTGACGGTGGGGATGGTGGTGGTGGGGATGGGCGGTGAGCTTGGTGTTTTGTTGAAGTTTCGGAGGTGTTTTTTTCTCAAGCAGAACTTTCTCCCTGGAAGCGTTCTCGGACGCGGCGTGCGGTGCTGCCGGGCCGCGTGGCCTTCGCGATTCGTGGTGGTGGTGGCGCTGGCCCATCGAATGCCCGTAGCGAAAATTCATTGTTGTGGTCCCTTTAATTCTCTGTTAGGTTGCTTATGTGACCAGTGTTTTCCTGGAGGCCCTATGGGGAGACGAACTCTGAAACGCTGACCCTGGTCACGTGGGCAGAACGTTTAGGGGCCAGTCACGAGCAAGAGAAACAAGCGCGTCTGTCTGAATCGTCGCGCGTCAACTCTCGCATCTTCTCCTGCTAGGATTCTCAGCAAGCATCGTCTGCGAGTGCGTTATTATTACTTGCGTATTCAGCTCTCCCACGTACAGTGTTAACGCTGCGAACTTGTAGCGGTTGCAAAACACACGTTGTCGTAAAGTCCTCCGCCCCCCCCTCGTCAACTCCAAGGAGCTAAAGTGCGCGGCGTCAATTGCCCGGACACGTGGTTCAGAGAGAGTCGCATTGTATGACCGTCAGTTCCATCTTTATTGCCTTACGACGAGGGTGACTGAGCGGTGTTTACGCCAAGCATCGCAGCGTGAATCCGGCGGAATGACAACGGTCTCGGCGACCGTTATCTCTCGCTCGTCGTGACGGCCCGGTCCGTGCGAGATTTGTTCCGAGGCCGCTGCATTCCTGTCTCGTTATTTGGTTCTCGGTTCCGTCTCCCAGCGGCGTTAACGTTGCGATCTTGTCCGTTTCGCGGTTTCGCCGCGAGCGTACGTGCTCCAGCGCGCGCGCATCTGTTCCGCGTTAAGCACTCGGATAGCTGCGCGGCGCATTTAGTGAGGCCGGGACAGCCCCGGCACGTTTCGATCGACGCGCTCCGAGTGAAAAGAGCGGCAAATAGGCGAGCGGTGTGCGACGATGAGAGACGACAGAGACGTAGCTTTGCGATGTTAAACGCCTTGTTTGCCATTTATCAGGATCTGAATTTGCGGTGATAATTCGCTGACAAAACCTTACATTTTTGTCACAAATCTAGGGACCTCTTGAGCCTTTTTGGGACCCCGAGACCTTTTGCTTCGTTTGCCCAGCGCCACCACCGGCCGTCGGTGTACGACGGCTCTGTTTTGTGTTTTCATTCGACGTCGCGGGGGCTCCGGCTGTGTTTACACAACATCCGCGTCAACATCCTGTAACAACCATCGCGTCCCCCGCCCCCCCCCGCGTGGGGAAACACGACCCGCGTTTTATTTTCATCGCTGTTTACCCCGGCGTGCAAAGCGCGCGTCTGGATAAACAGCGATGAAAGTGAGCGATCGGTCGCAAACTCCCCCCCCGGGGGGGGGGGGGTGGCTCGTCGTGTTTTCCCCGCGAGCCAACGCTTTCTCTCTCCGCCTCAGGAAGTCCCAGCATTCGCTCGCCGACGTCACGCGGATGAACGGCAGCGGCGGACACGGCGGGGGAGGGGGACACGGAGGAGGGGGAGGTCACGGCGGGGGAGGTCACGGCGGGGGTCACGGCGAAGTTCAGGGAGGACACGGCAGTCACGGCGACGAACTGGAGAAGACCGGCAGGTGAGGCGCGCGTGACGAGGAGCCTCCCGGCGGCTCCCCCTGGTTACGCGACTAACCTTGACCTCGGGTCACACGAGCCACTGCTGCCCGGTTTAGTTCACGTTCCTATCATCGTACTGATGATGTAGGTTTTCGATGTATTGGAATTGTTTTCTTTCGGGACAGCCGTGTCGAGTTCCTCCTCTCTCCTTCACGACGTTTTGCCTCCCACACCTTGACACGGTGCCCGCTCTATCGGTCGCTTGCTGGGGGGCACGGAGTTATGACGCATGGGGGGGGGGGCACTGTGTCTGTTCAGGTTCTGCGGGGGGCTCATCAAGGACATCAGGAGGAAGCTGCCGTGGTACATGAGCGACGTCTACGACGCCCTGAGCATCCAGTCGCTGTCGGCCATCCTCTTCCTGTACCTCGCCACCATCACCAACGCCATCACGTTCGGCGGCCTCTTAGGGGACGCCACCGATAACATGCAGGTTCGACACGCACGACAACAACAACAGCCGCCAGAGCTCGCCGCGAAGTGGCGGTGACGTCACCACGCAGCCCGTGCGATGCTAGGTGCACCCTGAGGCTAACGCGTGAAGTGTTGACGGCTCACTGACGGAAGGTCACGGGACGCACGTAAACACACCAACACCGTGCCATCGTGCAACGACAACAGTGCCACTGAGTGTACTGATGTAGGTACTGAGAATGTTGAATATTGATGGTTGGTCTTCAGAGCTGTTCTTTCGACATAGCCGCGTTGATTGATCTCCCTCGCGACGTTTCGCCTCCCTCACCTGATGATGCTTCCAACGTGGGAGGCGAAACATCGCGAGGGAGAGAGGGAGATCGCTTGACACGGCTATCCCGAAAGAACAGCTCTGAGGATCAACCATCAGTGTCACTGCGGAGCCACGGTGTCAGTGTGGAGCCAGTGACACCGTGCAGTCCTAGCGCCACTTAGAAGTCACAGCGCCACTGTGCGGCCAGCCAGTGAGTGTTGCTATGCAGGCAGCGTGACAGCACTGTGAATCGCACGGAGCCGCGTTGGTTGTGGTGGCTGCGCTGCCGGTGCCGGCTCATGCCGTGCGTGCGTCTGTGTGCGTGTGTCCCGCCCCGGCAGGGCGTGCTGGAGAGCTTCCTGGGCACGGCGATAGCGGGCGGCGTGTTCTGCCTGTTTGCGGGGCAGCCGCTCACCATCCTGAGCAGCACGGGCCCCGTGCTCGTCTTCGAGAGGCTGCTCTTCAACTTCAGCAAGTGAGTCCCGCGTCGCGCCCGGCGGGAGACCGTTGTTCTTTCGGGATAGCCGCGTCGCCGAGCGATATCCCTCTCTCGCTCGCGACGTTTCGCCTCCCTCGGCGGAAGCATCATCAACCTGGAAGGCGAAACGTCGCAAGGGAGTGATGTCACCGAGCGGGTGACGCGGCGATCCCGAAAGAACAGCTCTGAAGAGCAACCGTCATGAATCCAGCCGTGAAAACCTACAATCGGTACACACAGATGTTTATTATTACAGCAGAAGATACCCGGTGAGCTTTATGGGATTTCTGCGACACAACAAACACTCGAATTGACAAAAATAAATAAAATATCGAAATCGCACGTTAACACAACGAACCACAAAAACATAAAGTAAACATTTACACACAGCATTGCACAAGACTTAAGTGATCAGTTAAAAACGTTTAAAAAAACCAAAGTAGTTAAAACTGTTAAACATTGCGATGGGAATATATTAGCAGAGTGAGAGGCATCGCCGGGTGTGATGGTGTCTCCGTTGCGATCACGAATCGGGCGTCGAGTCTGCGTCGTTCCGCGGTTTCCGTTCCGCGTGGTGGCCAGAGAGAACGCCGCCGACCGCCGGAGGGTTTTTAAGTTTCCGTTTGTGCGTCGCCAAGTAGCCGCGTCTGTTGCCACGCTTTCATGTATTACGACTAATCTGATTATTTTACTAAGCTGGCGAAGCGGGCACCGCACAAGCCTGGCTTTTCGTTCTGTGCCAAAAGCCCTCCGTAACTCCGAACTATTATTAGCGCCCTTGCCGCAATACAGGGGCACGCTTTACGAAAGCCGTAACCTCACGGAACGCGCGACAGACACCCGCACCTGGGCGGGCGTTGCGCCGGGCAGACCCAGCGGGCCCAGACATAAATAAGTCGGGGAGGAAATATAAAGTAAATAAACAGATCCTCGAATGAATGTGCGCACCCCGCGTGTCGTGTTGAAGGCGCCTGACAGTCGCTCGGCACGCTTGAGGCTGCCGCGCCCACTGCTGGTCAGCATGAGGCACTGACGTCCCTGGGACATCCCGAAAAATATATTTGTTTTTATAAGTTTGAAGCATGAGGTTTCACGCGTAAAGATTACATTTTTTTTATTATAAATATTAATAGAAATGCAATTTGGGAAGGCAGCCACGCGGTTAGCCGGCGCCAACATTTGACAGACACTGCATCATACATATTAGGATGGGTTGTCATAGGAGCCAGTGTTAGAGATACGAGTCTTAGCTATAGAAGCCAGTGTTAGGGGATATAGGAGCCAGTGTTACAGGTGGGAATCGAACACACCTCGGGCAGGACCTTCTTTCTGTAAAGCACGGATATTACCACCGCACAGCCACCCTGCTAGGGGTAGTGATAGGAGCCAGTGTTAGGGATAGGAGCCAGTGTTAGTGGTAGGAATCGAACCGCCTCGGGCAGGACCTTCTTTCCTCCGTCGCAGACGTTACCGCCGCGCCGCCACCGCGCCGCTATTGCCGGTAATCTTGCGGCCGTCCGTCGGTCCGCCCGTGCCGCGGTGCCTCCGCAGAGACAACGGCTTCGACTACCTGGAGTTCCGCCTGTGGATCGGCCTGTGGTCGGCATTCCTCTGCTTGGTGCTGGTCGCCACCGACGCCTCCTTCCTCGTCAAGTACTTCACGCGCTTCACGGAGGAGGGCTTCTCGGCGCTCATCTCCTTCATCTTCATCTACGACGCGTTCAAGAAGATGCTGAAGCTGGCCGACTACTACCCGATCAACCCGGACTACAAGCCCGAGTACGTCACCTCCTACGGCTGTACGTGCCTGCCGCCGGCGCCAGGTGAGGTGGCATCCTCCTCCTCATCCTCCGCAACATCCTTCCTCTTCCTCCGCCTCTTCATCCACACAAAGACAACGATGTCCAGAAGCTCAACAGATGCCAGAAGCCCCTCAGTCTGGAGCAAGAAGAGAGGCCAATGCCCGCCGCCTTTAAGGCCAGCACTGACTATTGTATCTCTAAATGTTGAAGGGCTGTCTGCAACTAAAGAAGAACTTGTTGCAATGGGAAACTGTCATATAACCATCACGCTTCGAAGACTCGAATTCGAATTCACACAAAACATAAAACAAGGAACACACGCGCGCGCACCGTAGCTGTAAACGCTCCGCCATCATCGCCGCTCGGGCACGAGGGCCGGCGCCGTCGCGGCCGGTCCCGTCCCGCGGCCACCGGCCCTGCCATCGCACCGGCCTGAACCGGACGCTCGCCGTGCGCGCTCGCGTGCCGACGATGCCGGCGTGCCGATGACGCCCCAGCCAGAAGCGTGTTTTGCATTTTTGACGCAAGCCTGTTGTGTTTCGTTCGCGCGGCACTCGTGTAACCTTAATAATAATATAATAATAATAATAGCATTTATAGAGCGCCTTTCATCCAAGAGGCGTGGGTGGGTGGGGGTGGGAATGCTGTTTGAGTACCTGTGGACTCGCTCACTCGCTTACTCAACCCGCGCTTTTCACCCGCTCCCGCCACCCGCCCCTCTCGCAGGAAACGTGACGTCTCTCTTCAACGACTCCTCCGGGATGTCGTCCTACGACCTCGGATACTCGCTCAACGTCACCCTGGTAACGGTCCTAGCTGTTCAGTGGCGCTCGGCGGCGGTCGCGGTGACGCCGGGAGCCCGGCGCGCGGCGCGAAAGCACGGACGGAAACCAGAGTTTAACGATGGCTCTCGAACACGTTCTCCTCCCCAAAAACCCCGGAATTTAACATAGACTGTCAAACGCTCTCTCCTCCCCCAAAAACCCCCGGTCACCGCCGCCATCGCCAGCCGCTCGTGGCAAACGCGACGTCGATGGCCGACGTGGACTGGGCCCATTTGGGCAAGAAGGCCTGCCTGAGGCTCGGGGGGTCGCTCTCCGGCCTCTCGTGCAAGTACGTGCCCGACATCTCGCTCACCTCCTTCATCCTCTTCCTGGGCACCTACTCCTGCTCCATGTCGCTCAAGAAGTTCAAGACCAGCCGCTACTTCCCTACCAAGGTACCCGCGGCGAAACGGGGCAGCGTCGGCGTTCGAATCGCCGGGCACGGTCTTGCGCTGCTGTTGTTGTTCTGTATCGCTCTGCTGTGAAGCAAAGCCATTGCCCTAAACGTCGACTATGACACCTGGGTCTGTGCCGTGACCTCCTGTCGGCGAGCCTTCGACAACTTCACGTGGCCTCCAGTTGCATACGGCCTGGCACAAGCGCTATGGTGACGTCACCGCCACTTAGTGGCGAATGGCAGATGTTGTTGCGTGTGTGTGTGCTATAAGTTTAAGGTCACACTGTGTTATTGTGAGTTGTCGAAGGCTCGCCTAATTATATGGCGATGCTGCTGCTGCTACTGTGTTGGCAGCAGTGGTGCACAAGCAGGATCGACGAAACGAACTCAACGCGTTCGTCAATAACAACCGCGTGCCCCCTTAAAAGGACACGTGGTAATTCCTCACCCGTTGTCCGGGTGTCGCCGTCGGAGCGACGATCGGAAGCTTCGTACGGCACGTCGCGCCCCTAAACTCAGTCCGGCGAGATCGCCGAACGCGCGACTTAGCCGCTCGCGAGACGCCCGTTCGATCGGCACCGCGGGCACCAGACACTACACGGTTGGCGCGCGGGAGTTGCCACCCACGAGGTGCAACTGAAACGCGGGAGCTCTCGCCACGAAGCGGAGGAGAGAGGGGATGACGCCGCGTGCCCCGCGCTCGCTCGTAGACGCCGGCGCTGGTGCCTAATCGATCCTCGCCGTTCCTCGCCCTCAGCCCTGACCTCCCGTGTTCCTCCCCGCT
>JAZEWU010000038.1:958404-971593 GCA_036362915.1 Geotria australis | reverse complement strand
CCCTACCTCCCTCCCTCCATCTCTCTCCCCTCTCACCTACCTACCTACCTCCCTCTCCCCTACCTTCCTCCCTCCGTCCCCAGATGCATCACTGCAGAGACAAAATCACTTTATTACAGATATGAGCCAACAGTTCTACTTCAATGCTGACCCAGCAACGTTGGCCATCACCAAGCAGGTGGTTGATGCTTGAGTGTGGGGGGGGTCGACCTCTTCTGTGAGCCACTCATTGCAGACATCCATGGTGTGTGTCAGTAGCGTGCCACATGATCCACTCCTGCGTGGACCCCGCCAGCGTGTGCAGAAGTCTGCGTCGACCCTGCCAATCTGACCGCAGAGCATTCTCCGCTCCAGCCAAAGGGGGGCATTGACGTTGGCCGCCTCATGCCTGCTGTGTTGCCCCCGTGTTCCCCAGCAGGTACAGCCCAGCATCTTGGAGACGGAGAAGTCCGTGGTGAAGATCCAACTCGAACCACCCGAGCAGCAGCCCTTCCTGCGACAGCAAAGTATGTTGGGACACGGGGTCACAGGGCACGTCCAAACTCTGCAGCCACCCTGCTGCCCTAGATGTGGTGCACAGCAACGGGTGATCCTGGGTTGGGTTTCTGTTGTGGGCACCTTGCTGTGGAGTTTGTCGGTTCTCCTCCTTGTCTCTATATTGGGCTTCCTTTGGATTCACAAGTATCCCCCACATAGTTGAAGACAACATGCAGCACAACGAGTATTGCCAATTTGGGGCCAACAGTAAAAACATGCAGTCAGCATTGCTGCGAATGTTAAAAATCCCACAGCGTAATTAGCAAGACTAGGTCGTTAATGTGTTCCCGTGTCATAATAGAACGTTGTTAAATCAAAAATCTTACAAAAAATTATTAATTTGGGATCTACTTGACAGTTATCCCCTCCTCTGCAAACTTGGCAGGAACCTTAGTAAAAAAAAAGAGTATATAGACTTAGTGCTTTTTCTGGCTAAACTAGTAAAACAAAATAATACAGATGACTTAATATTCCTTCAGGAGGCACTAGGTTGCGTTTGCACCACAGAAGCCGACCACGCACGCAACAACCACATCAGTATCCTCTCACCTGGCCCCACTTGGCCCCACACCAGATTCAGGCGTCTAATGTAGCCCAGCTTGTCTCGACTTGGTACCGTCTCCGCAAATAACCGGTGGAAAACCATGCGTACCGTGAGAAGCCTGTGCCTGCTTGGATACGCATTGGACAGTGGCTCTGGGCGATGCGTTGCATCCTCTTCGATAATTCTAACCTGGTAGTCTTTCCACCGCTAGAAATTATTGTGTACAACCATCGAGCGACGCGTTTGTCTTCCTCCCAGGTGACGAGGCCCCCACCATCACAGAGCGCCACACCACGTGTTGATGCGAGAGCACACGACCACTCTGACAGGTAAGCACCCACGTGAGGTTACCAGGTGTTAGCTGTTTGGCCTGGAGTGGCACATGAAACCAAACACACCTTTATGGAGTTAGCCAATGCTCACCATGAAAGTTAGACCATGTCAACAGAAGGGAATTAAACAGTATTCCCGCGTTCTCTGAATTAGACGATGCTTCAGAAAGGCGCACCATTTGTGCCCAGTGTCAATCAAGTTATACAATCTGGTCATAGCAAATATAACAATCCTTTCCATTGACGGTGCCTCTTCAGAGCTGTTCTCTCGGGATAGCTGTGTCGAGCGATCCTCCATCTCTCTCTCTCGCAACATTTCGCCTCCCATGTTAAAGAGACATCAGCAATGCCTGAAGATGCCTCCAACGCGAGAGGCGAAACGTGACCGGACACACTTATCAGATTATAAGACCGCCCCCACCCGCCACCTTTTCCTTTACAATACAGCGCAGGAAAAAACTAGCGTCTTATAAACAGTCGACTACACATTTACAATTGTGAACTCTGCGATGCCGTTGCGTGTGGCTCCATCAGGTGGCGCTCGTGGCCACTGGCTCAACACTGCGGCACAAGCGATGACAAGCGATGTGCTGCTCTTCACAACCCCGCCGCGTGGTCCTTCACAGCGCCGCCACCCACCAGCGCCGCCACCCATCAGCGGACTCCGCACCCATAGAGGGAACCTGCGGAACACACATTGACCTCTCACCCCCGGGGCCGTCAAATGTTAACACACCCCGCCCTTCAGCTTAGGTGGCTGTAAAAATCATCAAAGTGGTTAAGCTAAGTTAGCAACCGTCGTTAATACACGGTAATTTATGTAACGCGGGCGGCCGTGTTAACTACGCAATACGAACATCGACATTTTCAAAGGGGTTACGCGACGTCGGCGGAGTTTAGCGCGGTGGTGGCACGACGCAGCACTTGGCGGCTGGTCACCGCTACGAGCCGTGGTTACCACCACCCGTCTCCCCCACGGGCATCCGGACTATACTTCCCCACTCACGTCTGGGAATCACTCAGCAGCAGCACTACGTGGTTCAGCTGCATCAGCAACTTTAGCAGCAGCAGCAGCTCATGCCCTGCTGCAACTGCTGACATTTGTCGCACATCACAGCTGGGACCCTGTCCTCCTAAGCAATGTTATTTTTTTGTTTTCAATTCTTTCCTGCCACGGGGCTATTTGTTCCGCCGTAGAAAGTCACAGGTTTCTGCGTACACTTTGGGAGAACTAAGCATTTCTACGCGAAGGTCGTGCGCACGCGCTCAACGGCGAAACGTTGCAGATTATTATTTTTTTCCTGGTCGTGCGATTTCTGCCGCGAACGCTGTGGCGAGTTGAGGAGCAGTGCGGCGCCGTGACGGTCCCGTGACGTCCCGTGACGTTACGCGACGTTTTACGCGACCACTTCGGCGAACCGCAGCCGGTCTCTGAGGACGGCGTTGCGAGTTCGCCCTTAGATACCGTGGACTTTATTTATTGACACTTAAGAAATAATTCGCTACGTCATAGAACCGATTATGTTTAAAAAAAATTAGTTACAAAAAGAGTGTGTGGTTTGAAATGCTGCATGTTCTGTTAGCGAAGAGAAACGATGTGTTTTAAGCAGTGCAACGGGAATCTGTAGTTATTAATATTTTAGAACATTTTCACTTGAATTCACTTATCGCGCTCAGCATATTTTTTTATGGGCTTATCGAATATTTTTTTTTTAGTTGGAAGCGAAATGATAATTTTAACACCGATTAAAATTTGCACTGTAATATTATATACGAGCAGTCTGAATTAAAACACATGCTAATGGCGTCGGTTACCCAGTGGCAACGTCCACCACCAGTTAAGGCGAAGTAGGATTTTCAAACGCATCAATTCCTAATGTTTTTTTTTTTATGCCGGATCGTGCTAGTAAAATGTGTGTCCTATACCCGACAAGACAATAAAGTTGGCACGTGAACAAACGTGCCAATGTATTACTGCTTCAGCAGCACCACCGGTGTGTTGGACGGCAATTGCAACATTTAACGACTGGCTACGACCCATCGGACAGTAGCTGCAATTGTGAAAATGTCCTTCGGTCGTGGAAATTAAATAAGTTGGTGTATTTGGACTCAAGACGGGAGGACATTTTCACAGTTGGGTGGAGGAGGGTGTAAGTCACACGTTTTACTTACGCTACCCAACCCGAAAAAAATAATCAACGATCAATTTCCATTCGGGTTATCGTCAGCGGTGCTCTACGCGTTTCGAGTCGCCGGCTAGCCACACGCGCTCATTTCACGGTGCTCACGATCGCGAAGTGCGACAACGCTGCCAGCCTTAGTGGTTGGCACAGCTAGCAGTGTAGCCCTAGGATAAGAGGATGGCGGGGTGGGGGGTGGGGGGCGGCATGTGTAAGCTAACACATGGGCCAGCCGTGCACCTGTACAGTAGCGCGGCTATGTCCAAGTTAACTAAACCAAAAGCTTAGGGTCCCAAGCAGCTCAAGGAGCCCCGAACGGATTCGAGAATAATACGGATGTATTAACCACCGGCTAAAATGCAGCTCCTACTAAACGTAACAAGCTGATTAACAAATTAATCCCTATCTTTCCATCTCTGTTAATCT
Source organism: Geotria australis (assembly GCA_036362915.1). Taxonomy (NCBI): domain Eukaryota; kingdom Metazoa; phylum Chordata; class Hyperoartia; order Petromyzontiformes; family Geotriidae; genus Geotria; species Geotria australis. Next base: position 967,574 of record JAZEWU010000038.1, on the reverse strand, counting down.
CGCTACACCTCTATCCGTTGTCCGCATTCGTCTCTTCTATTTCTGGCCTATATCTCACCCGTCGTCACCTAAGGAGTTTACTCATTTTGTAGTCGACCAACCATGCCAATATTGTACCAGAGCTTGGGCGATTTTTTGCACCAGCTCTGGCTGCCTCCCCGCTTGGCTGGTTTCCCACACCCCTGAATTGTCGTTCTCTCCGCTCTCGCACTTAAGGGCGTCAAATGAAAACTGTGCACGTTCTATAATGACAGGGGAGGGTGAGGGAACCCCTTGAAATAATTTCTGCAATGGGTTCCCAATGGGGCCAGCACTAGCACCACCGCACGTGTAAACGCAACACACCGAGGGTGCACGAAACGTGACCACGTGCGGGATTGCGATAGACACGAAGTAGCCGGTTAGAAAATGTACGCAAGCAAAAGGGCGACTGCGTCTGCGCAGTCGCGCGTTCGCGAGAAGGCGCCCCATCGCGTCGCCACGTTGTGCGCGGCGTTCGGCGCGGCACGTTACGATTTGGACGTTCGCTGGAACGCGGTCATGCGGTTCTCTGTCGGGCCGAAGGTCTCTTCCGTACGGGACCGCGAGTGCAGATTGCGACGCGGGAACTTACCGAACAAACGCGCAGAGTGGGGTGCGTTCCGGAGGGTTGCTCCATGCCGCCAGCGTTGCTCCGTGCCGCCAGCGTGCGCGGCAGCCGGTGCTCAGGTGGCGTGGAACTTGCTCCGGATATCGTCGCTTGTTAACCACCGGTGACGAACAGAACAAATGGATTTCAAAACGACAGATATTAGATTGTTATTTTTTTTCCATTTAACGTGTTGAATAAACTGTGTATAATGATGACAATAATAATAAAGACTTTAACAGTGCTTACACGTTGTTGAGTCGTTACTGTGTGCATCTGAAATATAGAAGATGCAACAACCACAATTGCTTGCTCAAGCCACAGCTGGCAGAATCGGAAGATGGAATCAAACCGGTGAGCGTGACCGCAAGTAGAGCGGGAACTCACCACTGTACGCCTGGAGCAGCTCGAACATCTGAAACGCACTAGCGGCGCGCGGTGTCACGCGACACGACCAGCAACCTGGACTCACGCCACACCAACAGCATCCTGTGCACAGTGCTACACCGGGAGTCACCTATGCACCACACTACGCCGCCAGTGCCCTAGGCGGCACAGCTCTACACTGACGGGGGGCAACAGCACTGCGCTAGACCGACAGCGTCCCGCGCACATCGCCACAGTGACAGTGCCCTATGCACCACACTATGCCGCCAGTAGCCACCGCGGCAGTGACAGGGTCCTGTGCACGACGATCTCGGGCGACGTGCCGCGGCACGGAAAGGAACGACCAAGCGCGCAGACTGAAGAGCAGCTCAACGTTTTTAATATTAGGATATGGAAGAAAAAAAAAGAATGAAATAAAGTAAGAGAAGTAAACCCGTCACTGCAACAGCCGGCATCCCACGCACGTGAAGGGAACACAATGTGCAGGAACGCAGTAACATAGGGGACTAAAAAGTACGGTACTGTACTGCAGAGTACTCCAAAGAGCAGGGGACGAGCTGGGAACATCCAGTTTAAATGCTTTTGGGATTTGCAAATTCTGCCCTGCTGCAGGAAGGCGATCTTCCAATGAATATTACAGGAAGAGGGGGGGAGGGGTACACATTTCTACAGCAAACCATATCTTGAGTGCATGAAATAAATAAAAAAATACAGACACCCACAGTAACTCAGCATATTAGGAATGATTACAGTTTTCTCTTAATTCCAATCAATTACCTTCTCAATTCATTACAATACAATTTCATATATTAGGTATAATCCTCAGTCAACAAACCCATTTAATAATAATTATTAGAATAACACAAATAATAATACACTATAAAATGATGACGATAAATGAACACTAATACACAAAAAAAAGAGTTGAGCGATGAAATGGGAATTGGGAGCTGGCGCCGGATCGATGGCCGTAGTCTCCACCCACAGTGCAGCATCATCCTGCACACCCGCCCCCCACAGGCACGACCTGCCTCGGGGTCATCTCTCAAGTTGTGGCAAACATCGCCCCAACGTTCCGTCAACGATACCTACCGTTGACCGGACATCTGCATGTTTTACAGTGACCCCCTCTCTGTCCGGCATTCCTAGACCCAAGCGAAAATGTAATTTGCGACGTGTCCCGTTCCTTAATATCGTAAAAAGTTATAAAAAAAGAAACCCCGTTGAAATAGTTACGCAACGGCGAGCATTGCACTGCGCAGACCGCTCATCGGCTAAAATGGGAGGGAACATTCTCTTAAAAATAACAACCACCAAATCCGTTCTAATATTTTGCCAAAAAGAAAAAAAATACTAAATTCTGTATTTTTTTTGTATTTTATTGGCAGGCAGTAAGGTAATTATATTTCATCAACAACAGGCTGCCTGGTTGAAGAAAAACCACAATGACAAAGGCCTTGGGCTAAATACAACAATTTACACGGCAATACACACAACAAAATACAGTTACAAAATGAAGATAAAACACCAACCGCTCCACCCCTGAAGGATATCACACTTCCAATTTAGAAAGAAATAAAATACGTACAAGCGAAAATACAGGCAGAAAAACACTAAAGCTTATCCCTGATCTTCCTTGTGTTTATCCTCAAAAGAAAATGAGTTCAAGTCACAAAACAAGAAAGGAAGGCAGGCAACCCCTTGACCGTAACAAACTTGAAGCCCATGCCCACACACGATCCTTGTCCTGTGTTTAAACTCTGACGCCGTATCAAGCCTACTAGGGATGATTCTAACTCGCCTCCGAATCTTCTCAATCATAGCCAATGAATGAATGGCTGCATGACAGGCCTGGCCAGAGATCCACAGGCCTCGCCAGACCCACAAAGCAGACCTCACAAGAGACACACACACCAGACATGGAGCTCATCAGTGACCCACGAGCCTCACCAGACCCTCGAAGCAGGCCGCAGATACCCTCAGACCTCAGCAGAGACCCATAGACCTCACCAGACACACACACACACAGACCTCACCAAAGATTCACAAACACCTCACCAGACGCACACACCTCACCAGAGACAACACGTAGACCTCACCAGAGACCCACATACCTCACTAGACACAAATCCCTCACCAGAGACCCATACCTCACCAAAGATCCAGACACCTCACCAGAGATCGACACACATCACCAGACACACACCTCACCAGACACAGACCTTACCAGAGACCCACAGACCTTAACCAGACCCATAGACCTCACCAGAGACACACACATCTCACCAGAGCCACAGCAATGGGCATCACCAGAGACCCGGAGAGCTCATCAGAGAGCCACAACGATGGATGATGATGGCCTGACCCCGAGTGTTCCTGGGCAGCTGCTGTATTCCAACAATCACATGCCGATCTCTCGTGAAGAAGCACGGCCAGACCTCGCGCTATAGACTTGAGAGTTGAGGTATTTAATTCGCCGCTCGCAGTCTCTCCCTGCACGTCGTATTAGCACACTGCGATCGGCTACACGAGTCGAAATCTGTACTATTACAAAAAAGTTTATTTTATTTTACTCTTTTATAACTGCAGGAGTTAGCACCATGTTGTCAGTATTTGAAAATGACTTCAACTTTTGAGTCGGAATTTTAAAAAGTATTTTTTGTTATTTTTTTGTTGTTTTGAGTTAAAAGCAAAACTGTCAGGCCAGAGCTGATTTTCGCGAGAGCTTTTTTCCCCCCAAATGGAAAGTTGCATAAACGCTTGAACCTCGCCAAGTAAGTCTCTTCTCCGATTTTATCCGAGGAATATTCTCAACAGAGACGGGGGTGGGGAGGAGGGGGTTCCTGCCTCTAGGAAACCAGCGATAATTCATTGCCATGGTTAAATGCTTCAGTTTTAAAAGGGACCCCAAAAGTTTTCACAGAGTTATTTACTACCTCGCGGTCATCGTTTCCCAGCGATAGCACTATACACATTTTCACGTAAATGTTACCGCCGATATTTTTTTACCGACACGTATTCAATTCACCAATCGTTGATTCTCAATGACGAATACAGTACGAGTTCAACCCAGGTGTGGAGAGAGCCGGAGATAAAGTTGAACGATTTACATCTTACTATACAGTAGTCTGCAGATCTTGCAGTGGGGGAGAGGGACGCCTAGGAGCTGCGATGGGAGTAGCACCCGAGACGGATGGGGAGGCGTGCCGTCACACGCTCCGCTAACCACATAGCTTTTTCAAGTTGTTATTCAAAATCAAGTGAAAAAGTGCTTCTTTAACAGAAAATTGTAAAATCTACAATAGTAACTGGTTAAAGAATCATCATTATTATTTAAAAGATAATTTGTCGAAAATGTCAACACTACCCTGTAAAAAAAAAATATCGATAAAAAAAACCCAACCCCGACACAAGGCAGGAGCTCAAACGGCACTGCCCGTTACCCGGGGAGCGAGTGGAGAGGAGGGCCCACGATAGCCACGAGTGCCGTCCACCCCCTGCACGCCCGTCCCCGCCAACTGAACGAAAATTAAATCGCTTAAAATGAACCCAGTTCTTCTAGACAGTGTCGCGTAACCCCTCAAGTCAGAGTCCCTGTGATTGTGAGCACCAATAGCATCCAGCAAACTCGAGAAATATTAGAAAACCCCAATACACGATTACTCATACCGCACGCACAACACCCTAATAGCAAACTTGTACGTGGCTGTTATGCTTGAATATCCCTCGACAAAACAGCGTAAAAAAAAATCACAATATCATTATTATTATATGCAATTTTACAAGTGTAAAAAAAAAATCCCACCTCACCGGCGACAAAAAGGAGTCTCTAGGCTAAAGGTAAAACACGCACGCAAACCGCACGCCCAATAAAAATGCACCGGATTGATGTAAACCAACTTCGAAAGTGACCAATCAGCACCAGTTTTGTTGAGTCACATTGCGTTGACCGTTGATAGACCTCGTAATGGTCATCTTACAGTAAAAAATAGAACAGTTAATGGCAACCGCAGCCGATGATGACGATGTGAGAAGTGACGCAACACCCGGGCACGCCGTGACAAGGGCAGCCGGGGTCTAAACCTCGGAGGCACGAGGCAACACGAGGCAACACGAGCGGGGTTGGCTTGGGGGGGGGGGCGGCAGCGATCGACGGGCACGCACAGACCCCCCCTTTTTCCCACACACCCCCCCCCACTGCTACACCCAATGCCTCGCTTGCATAGAACCACGAAAACTCACCATTTCCGACTCCACACGAGCACCGCCGACGGTAGCACCCCCGTCTCGCCGCAACGCGCCCGTCAAGCACTGCTGCGTGGAACCTGCTGTAAATGCCATCTCGCTATTTGTTTATGTTTTAAGACGTTAACGTTAAAGCGGGTGCTTGTACCTGTCGCGTTTTCGTTTCAGTCGGTGCCGAGACTGTAACTGTGATTTCATGTAGGGGTTCCCCATCCTTTTTGCACCTCAAGGCCCACTTGGGTCTGGTCTCCACGGACCGCAAGGTGGCGCTCGCGGCCTGCTGATGGGTCGCGACCCACCGGTTGATAATGGCAGATTGAGCGTATGGTCGGGAACGGACCATCTGTTCCAGGAGCGGGGATCAAATCTTGGAGCTGACAAGCATCTCAAGCACGAAGCCACCCCCTCTCCTCGGACGGCAAACAGCTCCTAGATCCAGTCATCACCGGCAGCACCATCGCTCGCAACAGCGGCTTCCTTGGGTCGAGGCCTCGCTGCCACCACCGCCCGGCGCCTCATTCAAATTCGCCGCAGCATCTGCTTGCATTAAATTGCTGGTGTATTTTAAAAAAAGGTATTGTTGTTGGTAATTAGAACGTACAGTAGTAAGTTTGTAATTAGACACCTTCTAACATGATTGGTGGGGGGGGGCGTTTATCAGCTGGTGAGATCACTTCAGGCCAGGTTTGTAATTTGCCGTGACGGAATCGTTGCATATCTTTTCGGAGGCCCGTATGGGGGGTAACGACCTAGGTGAAAGGTGAGAGGCTGCGAATGGCTCTTCCCAGGCCTCCATCTCCAACAAGGATATTATTATTATTTTTCTCCCAGGATTCTGAAACTTTAACTTTTTCCCCCTCTCTGCATTTTGGCGAAAGCCCGACATCAGAAGGCGACTCCTCAATGTAAAAGAAACCGATGTAAAAAAAGACATTTTAAAAACGCACAAAGCACCCTTGCCGTGGTGATGCCGTCCCTCCGAAGAAACACATTAACTTTCAAACATGATAAACAAAAACATTTTTTGTCTCCATTCCACCTTGCTTCTGCAGTGGTGTGTGACGCTTGCCATTGAGTCTCGTGTTAGCTGCCGTTCAGAAGTCGATGTCGACTCCAGGCTAAAGCTGCCATTTACGCTTTGCAAGAGATTCAGTTTTACAACCAGTAAATTCAATACTTGTACAGCAACCTGTGAGAAACTTGAATGTTTTTGTGTGTATTGTTGTTATTGATGTTGTTCTTGTTGTTCCTCTTGGATAGAAACGGCGACGAATCTGGACAAGCCGGCGACGCGCGGTCATCGGTGAAACGCGTGCGGCTGCGTGCGGCACCCCGCGAGCGGTGGTGCGGCGCCGCGCTCACACGAAGTGAGAGTAGTTTCCGGAGAGGTGCGTGCACGGCTTGGAGTGCGCCGTCGTGACGGAGCAGGTGGCGTGCGAGAGCGCGCGCAGCGTTGGAATCCCCTCCTTGATCGTGTACGCGATCGGCGGCAACTCAAGGAAGTCCAGAACGTTCTCCTTCACCTCGGCGACCTTCGCCCTCTTCGCCGACGACGAGGCGGCGGAGGGCGCCGCGTCCGGTGGGGTCTCGCCGGCCGGTGCCGCCGGGACGGCACCGACACCGACACCGCTCGCGGCCGCCGGGTGGCCCGCCGACTCCAGCTCGGCCATCTCGGCAGCTTCCCGTTTAGCTTTTTTGTCGGCCATCTTGGCCTCCCATAGTGCAAGGCCGTGCCGCGGCACATTGAGGCTCTTGTGCTGGTAGAAGACCAGGGAGATGCGCGTCGGGTGGCGGCGGTTCGGCTTCCTGAGCGGCGTCGTGGCGTGCAGCTCGCGCTTGGCGCACTCGATGAGCACGGAGCCGTGCGCCGGCGCGATGGCCACACCGCCGATTTCCCGATCCAAAAAGTTATGCTCGCTGTCCGACCACACCTCCTCCTGGTCTTCGTGGTGAGCGGCGGCGCCCTGCAGCCCGTGCCCGCCGTCGCCCGCTTTCTGGTGGCAGCCGTCGGCGACGCCCAACCCCTTGATGACCCCGTTGACCCTCTTGGTGGGCGTGGAGTCGTCGCGGCCGACCTTGAGCGGCGAGGCGGCCGCGCGGGCGGGCGGCGCGTCCACCGCGGCGCCCTGCGGCTGCTGCAGGTGGTACCCCCCGCCGGCGCCCACGTGGTGCGGGTACTGCGGGTGGTGGGCGTGCGGCGACGGCGACGCCAGCTGCCCGGCCCACGGGGAGACGGAGGGGTGGTAGGCCGCGGCCGCCGCCGCCGCCGCCAGGTAGGCCTGCGTCCTCTCGTCGCCCAGCTCGTAGCCGCCGATCGCCGCCCGCGTGGGGTCCTCGGCGTAGTGCGGCGACACGGCGAACGGTGCCGCGCCGTAGAAGGCCGCGCCCTGGTAGCCGTGGTAACCGGCGGAGGGCGACGCGGCCGCCGCCGCCCCCGGGTACGGGTACCGCTGGTGCATCAGCGTGTGGATGGGCGGCAGGGTGGGCCGCGCGCCCATCAGCTGCGCTTGGTGGTGCGGGTGGTGGTACTGCGGGTGGTACGGAGGCAGGCCCGGGTCGGGCTGCGGCGACGCGTAGAGGCCAGCGTGCGGGTACGGCGGCGTGGCCGGCGCGCCCTGGTAGTGCGGGGAGGCGAGCGACGAGTGCGGGCCGGGCGTGTGCGCGCCAAAGCGCAGCGCGGCGTACTGACCCAGGGGGTCGACGGCCGCGTGGTACAGGGGAGGCGTCACGGCCGCCAGCTGCTGAGACGCGTGGCCGGCGCCGTTACCTGAAATCGGACACCGGCGGAGAATACTATCGGTCACTCTCGGTCCCCGCAATTCATGGCCGCCACCGCAGCCCGACAACTCTGTCGACCCAGTCCTGTTACATCTCAACCTACACTGCGTTTAACCGCCAATCGTGCAAGCAGGTCACATCGCTTCTCTCTCTGATTTTTATAACGACTGCCCCGACTTTGGAGTTTCCTCCCCTCGTTTTCCCGTTCCCACATTGCAATCCAATCAACACAGTTCCTCCGATCTATTACATCACACATCCGCCTCACTGGGGAATGAGGCCTTGGCAGATGTGCGATACGTGAACATCTTTAGAAAGGAGTCACACCACCGTGCACCAACGCCGCACCGGGTGCGGGAAGCCAATCGGTCACGGCAGATAAGCGGCGGTCGGACACGCGACGTTGCGGCACCGTGTCTGCAAAGAGCGTCGCAAACCGGAGAGGGCCGCCAACTGCAGCTGCTGCTGGATCTGGGAGTGGTGCTGCGGCGACGCGAAGGCCTGCACGTCGGCCACGCTGCCGCCCTGCTTGGAGCCTCTCCCCGGCGTGGCCTGCGACCTGTCCCCTCTGGCGTCGCCCCCGCCCGTCGCGCCTGGAAGGCCGTGCGGCTGAACCGCCGCCGCAGCCGCCGCAGCCGCGGCCGCCGCGGCCGCTTGCTGCTTCTCCGCCGCGGCGCGCTTCGCCTCCGCTTTCTTTCTGCGGCCGGATTTGGCGGGCTCGGCGAGCATGCGCACCTCGCGCGGGAACGAACGCAGCACCTGCGACGGGGAGGGGAGGCGCGCGCACAGAGACGCGCGGACGCACACCCAGACACACACACACCGGCACCAAGGCAGGTCAGTATTGCACCAGCAAAAATACACACGTACCTTCAATGTAAGTGTCGTGGGTTCGCTCTCTGACATACACCGGTGTGTTGATGTGGTAAAGAGTTGGCACGAATTGTTCGCGTGACAAACCTTACTAATTGGCTGTGTCGGGTGGAGGCGGATTTATGACACTTATTTTTTACGTGACCTAGCCCATAAAAAGATATACTATTACCACTATGTTACTATCTTAAAACTTACTTGTTCCGTAAAGCCTTCAAGCCGTCGTGCTAGGACCACTTTGCGGCTCAACGCTGTCTGA